>CAXEFP010000775.1:257452-577452 GCA_963995525.1 Escarpia spicata
ATTAATCCAATCTCCCTACAATCGCAAATCCCACTTATCCCCCTTCCAATAATCCACCATTCCACTAATCTCACCACCCACTAATATCACCTCCTATGAATCCCACTTCCCACTAATCCCACCTCACAATAAGCCCACTTCCCACTAGTTCCACCTCCCACTAATCTCAGCATTCCATTAATCCCACCTCCCACTAATTCCACCTCCTACTAAGCTCATTTGACACTAACCCAACCTCCCACTAATCCAAATTCCCACAAAGCTCATCTTCCACTAATTCCACCTCCCTCTAATCTCATCTCCCGCTATTCCCACCTCCCACTGATCCCACTTCCACTTAATCCCACATCCCAGTAATCCCGTCTTCACTAATCCCACCTTCCATTAATCCACCTCCCTCTAATGCCACCTACTACCAATCCCATATTTCACTAATCCCATCTCCCCCTACTACTACCTACTACCAATCACATTTCCCATTAATCCCGCCTCCCATCTATCTGCAGCACCGACGTCCCACTATATCCCCTAACGTGTCCTTTGTACGTAGGGCTGTAGACAGCACTATGCCTGACTCATTCACCGCTCTCGCTCCTTTCTTCCGTTCATTCCCGCCTCCCATCTATCTGTAGCACCGACGTCCCACTATATCCCCTAACGTGTCCTTTGTACGTAGGGCTGTAGACAGCACTATGCCTGACTCTCATTCACCGCTCTCGCTCCTTTCTTCCGTTCATTCCCGCCTCCCATCTATCTGTAGCATCGACGTCCCACTATATCCCCTAACGTGTCCTTTGTACGTAGGGCTGTAGACAGCACTATGCCTGACTCTCATTCACCGCTCTCGCTCCTTTCTTCCGTTCATTCCGTTTTTTCTTCACTCTTGGTTGGACCTCACGGAAGAAGGAACACTTGTATTCACCTTTATGACTCGCGGTGGTATGACTCACATACTTGAGTGCGTCAGTTGGATGGTATCTCTCCGTCTCGACCAGCATGATGCTATCTGTGATTCGCTTACATTTGAAACATCGTCAAACTTGAATGTTCGATGATATCGCTTCTTCAGAATTTTACCCTTGACGTCATTGCGAGTGGATCAGGTGAGAACTGAGGGGAAAACCCCTCCATGGTTAGTGCCACAAACGAACAATCTGATTGGCTAGGGCATGAGTCTAGACCCGCGTCATCAAAGTTTGGGGTGCGTATAAATATGGAGGGTAGTTTTGTACTGGCGACATTCGACCTTTGATTTGGGTGTTGTTGGCAACATGGAGCGTGGAAGAAACGAGTAAAGGAAGACAGCACTGAGGTTGTCAAGCACGGTATGTCACCATTCTTACTTCCTTACTTACTATAGACCTGGGTCTACCAATGCAGTGCCATCGCTTGAGCTAGAGTGAAGTACTCTTGTCATATCGCACTTTAATGTCGCATATTACCTCGCACCTCGGGCGGCGCACCCAGATCTATGGGATTGTGTGTGAAACCCATGGTCTATTGCCGTTGGGAGTTCCCTGGTTGGGCATCCATGGTAAAAAAACGTAATATGACACCTCTATTCTCTGCCTGTCTGTCTGTCTGTCTGTCTGTCTGTCTGTCTGTCTGTCTGTCTGTCTGTCTCTCTCCCTCTCCCCCCCTCTCTCTCTCTCTCGTCCCACCTTCTCTGTCTCTCTCTCGCACTCTGTCTCTAGAGTGAGTGTCTTGTACCTTGTTGTGGGCCATTGGCGCTATAAGTCTAGTTGTCGTTAGACGTGTCTTAATGTCAGTGTCGATGCACCGATAGAGCAGAGCGCGGCAGTTGTCGGGTATGTCCGTAGTCCTTCTTTCACGTGGAATGACACATGACTTCAGACCTTGTTTGGGAAAATTTTTATCAAGTGAAGATTTCGTTTGCCTAATGCTAAATATTATCCTACAGTAAACTGCGTTGCTGCTAGTCGTACTTCGTGGGTAAACAAGAGATACGCCTAGGTGCATTCAACGACTAAACAGTGTCTCCCTATCTCCCCGTCTCCCCGTCTCTCCATTTCCCTGTCACCCTGTCTCCCTTTCTCTCTGTCATCCCGCCTCACTGTCTCCCTGTCTCCCTGTTCGGCATAATCAATGCAAAAGCAACCGGTAGCTGTTGGCATACTACAAATGTAAATAATGCGTGTTGCTAGACGTGCTCAACGAGTCAATAGCAGCTACACGTGGGCATGAGTTAAAACAGGCACTGCTAGGGCCAGGCATATTCAACGAGTAAAGTATGGGTACTACTAGGTATACTCCTCGAGTAAAGTAAGGGCACTACTAGGTATACTCCCCGAGTAAACAATGCATTGTGATATGTACACTAAAGGAATACACAACGAGTCGTGCTAGTCCTACAACAGTTAGCTGTGACGCGCAGTGGCAAGAACATCGGTCTGTCATTCGAGAGAACCCGGGTTCGTATCCTGTGATGCCGTGACGAATCCCGGGCAAGTTCGTTCACTCTACGTTGCCCCAGTTCACTCAACTGTATGAATGAGTACCTTGTTACAGACAGTGGCAGATATTTGAGGACGAATAATTTTCGTACATAAATTGCAGCGTGACTAAATGCTTCCTAGAGAAGTCTAGCTGGTGATCGACTGAACAGGCCTAACAGGGAGTAAAGTGTAAAGCGCTCTGTGGTGTCCTTGGGACTGTGATGGGTACTGCCAGGCTTACTATACAAGTAAACAACGTGTTCTGCTAGACCCACTACAAGAATAAACCACGGGCACTGCTAGGCCTAGTAGAATAAAACTGGATACCGCTAGCCATATTACACAAGTAAACAACGGGTACATGCAGACATACTACACGAGTAGACAACCGTGACAGCACGGCCGTAGCCAGAGGGGTTAGGAATTTTGCGCGTACCCCCTTTTTGGGAATCCCTTGTGAAAGTGAACTTCCATAATTCCCTTTTCTCAATGTTCTGAAAAAACAATGCACGGATCAGCCGGATCAAATGAATATTAATCTAAATACTAAGACAGTTTCTAATTGATGCCTCCCCGGCTCCCTACCTTTCTGTCTCCCTGTCTCCCAGTCCCGCAGTCCCGCAGTCCCGCAGTCCCGCAGTCCCGCAGTCCCGCAGTCCCGCAGTCCCGCAGTCCCGCAGTCCCGCAGTCCCGCAGTCCCGCAGTCCCGCAGTCCCGCAGTCCCGCAGTCCCGCTGTCTCGCAGTCTCGCAATCTCCATGCCTCCCTGTCTCCCTGCCTCCCTGCCTCCCTGCCTCCCTGCCTCCCTGCCTCCCTGCCTCCCTGCCTCCCTGCCTCCCTGCCTCCCTGCCTCCCTGCCTCCCTGCCTCCCTGCCTCCCTGCCTCCCTGCCTCCCTGCCTCCCTGCCTCCCTGCCTCCCTGCCTCCCTGCCTCCCTGCCTCCCTGCCTCCCTGCCTCCCTGCCTCCCTGCCTCCCTGCCTCCCTGCCTCCCTCCCTGCCTCCCTGCCTCCCTCCCTGCCTCCCTGCCTCCCTGCCTCCCTGCCTCCCTGCCTCCCTGCCTCCCTGCCTCCCTGCCTCCCTGCCTCCCTGCCTCCCTGCCTCCCTGCCTCCCTGCCTCCCTGCCTCCCTGCCTCCCTGCCTCCCTGCCTCCCTGCCTCCCTGCCTCCCTGCCTCCCTGCCTCCCTGCCTCCCTGCCTCCCTGCCTCCCTGCCTCCCTGCCTCCCTGCCTCCCTCCCTGCCTCCCTGCCTCCCTGCCTCCCTCCCTGCCTCCCTGCCTCCCTCCCTGCCTCCCTGCCTCCCTGCCTCCCTGCCTCCCTGCCTCCCTGCCTCCCTGCCTCCCTGCCTCCCTGCCTCCCTGCCTCCCTGCCTCCCTGCCTCCCTGCCTCCCTGCCTCCCGGCCTCCCTGCCTCCCTGCCTCCCTGCCTCCCTGCCTCCCTGCCTCCCTGCCTCCCTGCCTCCCTGCCTCCCTGCCTCCCTGCCTCCCTGCCTCCCTGCCTCCCTGTTCGGCATAATCAATGCAAAAGCAACCGGTAGCTGTTGGCATACTACAAAAGTAAATAATACGTGTTGCTAGATCTACTCAATGAGTCAATAACAGGTACACGTGGGCATGAGTTAAAACAGGCACTGCTAGGGCCAGGCATATTCAACGAGTAAAGTATGGGTACTACTAGGTATACTCCTCGAGTAAAGTATGGACACTACTAGGTATACTCCCCGAGTAAACAATGCATTGTGATATGTACACTAAAGGAATACACAACGAGTCGTGCTAGTCCTACTACAGTTAGCTGTGACGCGCAGTGGCAAGAACATCGGTCTGTCATTCGAGAGAACCCGGGTTCGTATCCGGTGCTGCCGTGACGAACCCCGGGCAAGTTCGTTCACTCTAAGTTGCCCCAGTTCACTCAGCTGTAGAATGAGTACCTTGTTACAGACAGTGGCGGATATTTGAGGACGAATAATCTTCGCACATCAATTGCAGCGTGACTAAATGCTTCCTAGAGAAGTCTAGCTGGTGATCGATTGAACAGGCCTATCAGGGAGTAAAGTGTAAAGCGCTCTGTGGTGTCCTTGGGACTGTGATGGGTACTGCCAGGCTTACTACACGAGTAAACAACGTGTTCTGGTAGACCTTCTACAAGAATAAACCACGGGCACTGCTAGGCCTAGTAGAATAAATCTGGATACCGCTAGCCATATTACACAAGTAAACAAGGGGTACATGCAGACATACTACAGGAGTAGAAAACCGGGACAGCACGGCCGTAGCCAGAGGGGTTAGGCATTTTACGCGTACCCTCTTTTGGGGAATCCCTTGTGGAAATGAACTTCCATAATTCCTTTTTCTCAATAGTCTGCCTGCCTGCCTGCCTGCCTGCCTGCCTGCCTGCCTGCCTGCCTGCCTGCCTGCCTGCCTGCCTGCCTGCCTGTCTGCCAGTCTCCCTGTCTCCCTGTCTCCCTGTCTCCCGGTCTCCCGGTCTCCCGGTCTTCCGGTCTCCCAGTCTCGTAGTTTCGCAGTCTCGCAGTCTCCCTGTCTCCCTGTCTCCCTGTCTCCCTGTCTCCCTGTCTCCCTTTCTCCCTGTCTCCCTGTCTCCCTGTCTCCCTGTCTCCCTGTCTCCCTGTCTCCCTGTCTCCCTGCACGCACGCACGCACGCACGCACGCACGCACGCACGCACGCACGCACGCACGCACGCACACATCTTTGTAGACAGCTACAAATAATGCAGTAATTCAGAATGCAGTGCGTTACCCGGCTAAGCCCTACAGGTTAGACGTAATCATTTGATCACAACTCTCAGTACATCAAGCAACGATATATAGTTGGCACCGGTCCAACAGTTCTACTTGAGGCGCACACGCCACCGCTCACTTTGTGAAAGGATCACAGCCGCTGTTTGATTGCATTGTTGGAGTGTGCTCTTACAACAGCACAGTTAGAAAGTGTCAGCAATACACAGCATGCACTAAACAATTATATTATCTATGCATCTGCTTCTTCGACGGGGCAACCGGCTAAAAGTTTAATATTGAGAGTGTGTATTTAAAATTAAACGTGTAGGGCATACAAATATATATTCCACAAATTGATATTCCACACGTTTGGAGGATTCTGTATTTTCCTTAGATTATACCCGCTGTATATTCTACACTTATTCACACTCGTCTGTTCCTCCGTCACGTCGACAGTAGACACTTATCGTACATCTATCCACACTCTTCTGTTCCTCCGTCACGTCGACAGTAGATCTTGGTCGTACATAAATCCACACTCTTCTATTTCATCGTCACTTCGACAGTGGGCATTACATGGTTTGTAACGCGCCTCTGACTGGTAATAACTGCCGAATTTGTGGTACTGAGAAATGCAGTACGTAAATTATTATTACTTATTTATATTATTGTTGTGACGAAATAGAAGGTTCCAAGGCGCCGGCAATGACACCTAGAATGCCCAGACGATCATGCACTACGAAGTCTACGTACTTCTCCTTTGTCGATAGACGTGTTGTCAACATGACCCAGCGCCAAGTGCATTGAGAATCAGCGCGTTGTTGATTTGTTTACAAACAGCTAAAGGCGGGCGCACTTGTCGGTCACGCCTGGCTGCACATGTTGTACACGACCAGCGTGTGAGTGACACGTAGTTGCCGGGATCTGGTGACAGCTGAATATCCGTTAATCATGTTGGGGTCTTTCAACACACGACACGTCGATGATGCGATATACAGCCATAACATAGCCTAGATTGAAAGGTGGATTAGTTCAGTTTTATTTAACAGAAACTATTATATTAATAGATATCATTATTTTTTATATAAAAGCAGCAAGCAACAAAGCCAGTAACAACAAATACAACATTAACGTTGACTAGTGGTGGGTCATGATTTGTCTTGCTAATTCAAGTCAGACAGAAATCTGTGGAAATACCTCATCATGTCAACACGTTAATTGGAGAAAATAAGTGGAAACAAAATAATTAATTGATTAGAGCAGGGAAAGTTTTCAACTCCTCTCGGTCGTGGCCTCATTGTAACCAGGAAACTTCTATTGCGCCTAAATCCTTAGAAACCAAGCTTACAGAGGCGCATAAAAAACGGGTTGGTCAATCACAATATCGATTAGCAGTATTAACGGTGTCAACAAATCGATGGACACGACAGGAAGCTAAGGTGCCACAAATCGTGCCTTTGTTGCCTCCACCTCCACTAACTTCACTGTCATGTCTGTTTAATCTTCAGTACTCCACATCTTCGCCCCACCGAGTGTGGAACTTTATGTCTGTCTCCCTCATTGACGTCAAGTTTTGCCTTGATGGCATCGTTGCTCACCACTACGCTGTCGCGCTGTGCGCTGTGCGCTGTCTCGCTGTCGCGCTGTGCACTGTCTCGCTGTTGGTCATGACGTATGTGAAATTAGGGTGAGCCGGTGCTGCTGAAAATTGTTCTCCTTTATTGTAAGTTATGTAATAACAACTGTACAATGTATGTTAAACAATCAAACATATATTGGATCTACATCAGGACTACTCTCAGCTTCCACCACTCATTGGTTCAACGAAGTAGCAATGAAACTTATGCAGTAGCCAACATTGGCCAACTCATATCTTGCTAACTGTTTGTGTTTAAAGTCGTCGATGACGAGCACCGCTTGACTGCTTTGTTGTCTTCACCTCACCTCCCTGGCGTACAAGACTCTTTGCAGCTGCGAATCCTCCTACACATTCAGAGATACCAAGAAAATTTATGTTTACACCCATGTAACATCGAACCACCCCATGTACGTCAGACTGACACATCGTGGGGCAAATATTCGTCCGAGTCGGCCCACATTTGTGATGATCGACATACAGAGTCACACGCACTTTTATACATTTGACTACGAGCTTACCCAGCGATGCCCGGATGCCTGACGGCATTGCACAGCGACATGTTGAAGACCTGTTGTGAAGGTCATACGTTGCGTCGTCAGTTATATTAGTTTTGTACCAATGAGCAATTTTGTTACGTTTTCAGCAATAATTTTTTTAAATTGTACATATTTTAACATTACGATTGCTCTGTCATATTAATGTCTATGTCCTCTAAGAAGGTCGTGAAATTTGTCAAGCTGGGATATACATGCAAATTGGTTGAAGTGTGTGATGTGGCTGAAGGGACTCCAACAGTGGGGTCCCTTGAGCCATAACAACACTTTTTATATTTAAAAACAGATCAATAAGTTTAATGTGGATTTTATTACAATAATAATATGTGCTACGAGTTATTAATCATAACTACTATTTCTAACTGAAATTAAGATATTATAATCAGGCTTTACAATAACTGTATGTCACGTTTTATTACTCTTCCTGGCGAAACTATGCCTTGACGAACGAATACATAAATATAATTTACGTAAAAGTAAGTTATGTTGTCACTTACCGCACAGTTTGGTTATTGTTTATTGTCCCTTGGATATTTCTCCACGAGGTTGGCGCGCTCCAGGTTTACACGAGCCTTTTAATTGATGTTGTTCTCTTGGTAGGACATCGCGCACTATCCGGTCTGGAAGCAGTGTCAACATAAAATGGATGTTGTGTTGTAAGCAAACGTCTTTCACGCGTTCCTCCTTTTCGTCGATATAATACAGCTCAACGAACGTTTGCAGTTAATAATGATTACGCAAAGCGATTAAGCGTTACGTTAATTTCCAAACAATCAACGTCCTATTCACTTCGGCGCTGTCACACGCTGTTAATTTCTTCCAGGAACCCAGGAACCATTTGATGGGTACGTGGGTACATCATCGGCTATTGGTCGCGCCTGCATGTGGCTGCACCGTTATAACCTCCGTGCATATTTTGTATTTTACCTGTTTTTAACGAGGAGTTGTGTTTGCTGAATGCGAGGTCAGTTTGCCACAAGGCAGATTTTCTTGTTGACTACGTTCCCGATCATGACCTGGACACACTATGCATTACGGAGACCTGGCTATCCAGCGAGAACACTGTGTCTGCGATCGCCGTCACACCTTGCGGCTATCTCTTTGAGCACGTTGCTCGGAGTAACCGTCGTGACGTCGGTGTCGGCGTTCTGTTCAGAGCATCGTATATTGTCGACCACTCCCGTCTTTGGCCCGCTTCATCTTTTGAGTGTCTCGACTTTCAATTACCCTGCCACAGAGTCTCCTCTACATTACGCCTGTTCGTCATCTACCGACCACCATCGTCCAGCTCTACATGATATTCTCTCAGACGCCAACCTGAGACAGCACGTCACCGACGCGACGCACAACCGGGATAATGTGCTTGACCTCATCATCACCGCTTCTTCTTCATCGCCTGTTACGCGAGTATCCGTCGACAATCTTGTCACAGATCACTTTGCCGTTCGTTGTGACCTCGCCACCAGCAAGCCCCGCAAACCATCTTCTTGGCCGTATGTGTGTAAATCATATTCCCACCGACATTGGTGGCCCTGCCGTTGTTGCAGAGCGTTTCGCTTACACTTCGCCGATAAGATTAACTCGATCCGCAGCCGAATTATGGTTCCGTCAGCTGATGTTGACAACGCTCAGTCACGTATGGTTTCTTCGCCGCTGCTAGCGTATCAATCGGCTACGCTCGAAGAAGTAACGAAACTGATCAAAAGTGACAAGGTAAAGTCGTCCAAGCTTGATCCACTGCCCTTCGTTACTTGAACGCCACGTCTCTGCCCAACTGCGTTTGCATATGCAACACAACGGCATCGGAGATCCTTTTCAGAGTGCCTACCGCCCGTCACACAGCGTTGAGACAGCGATTTTGTGTATCCAAGACGACGTGTTAAGATCACTGGATGCTCGTAAGCATGTAGTACTAGTTCTACTTGACGTCAGCGCTGCGTTCGACACGATCGACCATGACATTCTTGTCGCTGAACTAGACCGAATCGGCGTGCGAGGCGACGCACTTTGCTGGCTCACCTCTTACCTTGCCGACCGAACACAGTGCGTCAGCTTTGAAGGTAGTCTTTCTTGCGACAACCGACTACGACATGGAGTTCCACAGGGCAGTGTTTTGGGCCCTCTGTTATTTTCTATACACTGTGCTGGTCTTTCCGACGTATTCGAGAAGCACGGCCGGTGTTCGCTATCATGTCTACGCTGACGACACCCAACTCTATGTCGATTTTTCGATCGGACATCCCGTTGTGTGACTGACGTGAAAGCATGGCTAGCGTCGCGCTACCTGCTTTTGAACGAGGCGAAGACAGAGGCGATGCTGTTTGCAGCACCAAACAACCGTGTTCCCCAGCCACCGCCTCTTCCCATCAACATCTGCGGTTGCAACGTCAGCACTTCCGCCAACATACGTGACCTTGGAGTACAGCTTGACTCCACGATGTCGACTACGTGGTGTAGCTTTCAGCGTGCAAACTAGCATATATCCCCGATACTCATATTTCTTCAGATACCTTTTTTCAGTACCGTTCGTTTCTCCAGTCTGTAAACCGGTAGTTTCATAATAGACCGCTCCCACAATCAGGGCGTTTTCTATTGATGTGCGTGCCTGTGTGCGTGCGTGCGTGCGTGCGTGCGTGCGTGCGTGCGTGCGTGCGTGCCATCTGTATATCAGCCGACTGCCGCTTGCTCTCTGTCGTCTGCCTGCCACCTAGCTGCCCCCTTGCGATGGTGCATGTGACGCGTGTGTTCGTCCGTGTGTGCCTGCCCGAATGTCTGCCCGAATGACCACTTGTAATATCACGCGAAAACACAGCAATTTACGAAGATATATGGACGTCAACGCCGCTAAGCGTTTACCTATTTTGTTACATATAATTGCGGGTATCAGTTAAGAGCCGACGAACCTGCTCGTGTTTACAAACATTGAACAGCTGATGTCGCGTGTACTCGAGGTCACGCTTGGCCACACTCCGACTAGCCCAGTCGCTGGGACGGCACGCGTACGGCACGCAGGTGTATAACTCGACAGGTGTGCTTAGAGCGGAATTACGGTCTACGTTTCGTTAATACTAAGTTTAACTAGAATTTCTACAAACAGTTGAATCAATTCCTTTTATGGCAGTGCCAGAAATTAAAACACAATGGCACTGTTATTCCTAACACTGTCAGCCTGTCACATAGGGATACATGTTTACAAACAAACAACAGGTGATCTTGTGTATTTCTAGGTCACCCCAATTAGCGTTGAGCAGGAAAATGGTGTGAGTTTCCTGGTCTCGCACTCTGCTTATAAATATTTGGGAGTCCGCAGAAAATTTTTTGAATGAGTACTTCTTGAACAGCATATAGGCCACCATGTGGCGCCACCAACGTATTAACTTCCTGGGCGCCAACGTAAGAATAGAAAACTGTACGCACGACATGTTCACGAGGATTTCTTTTCTGAACAAACAGAAGCGAGTTTGTGCGTTCGGTGCAGCCCGGAACATATTCAAGACGGCAGCATACCTGCACATTTACAGACAGCGATTGGGTGTACCGGTAAGCTAGTTACTATAATTATCATTTATTTGCAGGCCGACTCGTGAGTCGAACACGTAACTTCGTAAATCGTAACGACTAACGTTAATCATAACATGCCGTTTTGTTTACAAACATCAGAAGAAATGTGTGCGTCATAGACACATATTCTAACTATGTATCACTTACTTTATCCAATTTGAGCAAACATATGGTGAAACAAATTAGATTTTTGGCGAAATGCTTACAAATAACGACCGAAAAACGAAGTCGCGCGAAAACATTTTCCGTGATGCGAGTAGGAATGGTAAGCCTCGTTGGCAATAAATGTAATTATTTACGTTGATATTTCCGGGTGTTTAATGTGAATAGTTATCATTTTAGTTGTTTAGACTGTTAACATTTAATTTCTTTTTTGCATATGTATTTCATTATATATTTAATATTCGTAATGCCCAACGCAGTGCTCTCTGTTTCTCTTGTTATTACTTATAATGTCAACACAGCCGGTCCATAGGCATAGTAGTTTAATTTTAGTCAATTTAGTGCATATTTGTTGTCACATGACCCGAAAACCAGACGACACATCAGCAAATGATAACATAATAACTGATAAATACGCTAAGTAAATTTTACATGGATATACATATCATCAGCGGCGGTAATTAACGATATGTTTACTATGGAGCGCCACTGTGGGATCTCCTGTCCAGAGTAAGTGCTGGAACTTGGCACTATATGCATAGCATGGTGACAGTCACTAAGGACGTTGTGGGGGCTAGCACTGCTTACACACGGTGAGGTTATATCATTGTTATCTCATAGTTTATCATTATTGGTCATCTTAAAGCAACGGTTCACAACATTTCTTAATAAAGCCATCAACCACAGTTTACTGATTATAAGCAGTGTTGCCAAGATATCTATGTAAAATCCATGGTCAAATAGTATCACAAATTACCGTCACATCCTAAATGAATGTAACACAATTGATGATGTGTCTGCATGTGATATTCACAGTGTGTGGCAGGCTGGTGTATCAAACAAAATAATATATTATAATGTGAATGTTTTCTATGAAATGTTACAAATCAAACATAGTCTTAAGATATGTACTATTTTAAACGATGATGATGTCAGCCGTATTATTAGGGATATTACTGTATTTTAAACAATGTACAATTGCCATTTTCAATGTGCGAAAATAAAGATTGTATTATATAGTCGAGTACCCGTCAGTCTGACATAGAAAGAGCAGCAATATTGTTTTGTTTAAATAAATTGCCATTTATAGTCGTCTTAATATGATCAAATCAGTCATGAACATATCTGTCCAAAATGTAGCAGTAGTATCGGCGACTTAACTATCCTTATTAACAATGGATATATACAATGGCCCAGGTGTACAGCAACCTTGGCAATGTAGAACATGGTGCCATCAAAACCACACTTCTGTTGATGGCTACATACACTGTATTCATCTGCATATTTTTTGGAAATCTCAATTACAACTTTCAGTCCAGATCTTGTGGGTGTTAGCAAAGTGAGGTCGTCTGCGCATCCAATACCACCTGTATAATGGTTGCCCTACTCTTTTTCTAACTGTTCAAACAATCCATCCACATAAATGGACACCTTAGAATAATTGACCCTGTCGAATGCCTTGCTGGCATCCAACATAAGTGCATACACATTACTGCCATTTGCATTGCAATAACTGATTGTTTCCATCATAACATATGTGCAATGAGTAGTGGGAATATTTTGATGAAAATCAGTTTAGTAACAATGGTACCAAGAGTAATAGTTCTAAAATTGTCGGATATACTAATTGTTTCTTGTCTGTTGGTATAGGGACCATAGTTCCCTCTAACACTGAGTCGGGGCTTAGACCATGTATCAACATACTGTTAAAATTGAATGCTAACAGGACAAATAGTATTTTCGGACCATGTACTATATGATCAGGATTAAGATCCACTGCACCATCCGACTTACCCAGCTTTAGTCGCTGGACACCTTCGATAACCTCATCAACTGATACATGTATATTATATTTAACATTTTCTTTGGTCTGCTTGTTAATATCCGCACTTATAGCATTTATGTCATCAACATCGTATGACACACTGTTGTAGAGGTGATTATATTTATTGGAAAAAAGTTGCACTATTTCATCATCACCCGCCACACCATCAATACTAGAAGGCAATAATTTATTTCTGCCCTTTAACTGGTGCACCTCAGACCACAAGTCCCACATTCTATTTTCTCTAATGGCTTCAGCCATCTTAGTAGTACGAATTCTGTCATCATCATTTTAGGGCAGGTGGCGGGTATACATTCTGATGTTTCTATGCACATGTTTAATATATCACTGTATACTCCAGATAATTCGTTAACATGTTTTTTACACATGACATTCTTACAATGCAAAGTTTCTTTGTCATATTGTAATCTGGAGAGTTTACACTCAAGATCACTACTGTATTGGTTAATGAGTTCAGTACTGGCTTTATGCCATGCTAGTCTGTGACAATAGCGTATTCCTAGCCAGATCTGTGTTCATGTCACCCCCAAATATAACGTCAGTGGGGTTGTGTGCATGAATTGTTGAATATCACCTAACACATCCATATAATATACCCTGCATACTTATCGTCTCCTGACCAGCCATTGCACGGCATGTATATACATTGAGACACATGATTTCACAGTTATTACTAATTTGAATCATAATGCCGCACAACCTCACATGATTGCATTTAAGCTCTTTGGCAGGCTGTCTCCTAATTGACACATCTTGTTTATTTCGTTTTGATATAGACAGTGTTCTTGTCTAAATAACAGGTCAGTTACTCAGTGGTAAGAGCTTCGGACTCTCGACTGAGAGAACCCGAGTTTGAATCCTGTGCGGCGGTGTTGAACCAAGTTTGATATAGACAGTGTTCTTGTCTAAATAACAGGTCAGTTACTCAGTGGTAAGAGCTTCGGACTCTCGACTGAGAGAACCCGAGTTTGAATCCTGTGCGGCGGTGTTGAACCAAGTTTGATATAGACAGTGTTCTTGTCTAAATAACAGGTCAGTTACTCAGTGGTAAGAGCTTCGGACTCTCGACTGAGAGAACCCGAGTTTGAATCCTGTGCGGCGGTGTTGAACCAAGTTTGATATAGACAGTGTTCTTGTCTAAATAATAGGTCAGTTACTCAGTGGTAAGAGCTTCGGACTCTAGACTGAGAGAACCCGAGTTTGAATCCTGTGCGGCGGTGTTGAACCAAGTTTGATATAGACAGTGTTCTTGTCTAAATAACAGGTCAGTTACTCAGTGGTAAGAGCTTCGGACTCTCGACAGAGAGAACCCGAGTTTGAATCCTGTGCGGCGGTGTTGAACC
Source organism: Escarpia spicata (assembly GCA_963995525.1). Classification (NCBI taxonomy): domain Eukaryota; kingdom Metazoa; phylum Annelida; class Polychaeta; order Sabellida; family Siboglinidae; genus Escarpia; species Escarpia spicata. The sequence continues at coordinate 271,747 of CAXEFP010000775.1, forward strand.
AAGTTTGATATAGACAGTGTTCTTGTCTAAATAACAGGTCAGTAACTCAGCGGTAAGAGCTTCGGACTCTCGACAGAGAGAACCCGAGTTTGAATCGTGTGCGGCGGTGTTGAACCAAGTTTGATATAGACAGTGTTCTTGTCTAAATAACAGGTCAGTTACTCAGTGGTAAGAGCTTCGGACTCTCGACAGAGAGAACCCGAGTTTGAATCCTGTGCGGCGGTGTTGAACCAAGTTTGATATAGACAGTGTTCTTGTCTAAATAACAGGTCAGTTACTCAGTGGTAAGAGCTTCGGACTCTCGACTGAGAGAACCCGAGTTTGAATCCTGTGCGGCGGTGTTGAACCAAGTTTGATATAGACAGTGTTCTTGTCTAAATAACAGGTCAGTTACTCAGTGGTAAGAGCTTCGGACTCTCGACAGAGAGAACCCGAGTTTGAATCCTGTGCGGCGGTGTTGAACCAAGTTTGATATAGACAGTGTTCTTGTCTAAATAACAGGTCAGTAACTCAGCGGTAAGAGCTTCGGACTCTCGACTGAGAGAACCCGAGTTTGAATCCTGTGCGGCGGTGTTGAACCAAATTTGATATAGACAGTGTTCTTGTCTAAATAACAGGTCAGTTACTCAGTGGTAAGAGCTTCGGACTCTCGACTGAGAGAACCCGAGTTTGAATCGTGTGCGGCGGTGTTGAACCTTGGGCAAGTTTGTTTATTCTACATTGCTTACAAGATACAAGATATTTATTCACAGACTACATTCAGTTACAACTGTTTTGGTAATGGTGACATGCATACATTATGATACTGGCACTCATCTCTTAGATTTGCAAATAAATCAGTTTAGTAAAAGCCTTTGGAAAGTTAAGCAAGAATCTAAAATTTGAGTGTTCTAGCTTCAGTAGTTTTTGAGTTACAGCAATTTGAAATTTGTGAAATTTTGTGACAGCTTCTTAAAAATAAATAAAATTATTCACATTTCACATTAATATTTCTTGAACTATTTAACCTGTGTCAATGAAACTTTGTGGAATTGTTCTCTACAATGTATAGATCACGTAAATATACTTAGAACACAAATACAGTGTATGATTAATGTGCACCAAGTTGATAAGCATGATGATTTATTCAATAAATTACTCGTGAGAGAATTTTCTTACCTTGATTGTGAGCAAAATACACATACCTCAAAATGTAGTTGTACATACTTTGTATATACACATGCAAGTGTGCAAATCAGAATAATATGGCAGGTCTGGTTGTCTTAATTATGAATCTGTACTTATACAAAGATGGTATGTTGTTATATTTCTTAAAAATTGACCAACTTCCGACCCAAAAAAGTCAGTGAGGCATAGCATGTATTGTCACAAAACTTTTTCTCAGTATCCTTCCATGCTTCCTTTTCAAGAAGAATGGTGACCCTTGGGTACCCCAAATTTAATCAATAAAACACTTGTGAGAGGGTTTTCAAGCATTGATTGTGAGCTAAACATTACATGTATGCATACTAATATTAACATACATGTTAATATTTGTATATATTTGTATCTGTGCATATCAGTGTACATTCTCAGAATAATATGACTTGTTGACTTTTATTAGGCAAAAACCAAGTGATTGTATAACACCAAGTAATAACTCCACGCAATAACATCAAGTGATTGTATAACGCCAAGTAATAACACCAAGCAATAACACCAAGTGATTGTATAACACCAAGTAATAACACCAAGTGATTGTATAACACCAAGTAATAACCCCAAGTACTTGTATAACACCAAGTAATAACACCAAGCAATAACACCAAGTGATTGTATAACGCCAAGTAATAACACCAAGTGATTGTATGATACCAAGTAATAACACCAAGCAACAACACCAAGTGATTGTATAACACCAAGTAATAACACCAAGCAACAACACCAAGTGATTGTATAACACCAAGTAATAACACCAAGTGATTGTATAACATCAAGTAATAACACCAAGTGATTGTATAACACCAAGTAATAACACCAAGCAATGAAACAAAGTGATTGTATAACACCAAGTAATAACACCAATTTGCATAACACAAACTAATAACACCAAGTGATTGTATAACAACAAGTAATAACACCAATTTGTATAACACCAAGAAATAACACCAATTTGTATAACACCAAGTAATAACACCAAGCAATGAAACAAGGTGATTGTATAACACCAAGTAATAACACAAATTTGCATAACACAAACTAATAACACCAAGTGATTGTATAACACCAAGTAATAACACCAATTTGTATAACACCAAGTAATAACACCAATTTGTATAACACCAAGTAATAACACCAAGTAATAACACCAATTTGTATAACACCAAGTAATAACACCAAGTGATTGTATAACACCAAGTAATAGCATCTGTTTGAAAGATAGTGGGCCAAGTCAAAACACTCCATCCGTCATTAATGTATTATGAAGGTATCAACAGAGTGTTTTCATTATTGCATGGTACAGGTAATTGTAGGTATTAGACCTGTGCCACACATATAATGATACATTTGGCATTAATAGTAATATGTTATATTGAATTAAATATTTGTGCAAGTTTTTATATCCAGAAATATGATGGAAATATGTAGATTTGAGATTTTGTACAAGTTTGTTATTACAAATTAAACAGTGATAATGATTGCTTGAGTCAAAGCATGCCCAGTCTGTACTGTTACATAAAAAGGAAATACCTGGTAGGTCATCTACAATTTGTGTGTGATGACAAATTTGAGAATTATTTGATATTTGTGTTACATAAGCATTTGCTTTATGCCTTGTAAAAGTTTTGTAGCAATACTTTCTACCTGAAATCCATTTTTGTTTGAATCAGAAGTTGGTTATTTTTAAAGAAGTATAATAATGCACCATAATGTACCATCTTTGAATATGTACAGATTCATAATTAAGACAGTCAAACAAGTCATATTACTCTGAGAATGTACACTGATAGGCATATATACCAATATATACAAATATTAACAACAATATGTACATTGAGCTCACAATCAATGCTTGAAAACCCTCTCACGAATTATTTATTAATAGGGCCATTCTTCTTGAGAAGGAAGCATGGAAGGGTATTGAATGTTATTTGTGTTATAAGACTGGTTTATGTCTAGTAAAAGTTTCATAACAATATCTTCTACCCCACGTTGACTTTTTAGGGTCGGAAGTTGGCTAATTTTATAGATATATATTACAATGTAGCACCTTTGTGTGTGTGTAGATTCATAACTAAGACAGTCAGTCAGACATGTCATATTGCTCTGATAATATACACTGGTATGAATAGATACAAAATATTTACAACAGTTAATTAAAGCATCTATATTTATCTCGCAATCAATGCCTGAAAACACTCACGTGAATCGCGAGTGATTTATTCCAAAAAATTGGGGCACCCAGAAGTATCCCATTTTTTTTGTGAAGGAAGCACGGAAGGATATTGAGAGTTAGTAGTTATTTGTGTTATAGGGACAAGCTACACCTAGAAAAAGTTTTATGACAATACATGCCATGCCTCATTGACTTTTTTGGGTCGGAAGTTGGTAAATGTTTATGAAATATAACAACGTACCATCTTTGCATATGTACAGATTCATAAATAAGTCAACCAGATCTGCCATATTACATGGATATTCACACTTGCATGATAATATACCAATTATATACAACTAATTTCTGAGGTTTGTGTATTTTGCTCACAATCAAGGTCTGAAAAACCTTTCGTGAGTGATTTATTGAATAAATCATTATGTTTATCAACTTGGTGCATATTAACCATACACTGTATTTATGTTCTAACTATATTTATGTGATCTATGCATTGTAGAGAACAATTCCACAGAATGTCATTGACACAGGTTAAATAGTTCTAGAGATATTAACGTGTGAATTGTGAATAATTTTATTTATTTTTAAGAAGCCGCCACGTCCCAAATTTCAAATTACCGTAACTCGAAAACTACTGAAGCTAGAACACTCAAATTTCGGATTCTTGTTTATCTTTGCAAAGGCTTTCACGAAGCTGGTTCATTCAAAAATTGAAGAGATGAGTGCCGCACCCATTGGTTTCGTTCACATGGAATGACCCAGCATCAATATTATAACAACACGTAATTGATTGCATCATTTATTCAAGCAATGATAATTCTTTCCAAAACAGACATGTAACTATTATAATTACATGTTTTTCTACACTAATTTTGTATCTACAAAATAACATTTATAAATATAATGTTTGAGTATACCTATACTGTTGACATAAGTTTAATGGTGAAAGAGTGCATCTACAATAAACTTCATATGTATAACAACTTCGCTTAAAATGAGTGTCCCATGTATTGAATAAATGAATTGGTTCCAATTTTTTAAATATATCTTGAATTTAAGATCTGAAAAATTTCTGATATATAACAAATAAATTGACCGCTCCTGGAAGATTTGTTATATCCAAGGTTTACAGTGCGAGGTCATTGCATTTTTCAATTTTCCTAAACGAAATTGCATTATTTCAACATCATCAAATTTTTGCATGTAGGTTACTTGTACACATTAGTAAACTAGCAACCATTGTTATGGAGAAATAAATTGTCTGTTTCTATTTTAAATTAGTCATAAATAATTAATTAGTTAACAAATACAGGCCCTAGGCCAAGTGCTTGGGGCCTGCTAGATAATCTTAACATATTTAAAACATGTCACTACTATATTAAAAGGGGGATGAAACACTTGAACAACCATATCCCAAATATAAGAACATACCTTTACAGTAGATGACACCATGATTGGATGAGCACAGTGCCAAGGTATATTTTAAATAATCATAGTACATTTAATACATGTCACTATTATATTAAAAGGGGGATGAAACACTTGAACAACCATATCCCAAATATAAGAACATACCTTTACAGAACATGACACCATGATTGGATGAGCACAGTGCCAAGGTATATTTTAAATAATCATAGTACATTTAATACATGTCACTATTATATTAAAAGGGGGATGAAACACTTGAACAACCATATCCCAAATATAAGAACATACCTTTACAGAACATGACACCGTGATTGGATGAGCACAGTGCCAAGGTATATTTTAAATAATCATAGTACATTTAATACATGTCACTATTATATTAAAAGGGGGATGAAACACTTGAACAACCATATCCCAAATATAAGAACATACCTTTACAGAACATGACACCGTGATTGGATGAGCACAGTGCCAAGGTATATTTTGAATAATCATAGTACATTTAATACATGTCACTATTATATTAAAAGGGGGATGAAACACTTGAACAACCATATCCCAAATATAAGAACATACCTTTACAGTAGATGGCACCATGATTTGGTGAGCACTGCGTCACAGTATATTTTAAATAATTTTTAAAACTTGGCCATTATCGGCACCAGACGCCGCCATTACTATCCAATGGCCAGTGATTTGAGTCACGAACTTTCAGGCACGGCCGCACATAGTAATTCAATAAGCAACGCAGCATAGGTCCAAGTAAAATTGACAAAATGCATACCGCAGTGAGTGATATAGCAGTGTATGTTATTGCAAACTGGGTCGCTCTTTGGGCTTCAAAACTGCACTAAGACACAATATTTTTGTACCATAAATATGCATGGGATGATATTGAATGATGGCAATAAAACATGAGGTATCAAAATTAGGCAAAAATGTTGTTATAAGAGCAACATTGAGGTGGGCCCGGATACTAGACAAGTGCCAATAATGGTGACATTTGTGTACTTCCGAACAGGAAATTTAGGCGTGGTACAAAACGAAGTTGGAAAAACTATAAAATGTCGAACTGATCAATGCTGATAGATTGATTGAGTTTAATTTCGTAGTGTTGGCACATCCAGCGAGTTCCGCTGAATGTAAAAGAGGCTTCAACAGTGAAACGAGTGCAGAGTTCAAGACTGAGTTTCAAAACTGCATGAAGCCATGAACAGTGTCAGCTATCATCACCATCCAGCTGCATTCACCAGACATGGCTGACTTTGAACACATATCAGCTATTCACCTGTGGAATACATCCTATGCGAGGATGCCCAAATTCCAATCTGAGCTGGACTCGGATAGTGAATCACAGTCCGAGTCAAGCTCGGATTCAGTTGGAGTTAATGTCAGTGACTTGACCGAGTGTACTTGGAGCCTGACAGTCCCACTGCTCCTGCACATTATGGCATCAGTTCTCTGTTGGACCATCCTTTGGATGGATTCAGTTGGAGTTACTGTCAGTGAAAGGACCGGGTGTACTTGGAGCCCGACAGTCCTACTGCTCCTGCACATTATGGCATCAGTTCTCTGTTGGACCATCCTTTGGATGGATTCAGTTGGAGTTACTGTGAGTGACTGGACCGAGTGTACTTGGAGCCTGACAGTCCTACTGCTCCTACACATTATGGCATCAGTTCTCTGTTGGACCATCCTTTGGATGGATTTGGATGGATTCAGTTGGAGTTACTGTCAGTGACTGGACCAAGTGTACTTGGAGCCTGACAGTCCCACTGCTCCTGCACATTATGACATCAGTTCTCTGTTGGACCATCCTTTGGATGGATTCAGTTGGAGTTACTGTGAGTGACTGGACCGAGTGTACTTGGAGCCTGACAGTCCCACTGCTCCTGCACATTATGGCAACAGTTCTCTGTTGGACCATCCTTTGGATGGATTCAGTTGGAGTTACTGTCAGTGAAAGGACCGAGTGTACTTGGAGCCTGACAGTCCCACTACTCCTGCACATTATGGCATCAGTTCTCTGTTGGACCATCCTTTGGATGGATTCAGTTGGAGTTAATGTCAGTGACTTGACCGAGTGTACTTGGAGCCTGACAGTCCCACTACTCCTGCACATTATGGCATCAGTTCTCTGTTGGACCATCCCTTGGATGGATTCAGTTGGAGTTACTGTCAGTGACTGGACCGAGTGTACTTGGAGCCTGACAGTCCTACTGCTCCTGCACATTATGGCATCAGTTCTCTGTTGGACATCCTTTGGATGGATTCAGTTGGAGTTACTGTCAGTGACAGGACCAAGTGTACTTGGAGCCTGACAATCCAACTGCTCCTGCACATTATGGCATCAGTTCTCTGTTGGACATCCTTTGGATGGATTCAGTTGGAGTTACTGTCAGTGACAGGACCAAGTGTACTTGGAGCCTGACAGTCCCACTACTCCTGCACATTATGGCATCAGTTCTCTGTTGGACCATCCTTTGGATGGATTCAGTTGGAGTTACTGTGAGTGACTGGACCGAGTGTACTTGGAGCCTGACAGTCCTACTGCTACTGCACATTATGGCATCAGTTCTCTGTTGGACCATCCTTTGGATGGATTTGGATGGATTCAGTTGGAGTTACTGTGAGTGACTGGACCGAGTGTACTTGGAGCCTGACAGTCCCACTGCTCCTGCACATTATGATATCAGTTCTCTGTTGGACCATCCTTTGGATGGATTCAGTTGGAGTTACTGTCAGTGACTGGACCGAGTGTACTTGGAGCCTGACAGACCCACTGCTCCTGCACATTATGGCATAAGTTCTCTGTTGGACCATCCTTTGGATGGATTCAGCTGAAGTTACTGTGAGTGACTGGACCGAGTGTACTTTTCTTGTTTCCACTGTGTCCAGGCTGCGGATCTTTCTCTTGGCTTTCCTCATTTCCACGGGTCCAGGCTCTGGATTTTTCTCCCTGTAGTGGATATTTAGCCCTGTGTTAAATTTTATTGTCATTTCAAGTTGTTGTAAAATATTACTTTTTGATACCACCTGGTAGGTTGGAGCATAAGTAACATGTTTGGTCTGAGTGTACTACGATCACCCCCCTTGGGGCTGTGGGGGCACCTTTAATTAACATGTTTGGTCTGAGTGTACCACGATCACCCCCCTTGGGGCTGTGGGGGCACCTTTAAGTAACATGTTTGGTCTGAGTGTACCACGATCACCCCCCTTGGGGCTGTGGGGGCACCTTTAAGTAACTATTTTGAAACGGCTCTAACTTCTGAACCGTTCATCCTATATCAACGTGTTATGTATCTGTGGATTCTAAATTGGGAGTAGCAACTATTAAAATTATTATGCAATTTTTTGTAAAGGCAGCCAAATTGACCTTATTTGGTAAAACCTATCAAATCATGTAATTCTCTCGACAATTTTCCTAACTATTTCCGCCATTAGACAATCAATTTTACTTTAAACATGTAACCTAGATGAAATTGTAAAAGAAACCCCAAACTCCTGCAAAACAACAAACAGTTGGTACTACATGGGATAAAGTAACTAACTTTTGCATCTCTATTGCTATAAAGTCAGAGATATATCAACATTGTGCCACCTTATTCAATTATGCATCAATCGGCTCTAATTGATGAACCATTCATCCTAAGTCACCCTGACAAGCCAGGGGTGTGACTATGTACACTACCCCTGGGGTATGACTATGCACACAGCCCCTGGGGTGTGACTACGTACACTACCCCTGGGGTATGACTATGTACACTGCCCCTGGGGTGTGACTATGTACACTACCCCTGGGGTGTGACTACGTACACAGCCCCTGGGGTGTGACTACATACACTGCCCCTGGTAGATCTCTTACACATTGTATGGAAGTTAGCTTAATCAAACTCACAATTGACTTTACTGTACCATCCGTGAGAACGGTGCTGACACTCGTCCGCCGAATTTCCAGGAATCCCAATATAATTACCCATTCGACCATTCTCACGAGCCGCTGAGCGGTATTGTGTATTTAAATAATTACGTCTAGTCTAGCATCCAAACAGTCCATGAAGACCACGGAAAGTGATATTATTGGCTGAGCTGATCTTCAGAGTTTTGGCAAGAAAAAAATACAGAAAGAGGAAAGTAACTAACCCCAGCTGTGTGACTTGGATGTATTAAATCGTTCAATGTTGTGTCTGGTGCCGGGTGAATACTGTCTTGGGTACAGGCCTCAAGGCAGACACGCATGAATGAACACACTGTATAGAGCCAGTGGCTTGTGTAGTGGAGGAGTGAGTCACTTGGATTATATCTCTCACTCTCTGAACCAGGGAGATTGCTATCACTAACTCACCCGCATGCAAATATCAGGCAAACTTTTATATAACAAGATATCACATGATTGGAATTTTTCAGTTGACGTCACCGCGAGTCAGGTGATAGTTGAGGAGAGAACTGTTTCGTAGTTTCCCGTATATGGTCATTATGAATATATATATATATGCAAATGTGACCTTAAGTCCACCCCATAACTGTGACTACCCCTGGTGTCGTCAGAGTGGGGTGTTCTGTGCAAGGTGGCAGTGCACAGACACGTAGGGAGTGACTGTAACTGACAGATTGAATTCTTCTGACCTGGAACGTGATCTCCTACGTTAATTTACATATATTATAAATAATATCTTATAGTGTCATAAGGTGACTTACAGTGATGGTTTCATGTGTAGCACTTCACTAGAATGTCTGGTTGTAACTGTTCCTGTCTACTCGTTAATGTTTGACTATTGCTGTGTTTGTGTGTGTGTGTGCGTGCGTGCGTGCGTGCGTGTGTGCGTGCGTGTGTGCGTGCGTGTGTGCGTGCGTGTGTGTGTGCGTGCGTGCGTGTGTGCGTGTGTGCGTGTGTGCGTGTGTGTTTATAATTAACCCTGTAGGCCTCTGTATGTGTACACAGGACACATATGACCGCTGTGGGTGTACACAGGACACATATAACCTGAGTCCTCTGTAGGTGTACACAGGACACATATGACCTGAGTTCTCTGTAGGTGTACACAGGACACATATGACCTGAGTCCTCTGTAGGTGTACACAGGACACATATGACCTGAGTCCTCTGTAGGTGTACACAGGACACATATGACCTGAGTCCTCTGTAGGTGTACACAGGACACATAGGACCTGAGTCCTCTGTAGGTGTACACAGGACACATATGACCTGAGTCCTCTGTAGGTGTACACAGGACAGATATGACCTGAGTCCTCTGTAGGTGTACACAGGACACATATGACCTGAGTCCTCTGTAGGTGTACACAGGACACATAGGACCTGAGTCCTCTGTAGGTGTACACAGGACACATATGACCTGAGTCCTCTGTAGGTGTACACAGGACACATATGACCTGAGTCCTCTGTAGGTGTACACAAGACACATAGGACCTGAGTCCTCTGTAGGTGTACACAGGACACATATGACCTGAGTCCTCTGTAGGTGTACACAGGACACATATGACCTGAGTCCTCTGTAGGTGTACACAGGACACATAGGACCTGAGTCTTCTGTAGGTGTACACAGGACACATAGGACCTGAGTCCTCTGTAGGTGTACACAGGACACATATGACCTGAGTCCTCTGTAGGTGTACACAGGTCAATTTTGTAAGATTTCTCAGACACGTTTTTGTATGCGTCTTTTGGACACATGCGGTAAAAAAGTATGCGGTATTCCAGCGTACAAGGCATCATTGATGCGTTCCTGTGCTCCCAGGGAATCCCTGTACACACTTATACATAGTGTACATAATGTGTATCATAATGATGATATTGACATTGCCATGTACTGTTTTAAATTTTCTGTCACCAATGGGAGCATATCGCTCTTACTCCTACATAACAGACTGTGGAAGGTGTACGTAATAGTGAGTGGAGTATACAATAGTGAACGGAGTACACAATAGTGAACGGAGTACACAATAGTGAACGGAGTACACAATACGCAATAGTGAACGGAGTACGCAATAGTGAACGGAGTACGCAGTAGTGAACGGAGTACGCAGTAGTGAACGGAGTACGCAGTAGTGAACGGAGTACGCAGTAGTGAACGGAGTACGCAGTAGTGAATGGAGTATACAATAGTGAATGGTCTAATGCGATGACTACTCTCGATCTGTCTCTCTGTCTCTCTGTCTCTCTGTCTCTCTGTCTCTCTGTCTCTATGTTTCTCTGTCTCTCTGTGTCTCTGTCTCTCTGTCTCTCTGTCTCTATGTTTCTCTGTCTCTCTGTGTCTCTGTCTCTCTGTCTCTCTGTCTCTCTGTCTCTCTGTCTCTCTGTCTCTCTGTCTCTCTGTCTCTCTGTCTCTCTGTCTCTCTGTCTCTATGTTTCTCTGTCTCTCTGTTTCTCTGTTTCTCCTCACGCTAACCACATTTGGGTGTAAATGTACCTCGCCATATTTTAAACAGAAAATTTTACTAAATGCCAAGCCTCGTAGGGAAAACTTTTCCAATTTGTCCCTGGTTCTGCCCTATCTTGGCACCACGCCAGAGTGTCAAGCGAAGCTGTCAGCATCACACTTCATCGACGTTGTTCCAGGGACAGTCGTTAAATCATAGGTTACATCAATTGGGCAGGGTTTATAAATAGCATGGCACAAACAACACGTTCGACAGACTTTATTGAGACTACACAGTCAGTGTAGTTCTGTTGTTCTTCCAGATTACGTTCGAGTACAAGTTGAGTGTGTCCTCTAACTCAGTACTTCCTACCTTCAGGATCGATCTCCAGTCTAACCTAATTTCCTTAAGGCAATCATGACTGAAAAAGATTCACTCATTTCCTTTGGATGATGAACATTTGAACATCAGCCGACTCATGTCCATATTACATTCATTGGCGTTCCTCTCCTTCACTCCCCCTCCCCCTCGTCATCTCCTGTCCTCCATTCCTCTCCTTCACTCTCCCTCCCTCGTCATCTCCTGTCCTCCATTCCTCTCCTTCACTCTCCTTCCCCCTCGTCATCTCCTGTCCTCCATTCCTCTCCTTCACTCTCCCTCCCTCTTGTCATCTCCTGTCCTCCACTCCTCTCCTTCACTCCCCCTCCCCCTCATCATCTCCTGTCCTCTACTTCTCTCCTTCATTCTCCCTCCCCCTTGTCATCTCCTGTCCTCCACTCCTCTCCTTCACTCTCCCTCACCATCTCCTGTCCTCCACTCCTCTCCTTCATTCCCCCTCCCCCTCGTCATCTCCTGTCCTCCACTCCTCTCCTTCACTCCCCCTCCCCCTCGTCATCTCCTGTCCTCTACTCCTCTCCTTCACTCCCCCTCCCCCCGTCACCTCCTGTCCTCCACTCCTCTCCTTCTCTCCCCCTCCCCCTCGTCATCTCCTGTCCTCTACTCCTCTCCTTCACTCCCCCTCCCCTTCGTCATCTCCTGTCCTCTGCTCCTCTCCTTCACTCCCCCTCCCCCTCATCATCTCCTGTCCTCCATTCCTCTCCTGCACTTCCCCTCCCCCTCGTCATCTCCAGTCCTCCATTCCTCTCCTTCACTTCCCCTCCCCCTCGTCATTTCCTGTCCTCCATTCCTCTCCTTCAGTCCCCCTCCCCCTTGTCATCTCCAGTCCTCCACTCCTCTCCTTCACTACCCCTCCCCTTCGTCATCTCCTGTCCTCCATTCCTCTCCTTCACTCCCCCTCCCCCTCGTCATCTCCTGTCCTCCATTCCTCTCCTTCACTCCCCCTCCCCCTCATCATCTCCAGTCCTCCACTCCTCTCCTTCACTACCCCTCCCCCTCGTCATCTCCTGTCCTACACTCCTCTCCTTCTCTCCCCCTCCCCTCGTCATCTCCTGTCCTCTACTCCTCTGCTCCACTCTCCCTCCCCCTCACCATCTCTTGTCCTCCACTCCTCTCCTTCATTCCCCCTCCCTCTCGTCATCTCCTGTCCTCTACTCCTCTCCTTCGCTCCCCCTCCCCCGTCACCTCCTGTTCTCCACTCCTCTCCTTCACTCCCCCTCCCCCTCGTCATCTCCTGTCCTCTACTCCTCTCCTTCACTCCCCCTCCCCTTCGTCATCTCCTGTCCTCTACTCCTCTCCTTCACTCCCCCTCCCCCTCGTCATCTCCTGTCCTCTATTCCTCTCCATCTGCCCTCATAGGAAAGTAACTATCCCCCAGCTGTGTGACTCAGATGTATTAAATGGTTCAATGTTGTGCCTGGGGCTGGGTGAATAATGTCTTGGGTACAGGCCACAAGGCAGACACGCATGAATGAACACACTGCATAGAGCACAGTGGCTCATGTAGTTGAGGGTGGGTCAGTTGGATCATATCTCTCTCTTTGAACTAGGGAAATTGCTATCACAATTCACCAGCATGCAAGCATCAGACAAACTTTACATAACAAGATCTCATGTGATCGGAATTTTTCAGTTGATGTCAACACAAGTCAGGTGATAGTTGACGATAGAACGGTTTCGTATTTTCCCATATATGGTCATTTTGTATATATACATATATATATATACATACACAGCTTTATAGGAACATATTGATTGCCTAATGTGACCCTAAGTCCACCCCATAACTGTGGTAATATCAATTATACTACCCCTGGTGTCGTCAGAGTGGGGTGTTCTGTGCAAGATGGCAGTGCACAGACACGTAGGGAGTGACTGTAACTGACAGATTGAATTCTTCTGACACGGAACGTGATCTCGTTAATTTACATATATCATAAATAATATCTTATAGTGTCATAATGTGACTTACAGTGATGGTTTCATGTGTAGCACTTCACTAGAATGTCTGGTTGTAACTGTTCCTGTCTACTATCGACATGCTGGGAATACTCGTTAGTGTTTGAGTATTGATGTGTTTGTGTGTGTGTGTGTGTGTGTGTGCATGCGTGCGTGCGTGCGTGCGTCGTGTGTGTGTGCACTCGTGCGTGCGAGTGAGTTAGTGTTTGACTGTTGGTGTGTGTGTGCAGGTGTGTTTATAACGAGCCCTGCAGGCACGCACACAGGACACATATGACCTGAGCCCTCTATAGCTGTCACAGGACACATTATGTCCTCACCACCTTTGTATGTGTACACAGGACACATTATTTCCTGAGCACCTCTGTATGTGTACACAGGACACATATGACCTGAGCCCTCTATAGCTGTCACAGGACACATATGTCCTGAGCACTGTCACTCAGGACACATATGACCTGAGCCCTCTATAGCTGTCACAGGACACATTATGTCCTCATCACCTTTGTAATGGTATAGAGGAGACCAGGGCTAGTCTGTACACTTTTAAGTCATAGTAACTTTTTATGAATAGTTTGATAGATACACTATTTTTTAATGGATATATTTAACTTAGTAATCATATTAATAAAATTGCTGTATTGTCAAATGTATTATGCATCATAATTAGTTAGATATGTGAAGTTTCCCAAGTGCTGTCTTCTGTTACTCTACTGGGCAAGTTGTATCAACATAGGCGGGCAGCCAAGGTTATCATTTGTGACGTTCATAGGCTTTTTTTTACAAGCAGCCAACCATGCTTTGGCAATTAACTTGAACAGTTAATTAAGTAAAATACAATTAACTTGGTAATTTCCCAATTAAATAAAATTAACCTCACATATTTATCAGATCAATTAAATTAAATGAACTTCTTTAAGTCAAATACCAATTAACTTTCCATGGTAAAAACAGGGAAAATCATAGCAATTCATTAATTAACAGCGTTAACACATTTTTTTACTATATCTCAAAAAGAATAGACGGCAAGAGGAATCACTCAGCCTGAATACTGGTCAAACAGTGAGCACGCAATTAGTGGCGCCACTAGGCGGCTAGCTAGGAGAACTACACATCGGCAATAACTTCTCAATACTGTTACATGCCGGTTTCACTAAAGCAGTGCTCATATAATTATGTCTGTGCGTTCGTATGTGTGCATATGTTCAAAAACATTCATTATTTTTTTTAAACAATTATATATATTCTGTACACCATCAAACAATCATCAAAATGGGCACTTGTATATATTATTGACAAAATATATTAGGTGCAGATCTAGATGTTGCTGTCCTTGGCGTGTGGGAACTGAAGTTCTCAAATGTGTGAGAACTTCAGTAATTTCCTGTTTCTCCTTCTTGATGTGGCAACATTTTTATTATTATTTTTCAAGACAGCATTAAGGAAAATGTTGATAAATAAATTCAACAATTTGTCTTTCAATTTGCGCATAAATCGGCAAGACAGACAAATGTGTCATCAGGAGTTTCTTTGCAGAGGCGATGATGCAGTCTCCTTCGAACTTTTCTGTATACAGAAAGAATGAAAGAGAGAAAGAAAGAAATTATTGGATTATTTTATACCCGAAATCATAAGATTCTTGTCCATTTGAAACAGCGGCATCACAGCATGTCGATACCCTCCAGTTTGAGTGTAAGAGCGAGCAGACAGACACATCTCCCACAGCGGCATCACAGCATGTCGATACCCTCCAGTTTGAGTGTAAGAGCGAGCAGACAGGCACATCTCCCACAGCGGCATCACAGCATGTCGACACCCTCCAGTTTGAGTGTAAGAGCGAGCAGACAGACACATCTCCCACAGCGGCATCACAGCATGTCGATACCCTCCAGTTTGAGTGTAAGAGCGAGCAGACAGACACATCTCCCACACTTTAGCTTACTACAAGAGTTCTAAATAATGAGACACTGGTATGTGTGCATGTAGGAACAACATGTATTTACACGGATGCAAGATGCAAATCGTCTAAATCGTAGTTGTAGCAGATCGATTCTCGTCTGTTTGAAATAGCGGCACTGCTAGTTGACATACCCATATTCATAGTCGGACGCGGAGTACACAGCAAATTATCCATATTTTTGTTTATCACAAAAACCCTAAATAGTTTACGTATACTGCATACAAAACTTGTTACTCTTTCTTCCTCTGCCAATGGCTACACAGAGGTGAACATTCAGTTATTCTTCACTAAGGCGACTACTGGTGTATGCGTAGCCATAGCCGTAGGATGGATGAATTGAGCGAGAGAATTCTTTGATTTATTTCATCAATTATTAAACATCTTCAGTGTCAACCGTGCGTAATAACACAACCATGCTCAATTATATATAATAATAATAATAATCTTTATTTTATACATCGCCATATCCATAACGTTCAACGCAATAACAAGATTGTTACTCTCAGCAGAACGAAGATGTCTGGCTGGTTTATAAACTGACACAAGTGACAAGTGGCGATGGTTCAGCATTGAATGTCTTATGTACCATTTGGCAGCTTTTGGAAAGCTCTGCACCAAGCGGTGCTATCACACTATCGTGTAGTTCTCCTAGCTTGCTGCCAGAGGCCGCTGCTGCATGGCGGCTTCACTAAAAACAGCGAAGTGGTTCCACTTGCTGTCTATTCTTTTTGATATTAGTTCATCATGCTGGTGTTGACCAGTGTCCACTGTCTGTCTATTCTTTTTGGTATTAGTTCATCATGCTGGTGTCAACCAGTGTTCACTGTCTGTCTATTCTTTTTGGTATTAGTTCATCATGCTGGTGTTAACCAGTGTTCACTGTCTGTCTATTCTTTTTGGTATTAGTTCATCATGCCGATGTCAACCAGTGTCCACTGTCTGTGTATTCATTTTGGTATTAGTTCATCATGCTGGTGTTAACCAGTGTTCACTGTCTGTCTATTCTTTTTGGTATTAGTTCATCATGCTGGTGTCAACCAGTGTCCACTGTCTGTGTATTCATTTTGGTATTAGTTCATCATGCTGGTGTTGACCAGTGTCCACTCTCTGTCTATTCTTTTTGCTATTAGTTCATCATGCTGGTGTCAACCAGTGTTCACTGTCTGTCTATTCTTTTTGGTATTAGTTCATCATGCTGGTGTTGACCAGTGTCCACTCTCTGTCTATTCTTTTTGGTATTAGTTCATCATGCTGGTGTCAACCAGTGTTCACTGTCTGTCTATTCTTTTTGGTATTAGTTCATCATGCTGGTGTTGACCAGTGTCCACTCTTTGTCTATTCTTTTTGGGTATTAGTTCATCATGCTGGTGTTAACCAGTGTTCACTGTCTGTCTATTCTTTTTGGTATTAGTTCATCATGCTGGTGTTGACCAGTGTCCACTCTCTGTCTATTCTTTTTGGTATTAGTTCATCATGCTGGTGTCAACCAGTGTTCACTGTCTGTCTATTCTTTTTGGTATTAGTTCTTCATACTGGTGTTAACCAGTGTTCACAGTCTGTCTATTCTTTTTGGTATTAGTTCATCATGCTGGTGTTGACCAGTGTCCACTCTCTGTCTATTCTTTTTGGTATTAGTTCATCATGCTGGTGTTAACCAGTGTCCACTGTCTGTATATTCTTTTTGGTATTAGTTCATCATGCTGGTGTCAACCAGTGTCCACTGTCTGTTTATTATTTTTGATATTAGTTCATCATGCTGGTGTTAACCAGTGTTCACTGTCTGTCTATTCTTTTTGGTTTTAGTTCATCATGCTGTGGTTAACCAGTGTCCACTGTCTGTCTATTCTTTTTGCTATTAGTTCATCATGCTGGTGTCAACCAGTGTCCACTGTCTGTCTATTCTTTTTGGTATTAGTTCATCATGCTGGTGTTAACCAGTGTCCACTGTCTGTCTATTATTTTTGATATTAGTTCATCATGCTGGTGTTAACCAGTGTCCACTGTCTGTCTATTCTTTTTGGTATTAGTTCATCATGCTGGTGTTAACCAGTGTCCACTGTCTGTCTATTCTTTTTGGTATTAGTTCATCATGCTGGTGTTAACCAGTGTCCACTGTCTGTCTATTCTTTTTGGTATTAGTTCATCATGCTAGTGTTGACCAGTGTCCACTCTCTGTCTATTATTTTTGGTATTAGTTCACCATACTGGTATTAACCAGTGTCCACTGTCTGTCTATTCTTTTTGGTATTAGTTCATCATGCTGGTGTCAACCAGGGTCCACTGTCTGTGTATTCATTTTGGTATTAGTTCATCATGCTGGTGTTGACCAGTGTCCACTCTCTGTCTATTCTTTTTGCTATTAGTTCATCATGCTGGTGTCAACCAGTGTTCACTGTCTGTCTATTCTTTTTGGTATTAGTTCATCATGCTGGTGTTGACCAGTGTCCACTCTCTGTCTATTCTTTTTGGTATTAGTTCATCATGCTGGTGTCAACCAATGTTCACTGTCTGTCTATTCTTTTTGGTATTAGTTCATCATGCTGGTGTTGACCAGTGTCCACTCTTTGTCTATTCTTTTTGGTATTAGTTCATCATGCTGGTGTTAACCAGTGTTCACTGTCTGTCTATTCTTTTTGGTATTAGTTCATCATGCTGGTGTTGACCAGTGTCCACTCTCTGTCTATTCTTTTTGGTATTAGTTCATCATGCTGGTGTCAACCAGTGTTCACTGTCTGTCTATTCTTTTTGGTATTAGTTCTTCATACTGGTGTTAACCAGTGTTCACAGTCTGTCTATTCTTTTTGGTATTAGTTCATCATGCTGGTGTTGACCAGTGTCCACTCTCTGTCTATTCTTTTTGGTATTAGTTCATCATGCTGGTGTTAACCAGTGTCCACTGTCTGTATATTCTTTTTGGTATTAGTTCATCATGCTGGTGTCAACCAGTGTCCACTGTCTGTTTATTATTTTTGATATTAGTTCATCATGCTGGTGTTAACCAGTGTTCACTGTCTGTCTATTCTTTTTGGTATTAGTTCATCATGCTGTGGTTAACCAGTGTCCCCTGTCTGTCTATTCTTTTTGCTATTAGTTCATCATGCTGGTGTCAACCAGTGTCCACTGTCTGTCTATTCTTTTTGGTATTAGTTCATCATGCTGGTGTTAACCAGTGTCCACTGTCTGTCTATTCTTTTTGGTTTTAGTTCATCATGCTGGTGTCAACCAGTGTCCACTGTCTGTCTATTATTTTTGATATTAGTTCATCATGCTGGTGTTAACCAGTGTCCACTGTCTGTCTATTCTTTTTGGTATTAGTTCATCATGCTGGTGTTAACCAGTCTCCACTGTCTGTCTATTCTTTTTGGTATTAGTTCATCATGCTGGTGTTAACCAGTGTCCACTGTCTGTCTATTCTTTTTGATATTAGTTCATCATGCTAGTGTTGACCAGTGTCCACTCTCTGTCTATTATTTTTGGTATTAGTTCACCATACTTGTATTAACCAGTGTCCACTGTCTGTCTATTCTTTTTGGTATTAGTTCATCATGCTGGTGTTAACCAGTGTTCACTGTCTGTCTATTCTTTTTGGTATTAGTTCATCATGCTGGTGTTAACCAGTGTCCAGTGTCCACTGTCTGTCTATTCTTTTTGGTATTAGTTCATCATGCTGGTGTTAACCAGTGTCCACTGTCTGTCTATTCTTTTTGGTATTAGTTCATCATGCTGGTGTCAACCAGTGTTCACTGTCTGTCTATTCTTTTTGGTATTAGTTCATCATGCTGGTGTCAACCAGTGTCCACTGTCTGTCTATTCTTTTTGGTATTAGTTCATCATGCTGGTGTTAACCAGTGTCCACTGTCTGTCTATTATTTTTGGTATTAGTTCATCATGCTGGTGTCAACCAGTGTCCACGCTCTGTCTATTATTTTTGATATTAGTTCATCATGCTGGTGTTAACCAGTGTCCACTGTCTGTCTATTCTTTTTGGTATTAGTTCATCATGCTGGTGTCAACCAGTGTCCACTGTCTGTGTATTATTTTTGGTATTAGTTCATCATGATGGTGTTAACCAGTGTCCACTGTCTGTCTATTCTTTTTGGTATTAGTTCATCATGCTGGTGTCAACCAGTGTCCACTGTCTGTCTATTCTTTTTGGTATTAGTTCATCATGCTGGTGTTAACCAGTGTCCACTGTCTGTCTATTCTTTTTGGTATTAGTTCATCATGCTGGTGTCAACCAGTGTCCACTCTCTGTCTATTCTTTTTGGTATTAGTTCATCATGCTGGTGTTAACCAGTGTCCACTGTCTGTCTATTCTTTTTGGTATTAGTTCATCATGCTAGTGTTGACCAGTGTCCACTCTCTGTCTATTATTTTTGGTATTAGTTCACCATACTGGTATTAACCAGTGTCCACTGTCTGTCTATTCTTTTTGGTATTAGTTCATCATGCTGGTGTTAACCAGTGTCCAGTGTCCACTGTCTGACTATTCTTTTTGGTATAAGTTCATCATGCTGGTGTTAACCAGTGTCCACTGTCTGTCTATTCTTTTTGGCATTAGTTCATCATGCTGGTGTTAACCAGTGTCCACTGTCTGTCTATTATTTTTGGTATTAGTTCATCATGCTGGTGTCAACCAGTGTCCACGCTCTGTCTATTATTTGTGATATTAGTTCATCATGCTGGGGTTAACCAGTGTCCACTGTCTGTCTATTCTTTTTGGTATTAGTTCATCATGCTGGTGTCAACCAGTGTCCACTGTCTGTCTATTATTTTTGATATTAGTTCATCATGCTGGTGTTAACCAGTGTCCACTGTCTGTCTATTCTTTTTGGTATTAGTTCATCATGCTGGTGTCAACCAGTGTCCACTGTCTGTCTATTCTTTTTGGTATTAGTTCATCATGCTGGTGTTAACCAGTGTCCACTGTCTGTCTATTCTTTTTGGTATTAGTTCATCATGCTGGTGTTAACCAGTGTCCACTGTCTGTCTATTCTTTTTGGTATTAGTTCATCATGCTGGTGTCAACCAGTGTTCACTGTCTGTCTATTCTTTTTGGTATTAGTTCATCATGCTGGTGTCAACCAGTGTCCACTGTCTGTCTATTCTTTTTGGTATTAGTTCATCATGCTGGTGTTAACCAGTGTCCACTGTCTGTCTATTATTTTTGGTATTAGTTCATCATGCTGGTGTCAACCAGTGTCCACGCTCTGTCTATTATTTTTGATATTAGTTCATCATGCTGGTGTTAACCAGTGTCCACTGTCTGTCTATTCTTTTTGGTATTAGTTCATCATGCTGGTGTCAACCAGTGTCCACTGTCTGTGTATTATTTTTGGTATTAGTTCATCATGATGGTGTTAACCAGTGTCCACTGTCTGTCTATTCTTTTTGGTATTAGTTCATCATGCTGGTGTCAACCAGTGTCCACTGTCTGTCTATTCTTTTTGGTATTAGTTCATCATGCTGGTGTTAACCAGTGTCCACTGTCTGTCTATTCTTTTTGGTATTAGTTCATCATGCTGGTGTCAACCAGTGTCCACTCTCTGTCTATTCTTTTTGGTATTAGTTCATCATGCTGGTGTTAACCAGTGTCCACTGTCTGTCTATTCTTTTTGGTATTAGTTCATCATGCTAGTGTTGACCAGTGTCCACTCTCTGTCTATTATTTTTGGTATTAGTTCACCATACTGGTATTAACCAGTGTCCACTGTCTGTCTATTCTTTTTGGTATTAGTTCATCATGCTGGTGTTAACCAGTGTCCAGTGTCCACTGTCTGACTATTCTTTTTGGTATAAGTTCATCATGCTGGTGTTAACCAGTGTCCACTGTCTGTCTATTCTTTTTGGCATTAGTTCATCATGCTGGTGTTAACCAGTGTCCACTGTCTGTCTATTATTTTTGGTATTAGTTCATCATGCTGGTGTCAACCAGTGTCCACGCTCTGTCTATTATTTGTGATATTAGTTCATCATGCTGGGGTTAACCAGTGTCCACTGTCTGTCTATTCTTTTTGGTATTAGTTCATCATGCTGGTGTCAACCAGTGTCCACTGTCTGTCTATTATTTTTGATATTAGTTCATCATGCTGGTGTTAACCAGTGTCCACTGTCTGTCTATTCTTTTTGGTATTAGTTCATCATGCTGGTGTCAACCAGTGTCCACTGTCTGTCTATTCTTTTTGGTATTAGTTCATCATGCTGGTGTTAACCAGTGTCCACTGTCTGTCTATTCTTTTTGGTATTAGTTCATCATGCTGGTGTTAACCAGTGCCCACTGTCTGTCTATTCTTTTTGGTATTAGTTCATCATGCTGGTGTTAACCAGTGTCCACTGTCTGTCTATTCTTTTTGGTATTAGTTCATCATGCTAGTGTTGACCAGTGTCCACTCTCTGTCTATTATTTTTGGTATTAGTTCACCATACTGGTATTAACCAGTGTCCAATGTCTGTCTATTCTTTTTGGTATTAGTTCATCATGCTGGTGTTAACCAGTGTCCAGTGTCCACTGTCTGTCTATTCTTTTTGGTATAAGTTCATCATGCTGGTGTTAACCAGTGTCCACTGTCTGTCTATTCTTTTTGGTATTAGTTCATCATGCTGGTGTTAACCAGTGTCCACTGTCTGTCTATTCTTTTTGGTATTAGTTCATCATGCTGGTGTTAACCAGTGTCCACTCTCTGTCTATTCTTTTTGGTATTTGTTCATCATACTGGTGTTAACCAGTGTCCACTGTCTGTCTATTCTTTTTGGTATTAGTTCATCATGCTGGTGTTAACCAGTGTCCACTGTCTGTCTATTCTTTTTGGTATTAGTTCATCATGCTGGTGTTAACCAGTGTCCACTGTCTGTCTATTGTTTTTGGTATTAGTTCATCATACTGGTGTTAACCAGTGTCCACTGTCTGTCTATTCGTTTTGGTATTAGTTCATCATGCTGGTGTTAACCAGTGTCCACTGTCTGTCTATTCTTTTTGGTATTAGTTCATCATGCTGGTGTTAACCAGTGTCCACTGTCTGTCTATTCTTTTTGGTATTAGTTCATCATGCTGGTGTTAACCAGTGTCCACTGTCTGTCTATTCTTTTTGGTATTAGTTCATCATGCTGGTGTTAACCAGTGTCCACTGTCTGTCTATTCTTTTTGGTATTAGTTCATCATGCTAGTGTTAACCAGTGTCCACTGTCTGTCTATTCTTTTTGGTATTAGTTCATCATGCTGGTGTTAACCAGTGTCCACTGTCTGTCTATTATTTTTGGTATTAGTTCATCATGCTGGTGTTAACCAGTGTCCACTGTCTGTCTATTCTTTTTGGTATTAGTTCATCATGTTGGTGTTAACCAGTGTCCACTGTCTGTCTATTATTTTTGGTATTAGTTCATCATGCTGGTGTCAACCAGTGTCCACTCTCTGTCTATTCTTTTTGGTATTAGTTCATCATGCTGGTGTCAACCAGTGTCCACTGTCTGTGTATTCTTTTTGGTATTAGTTCATCATGCTGGTGTTAACCAGTGTCCACTGTCTGTGTATTCTTTTTGGTATTAATTCATCATGCTGTGGTTAGCCAGTGTCCACTGTCTGTATATTCTTTTTGGTATTAGTTCATCATGCTGGTGTTGACCAGTGTTCACTGTCTGTCTATTCTTTTTGGTATTAGTTCATCATGCTGGTGTTAACCAGTGTTCACTCTCTGTATATACTTTTTGGTATTAGTTCATCATGCTGGTGTTAACCAGTGTTCACTCTCTGTATATTCTTTTTGGTATTAGTTCATCATGCTGGTGTTGACCAGTGTTCACTGTCTGTCTATTCTTTTTGGTATTAGTTCATCATGCTGGTGTTAACCAGTGTTCACTGTCTGTCTATTCTTTTTGGTATTAGTTCATCATGCTGGTGTTAACCAGTGTTCACTGTCTGTCTATTCTTTTTGGTATTAGTTCATCATGCTGGTGTTAACCAGTGTTCACTGTCTGTCTATTCTTTTTGGTATTAGTTCATCATGCTGGTGTTAACCAGTGTTCACTGTCTGTCTATTCTTTTTGGTATTAGTTCATCATGCTGGTGTTAACCAGTGTCCACTGTCTGTATATTCTTTTTGGTATTAGTTCATCATGCTTGTGTTAATCAGTGTCCACTGTCTGTCTATTCTTTTTAGTATTAGTTCATCATACTGGTGTTAACCAGTGTTCACTGTCTGTCTATTCTTTTTGGTATTAGTTCATCATGCTGGTGTTAACCAGTGTCCACTGTCTGTCTATTCTTTTTGGTATTAGTTCATCATACTGGTGTTAACCAGTGTTTACTGTCTGTCTATTCTTTTTGGTATAAGTTCATCATGCTGGTGTCAACCAGTGTCCACTGTCTGTGTATTCTTTTTGGTATTAATTCATCATGCTGGTGTTAACCAGTGTCCACTGTCTGTGTATTCTTTTTGGTATTAATTCATCATGCTGTGGTTAGCCAGTGTCCACTGTCTGTATATTCTTTTTGGTATTAGTTCATCATGCTGGTGTTGACCAGTGTTCACTGTCTGTCTATTCTTTTTGGTATTAGTTCATCATGCTGGTGTTAACCAGTGTTCACTCTCTGTATATTCTTTTTCGTATTAGTTCATCATGCTGGTGTTAACCAGTGTTCACTCTCTGTATATTCTTTTTGGTATTAGTTCATCATGCTGGTGTTGACCAGTGTCCACTGTCTGTATATTCTTTTTGGTATTAGTTCATCATGCTGGTGTTGACCAGTGTCCACTGTCGGTCTATTCTTTTTGGTATTAGTTCATCATGCTGGTGTTGACCAGTGTTCACTCTCTGTCTATTCTTGTTGGTATTAGTTCATCATGCTGTGGTTAACCATTGTCCACTGTCTGTCTATTCTTTTTGGTAATAATTCATCATGCTGTGGTTAGCCAGTGTCCACTGTCTGTATATTCTTTTTGGTATTAGTTCATCATGCTGTGGTTAACCATTGTCCACTGTCTGTCTATTCTTTTTGGTATTAGTTCATCATGCTGGTGTTAACCAGTGTCCACTGTCTGTCTATTCTTTTTGGTATAAGTTCATCATGCTGGTGTTAACCAGTGTCCACTGTCTGTATATTCTTTTTGGTATTAGTTCATCATGCTGTGGTTAACCAGTGTCCACTGTCTGTATATTCTTTTCGGTATTAGTTCATCATGCTGTGGTTATCCAGTGTCCACTGTCTGTCTATTCTTTTTGGTATTAGTTCATCATGCTGGTGTCAACCAGTGTCCACTGTCTGTCTATTCTTTTTGGTATTAGTTCATCATGCTGGTGTTAACCAGTGTCCACTGTCTGTCTATTCTTTTTGGTATTAGTTCATCATGCTGGTGTTAACCAGTGCCCACTGTCTGTCTATTCTTTTTGGTATTAGTTCATCATGCTGGTGTTAACCAGTGTCCACTGTCTGTCTATTCTTTTTGGTATTAGTTCATCATGCTAGTGTTGACCAGTGTCCACTCTCTGTCTATTATTTTTGGTATTAGTTCACCATACTGGTATTAACCAGTGTCCAATGTCTGTCTATTCTTTTTGGTATTAGTTCATCATGCTGGTGTTAACCAGTGTCCAGTGTCCACTGTCTGTCTATTCTTTTTGGTATAAGTTCATCATGCTGGTGTTAACCAGTGTCCTCTGTCTGTCTATTCTTTTTGGTATTAGTTCATCATGCTGGTGTTAACCAGTGTCCACTGTCTGTCTATTCTTTTTGGTATTAGTTCATCATGCTGGTGTTAACCAGTGTCCACTCTCTGTCTATTCTTTTTGGTATTTGTTCATCATACTGGTGTTAACCAGTGTCCACTGTCTGTCTATTCTTTTTGGTATTAGTTCATCATGCTGGTGTTAACCAGTGTCCACTGTCTGTCTATTCTTTTTGGTATTAGTTCATCATGCTGGTGTTAACCAGTGTCCACTGTCTGTCTATTCTTTTTGGTATTAGTTCATCATACTGGTGTTAACCAGTGTCCACTGTCTGTCTATTCGTTTTGGTATTAGTTCATCATGCTGGTGTTAACCAGTGTCCACTGTCTGTCTATTCTTTTTGGTATTAGTTCATCATGCTGGTGTTAACCAGTGTCCACTGTCTGTCTATTCTTTTTGGTATTAGTTCATCATGCTGGTGTTAACCAGTGTCCACTGTCTGTCTATTCTTTTTGGTATTAGTTCATCATGCTGGTGTTAACCAGTGTCCACTGTCTGTCTATTCTTTTTGGTATTAGTTCATCATGCTAGTGTTAACCAGTGTCCACTGTCTGTCTATTCTTTTTGGTATTAGTTCATCATGCTGGTGTTAACCAGTGTCCACTGTCTGTCTATTATTTTTGGTATTAGTTCATCATGCTGGTGTTAACCAGTGTCCACTGTCTGTCTATTCTTTTTGGTATTAGTTCATCATGTTGGTGTTAACCAGTGTCCACTGTCTGTCTATTATTTTTGGTATTAGTTCATCATGCTGGTGTCAACCAGTGTCCACTCTCTGTCTATTCTTTTTGGTATTAGTTCATCATGCTGGTGTCAACCAGTGTCCACTGTCTGTGTATTCTTTTTGGTATTAGTTCATCATGCTGGTGTTAACCAGTGTCCACTGTCTGTGTATTCTTTTTGGTATTAATTCATCATGCTGTGGTTAGCCAGTGTCCACTGTCTGTATATTCTTTTTGGTATTAGTTCATCATGCTGGTGTTGACCAGTGTTCACTGTCTGTCTATTCTTTTTGGTATTAGTTCATCATGCTGGTGTTAACCAGTGTTCACTCTCTGTATATACTTTTTGGTATTAGTTCATCATGCTGGTGTTAACCAGTGTTCACTCTCTGTATATTCTTTTTGGTATTAGTTCATCATGCTGGTGTTGACCAGTGTTCACTGTCTGTCTATTCTTTTTGGTATTAGTTCATCATGCTGGTGTTAACCAGTGTTCACTGTCTGTCTATTCTTTTTGGTATTAGTTCATCATGCTGGTGTTAACCAGTGTTCACTGTCTGTCTATTCTTTTTGGTATTAGTTCATCATGCTGGTGTTAACCAGTGTTCACTGTCTGTCTATTCTTTTTGGTATTAGTTCATCATGCTGGTGTTAACCAGTGTTCACTGTCTGTCTATTCTTTTTGGTATTAGTTCATCATGCTGGTGTTAACCAGTGTCCACTGTCTGTATATTCTTTTTGGTATTAGTTCATCATGCTTGTGTTAATCAGTGTCCACTGTCTGTCTATTCTTTTTGGTATTAGTTCATCATACTGGTGTTAACCAGTGTTCACTGTCTGTCTATTCTTTTTGGTATTAGTTCATCATGCTGGTGTTAACCAGTGTCCACTGTCTGTCTATTCTTTTTGGTATTAGTTCATCATACTGGTGTTAACCAGTGTTTACTGTCTGTCTATTCTTTTTGGTATAAGTTCATCATGCTGGTGTCAACCAGTGTCCACTGTCTGTGTATTCTTTTTGGTATTAATTGATCATGCTGGTGTTAACCAGTGTCCACTGTCTGTGTATTCTTTTTGGTATTAATTCATCATGCTGTGGTTAGCCAGTGTCCACTGTCTGTATATTCTTTTTGGTATTAGTTCATCATGCTGGTGTTGACCAGTGTTCACTGTCTGTCTATTCTTTTTGGTATTAGTTCATCATGCTGGTGTTAACCAGTGTTCACTCTCTGTATATTCTTTTTCGTATTAGTTCATCATGCTGGTGTTAACCAGTGTTCACTCTCTGTATATTCTTTTTGGTATTAGTTCATCATGCTGGTGTTGACCAGTGTCCACTGTCTGTATATTCTTTTTGGTATTAGTTCATCATGCTGGTGTTGACCAGTGTCCACTGTCGGTCTATTCTTTTTGGTATTAGTTCATCATGCTGGTGTTGACCAGTGTTCACTCTCTGTCTATTCTTGTTGGTATTAGTTCATCATGCTGTGGTTAACCATTGTCCACTGTCTGTCTATTCTTTTTGGTAATAATTCATCATGCTGTGGTTAGCCAGTGTCCACTGTCTGTATATTCTTTTTGGTATTAGTTCATCATGCTCTGGTTAACCATTGTCCACTGTCTGTCTATTCTTTTTGGTATTAGTTCATCATGCTGGTGTTAACCAGTGTCCACTGTCTGTCTATTCTTTTTGGTATAAGTTCATCATGCTGGTGTTAACCAGTGTCCACTGTCTGTATATTCTTTTTGGTATTAGTTCATCATGCTGGTGTCAACCAGTGTCCACTCTCTGTCTATTCTTTTTGGTATTAGTTCATCATGCTGGTGTCAACCAGTGTCCACTGTCTGTGTATTCTTTTTGGTATTAGTTCATCATGCTGGTGTTAACCAGTGTCCACTGTCTGTGTATTCTTTTTGGTATTAATTCATCATGCTGTGGTTAGCCAGTGTCCACTGTCTGTATATTCTTTTTGGTATTAGTTCATCATGCTGGTGTTGACCAGTGTTCACTGTCTGTCTATTCTTTTTGGTATTAGTTCATCATGCTGGTGTTAACCAGTGTTCACTCTCTGTATATACTTTTTGGTATTAGTTCATCATGCTGGTGTTAACCAGTGTTCACTCTCTGTATATTCTTTTTGGTATTAGTTCATCATGCTGGTGTTGACCAGTGTTCACTGTCTGTCTATTCTTTTTGGTATTAGTTCATCATGCTGGTGTTAACCAGTGTTCACTGTCTGTCTATTCTTTTTGGTATTAGTTCATCATGCTGGTGTTAACCAGTGTTCACTGTCTGTCTATTCTTTTTGGTATTAGTTCATCATGCTGTGGTTAACCAGTGTCCACTGTCTGTATATTCTTTTCGGTATTAGTTCATCATGCTGTGGTTATCCAGTGTCCACTGTCTGTCTATTCTTTTTGGTATTAGTTCATCATGCTGGTGTCAACCAGTGTCCACTGTCTGTCTATTCTTTTTGGTATTAGTTCATCATGCTGGTGTTAACCAGTGTCCACTGTCTGTCTATTCTTTTTGGTATTAGTTCATCATGCTGGTGTTAACCAGTGCCCACTGTCTGTCTATTCTTTTTGGTATTAGTTCATCATGCTGGTGTTAACCAGTGTCCACTGTCTGTCTATTCTTTTTGGTATTAGTTCATCATGCTAGTGTTGACCAGTGTCCACTCTCTGTCTATTATTTTTGGTATTAGTTCACCATACTGGTATTAACCAGTGTCCAATGTCTGTCTATTCTTTTTGGTATTAGTTCATCATGCTGGTGTTAACCAGTGTCCAGTGTCCACTGTCTGTCTATTCTTTTTGGTATAAGTTCATCATGCTGGTGTTAACCAGTGTCCTCTGTCTGTCTATTCTTTTTGGTATAAGTTCATCATGCTGGTGTCAACCAGTGTCCACTGTCTGTGTATTCTTTTTGGTATTAATTCATCATGCTGGTGTTAACCAGTGTCCACTGTCTGTGTATTCTTTTTGGTATTAATTCATCATGCTGTGGTTAGCCAGTGTCCACTGTCTGTCTATTCTTTTTGGTGTTAGTTCATCATGCTGGTGTCAACCAGTGTCCACTGTCTGTGTATTCTTTTTGGTATTAGTTCATCATGCTGGTGTTAACCAGTGTCCACTGTCTGTGTATTCTTTTTGGTATTAATTCATCATGCTGTGGTTAGCCAGTGTCCACTGTCTGTATATTCTTTTTGGTATTAGTTCATCATGCTGGTGTTGACCAGTGTTCACTGTCTGTCTATTCTTTTTGGTATTAGTTCATCATGCTGGTGTTAACCAGTGTTCACTCTCTGTATATTCTTTTTCGTATTAGTTCATCATGCTGGTGTTAACCAGTGTTCACTCTCTGTATATTCTTTTTGGTATTAGTTCATCATGCTGGTGTTGACCAGTGTCCACTGTCTGTATATTCTTTTTGGTATTAGTTCATCATGCTGGTGTTGACCAGTGTCCACTGTCGGTCTATTCTTTTTGGTATTAGTTCATCATGCTGGTGTTGACCAGTGTTCACTCTCTGTCTATTCTTGTTGGTATTAGTTCATCATGCTGTGGTTAACCATTGTCCACTGTCTGTCTATTCTTTTTGGTAATAATTCATCATGCTGTGGTTAGCCAGTGTCCACTGTCTGTATATTCTTTTTGGTATTAGTTCATCATGCTCTGGTTAACCATTGTCCACTGTCTGTCTATTCTTTTTGGTATTAGTTCATCATGCTGGTGTTAACCAGTGTCCACTGTCTGTCTATTCTTTTTGGTATAAGTTCATCATGCTGGTGTTAACCAGTGTCCACTGTCTGTATATTCTTTTTGGTATTAGTTCATCATGCTGTGGTTAACCAGTGTCCACTGTCTGTATATTCTTTTCGGTATTAGTTCATCATGCTGTGGTTATCCAGTGTCCACTGTTTGTCTATTTTTTTTGGTATTAGTTCATCATGCTGGTGTCAACCAGTGTCCACTGTCTGTCTATTCTTTTTGGTATTAGTTCATCATGCTGGTGTTAACCAGTGTTCACTGTCTGTCTATTCTTTTTGGTATTAGTTCATCATGCTGGTGTTAACCAGTATCCACTGTCTGTCTATTCTTTTTGGTATTAGTTCATCATGCTGGTGTTGACCAGTGTTCACTGTCTGTCTATTCTTGTTGGTATTAGTTCATCATGCTGTGGTTAACCATTGTCCACTGTCTGTCTATTCTTTTTGGTAATAATTCATCATGCTGTGGTTAGCCAGTGTCCACTGTCTGTATATTCTTTTTGGTATTAGTTCATCATGCTGTGGTTAACCATTGTCCACTGTCTGTCTATTCTTTTTGGTATTAGTTCATCATGCTGGTGTTAACCAGTGTCCACTGTCTGTCTATTCTTTTTGGTATTAGTTCACCATGCTGTGGTTAACCAGTGTCCACTGTCTGTATATTCTTTTTGGTATTAGTTCATCATGCTGTGGTTAACCAGTGTCCACTGTCTGTATATTCTTTTCGGTATTAGTTCATCATGCTGTGGTTATCCAGTGTCCACTGTTTGTCTATTTTTTTTGGTATTAGTTCATCATGCTGGTGTTAACCAGTGTTCACTGTCTGTCTATTCTTTTTGGTATTAGTTCATCATGCTGGTGTTAACCAGTGTCCACTGTCTGTCTATTCTTTTTGGTATTAGTTCATCATACTGGTGTTAACCAGTGTTTACTGTCTGTCTATTCTTTTTGGTATAAGTTCATCATGCTGGTGTCAACCAGTGTCCACTGTCTGTGTATTCTTTTTGGTATTAATTCATCATGCTGGTGTTAACCAGTGTCCACTGTCTGTGTATTCTTTTTGGTATTAATTCATCATGCTGTGGTTAGCCAGTGTCCACTGTCTGTCTATTCTTTTTGGTGTTAGTTCATCATGCTGGTGTCAACCAGTGTCCACTG
The DNA here is from genome assembly GCA_963995525.1 of Escarpia spicata. NCBI lineage: Eukaryota > Metazoa > Annelida > Polychaeta > Sabellida > Siboglinidae > Escarpia > Escarpia spicata. The sequence continues at coordinate 302,617 of CAXEFP010000775.1, forward strand.
TCTGTGTATTCTTTTTGGTATTAGTTCATCATGCTGGTGTTAACCAGTGTCCACTGTCTGTGTATTCTTTTTGGTATTAATTCATCATGCTGTGGTTAGCCAGTGTCCACTGTCTGTATATTCTTTTTGGTATTAGTTCATCATGCTGGTGTTGACCAGTGTTCACTGTCTGTCTATTCTTTTTGGTATTAGTTCATCATGCTGGTGTTAACCAGTGTTCACTCTCTGTATATTCTTTTTCGTATTAGTTCATCATGCTGGTGTTAACCAGTGTTCACTCTCTGTATATTCTTTTTGGTATTAGTTCATCATGCTGGTGTTGACCAGTGTCCACTGTCTGTATATTCTTTTTGGTATTAGTTCATCATGCTGGTGTTGACCAGTGTCCACTGTCTGTCTATTCTTTCTTGTATTAGTTCATCATGCTGGTGTTGACCAGTGTTCACTCTCTGTCTATTCTTGTTGGTATTAGTTCATCATGCTGTGGTTAACCATAGTCCACTGTCTGTCTATTCTTTTTGGTAATAATTCATCATGCTGTGGTTAGCCAGTGTCCACTGTCTGTATATTCTTTTTGGTATTAGTTCATCATGCTGTGGTTAACCATTGTCCACTGTCTGTCTATTCTTTTTGGTATTAGTTCATCATGCTGGTGTTAACCAGTGTCCACTGTCTGTCTATTCTTTTTGGTATTAGTTCACCATGCTGTGGTTAACCAGTGTCCACTGTCTGTATATTCTTTTTGGTATTAGTTCATCATGCTGTGGTTAACCAGTGTCCACTGTCTGTATATTCTTTTCGGTATTAGTTCATCATGCTGTGGTTATCCAGTGTCCACTGTTTGTCTATTTTTTTTGGTATTAGTTCATCATGCTGGTGTCAACCAGTGTCCACTGTCTGTCTATTCTTTTTGGTATTAGTTCATCATGCTAGTGTTGACCAGTGTCCACTCTCTGTCTATTATTTTTGGTATTAGTTCACCATACTGGTATTAACCAGTGTCCAATGTCTGTCTATTCTTTTTGGTATTAGTTCATCATGCTGGTGTTAACCAGTGTCCAGTGTCCACTGTCTGTCTATTCTTTTTGGTATAAGTTCATCATGCTGGTGTTAACCAGTGTCCACTGTCTGTCTATTCTTTTTGGTATTAGTTCATCATGCTGGTGTTAACCAGTGTCCACTGTCTGTCTATTCTTTTTGGTATTAGTTCATCATGCTGGTGTTAACCAGTGTCCACTCTCTGTCTATTCTTTTTGGTATTTGTTCATCATACTGGTGTTAACCAGTGTCCACTGTCTGTCTATTCTTTTTGGTATTAGTTCATCATGCTGGTGTTAACCAGTGTCCACTGTCTGTCTATTCTTTTTGGTATTAGTTCATCATGCTGGTGTTAACCAGTGTCCACTGTCTGTCTATTCTTTTTGGTATTAGTTCATCATACTGGTGTTAACCAGTGTCCACTGTCTGTCTATTCGTTTTGGTATTAGTTCATCATGCTGGTGTTAACCAGTGTCCACTGTCTGTCTATTCTTTTTGGTATTAGTTCATCATGCTGGTGTTAACCAGTGTCCACTGTCTGTCTATTCTTTTTGGTATTAGTTCATCATGCTGGTGTTAACCAGTGTCCACTGTCTGTCTATTCTTTTTGGTATTAGTTCATCATGCTGGTGTTAACCAGTGTCCACTGTCTGTCTATTCTTTTTGGTATTAGTTCATCATGCTAGTGTTAACCAGTGTCCACTGTCTGTCTATTCTTTTTGGTATTAGTTCATCATGCTGGTGTTAACCAGTGTCCACTGTCTGTCTATTATTTTTGGTATTAGTTCATCATGCTGGTGTTAACCAGTGTCCACTGTCTGTCTATTCTTTTTGGTATTAGTTCAACATGTTGGTGTTAACCAGTGTCCACTGTCTGTCTATTATTTTTGGTATTAGTTCATCATGCTGGTGTCAACCAGTGTCCACTCTCTGTCTATTCTTTTTGGTATTAGTTCATCATGCTGGTGTCAACCAGTGTCCACTGTCTGTGTATTCTTTTTGGTATTAGTTCATCATGCTGGTGTTAACCAGTGCCCACTGTCTGTGTATTCTTTTTGGTATTAATTCATCATGCTGTGGTTAGCCAGTGTCCACTGTCTGTATATTCTTTTTGGTATTAGTTCATCATGCTGGTGTTGACCAGTGTTCACTGTCTGTCTATTCTTTTTGGTATTAGTTCATCATGCTGGTGTTAACCAGTGTTCACTCTCTGTATATTCTTTTTGGTATTAGTTCATCATGCTGGTGTTAACCAGTGTTCACTCTCTGTATATTCTTTTTGGTATTAGTTCATCATGCTGGTGTTGACCAGTGTTCACTGTCTGTCTATTCTTTTTGGTATTAGTTCATCATGCTGGTGTTAACCAGTGTTCACTGTCTGTCTATTCTTTTTGGTATTAGTTCATCATGCTGGTGTTAACCAGTGTTCACTGTCTGTCTATTCTTTTTGGTATTAGTTCATCATGCTGGTGTTAACCAGTGTTCACTGTCTGTCTATTCTTTTTGGTATTAGTTCATCATGCTGGTGTTAACCAGTGTTCACTGTCTGTCTATTCTTTTTGGTATTAGTTCATCATGCTGGTGTTAACCAGTGTCCACTGTCTGTATATTCTTTTTGGTATTAGTTCATCATGCTTGTGTTAATCAGTGTCCACTGTCTGTCTATTCTTTTTGGTATTAGTTCATCATACTGGTGTTAACCAGTGTTCACTGTCTGTCTATTCTTTTTGGTATTAGTTCATCATGCTGGTGTTAACCAGTGTCCACTGTCTGTCTATTCTTTTTGGTATTAGTTCACCATGCTGTGGTTAACCAGTGTCCACTGTCTGTATATTCTTTTTGGTATTAGTTCATCATGCTGTGGTTAACCAGTGTCCACTGTCTGTATATTCTTTTCGGTATTAGTTCATCATGCTGTGGTTATCCAGTGTCCACTGTTTGTCTATTTTTTTTGGTATTAGTTCATCATGCTGGTGTCAACCAGTGTCCACTGTCTGTCTATTCTTTTTGGTATTAGTTCATCATGCTAGTGTTGACCAGTGTCCACTCTCTGTCTATTATTTTTGGTATTAGTTCACCATACTGGTATTAACCAGTGTCCAATGTCTGTCTATTCTTTTTGGTATTAGTTCATCATGCTGGTGTTAACCAGTGTCCAGTGTCCACTGTCTGTCTATTCTTTTTGGTATAAGTTCATCATGCTGGTGTTAACCAGTGTCCACTGTCTGTCTATTCTTTTTGGTATTAGTTCATCATGCTGGTGTTAACCAGTGTCCACTGTCTGTCTATTCTTTTTGGTATTAGTTCATCATGCTGGTGTTAACCAGTGTCCACTCTCTGTCTATTCTTTTTGGTATTTGTTCATCATACTGGTGTTAACCAGTGTCCACTGTCTGTCTATTCTTTTTGGTATTAGTTCATCATGCTGGTGTTAACCAGTGTCCACTGTCTGTCTATTCTTTTTGGTATTAGTTCATCATGCTGGTGTTAACCAGTGTCCACTGTCTGTCTATTCTTTTTGGTATTAGTTCATCATACTGGTGTTAACCAGTGTCCACTGTCTGTCTATTCGTTTTGGTATTAGTTCATCATGCTGGTGTTAACCAGTGTCCACTGTCTGTCTATTCTTTTTGGTATTAGTTCATCATGCTGGTGTTAACCAGTGTCCACTGTCTGTCTATTCTTTTTGGTATTAGTTCATCATGCTGGTGTTAACCAGTGTCCACTGTCTGTCTATTCTTTTTGGTATTAGTTCATCATGCTGGTGTTAACCAGTGTCCACTGTCTGTCTATTCTTTTTGGTATTAGTTCATCATGCTAGTGTTAACCAGTGTCCACTGTCTGTCTATTCTTTTTGGTATTAGTTCATCATGCTGGTGTTAACCAGTGTCCACTGTCTGTCTATTATTTTTGGTATTAGTTCATCATGCTGGTGTTAACCAGTGTCCACTGTCTGTCTATTCTTTTTGGTATTAGTTCAACATGTTGGTGTTAACCAGTGTCCACTGTCTGTCTATTATTTTTGGTATTAGTTCATCATGCTGGTGTCAACCAGTGTCCACTCTCTGTCTATTCTTTTTGGTATTAGTTCATCATGCTGGTGTCAACCAGTGTCCACTGTCTGTGTATTCTTTTTGGTATTAGTTCATCATGCTGGTGTTAACCAGTGCCCACTGTCTGTGTATTCTTTTTGGTATTAATTCATCATGCTGTGGTTAGCCAGTGTCCACTGTCTGTATATTCTTTTTGGTATTAGTTCATCATGCTGGTGTTGACCAGTGTTCACTGTCTGTCTATTCTTTTTGGTATTAGTTCATCATGCTGGTGTTAACCAGTGTTCACTCTCTGTATATTCTTTTTGGTATTAGTTCATCATGCTGGTGTTAACCAGTGTTCACTCTCTGTATATTCTTTTTGGTATTAGTTCATCATGCTGGTGTTGACCAGTGTTCACTGTCTGTCTATTCTTTTTGGTATTAGTTCATCATGCTGGTGTTAACCAGTGTTCACTGTCTGTCTATTCTTTTTGGTATTAGTTCATCATGCTGGTGTTAACCAGTGTTCACTGTCTGTCTATTCTTTTTGGTATTAGTTCATCATGCTGGTGTTAACCAGTGTTCACTGTCTGTCTATTCTTTTTGGTATTAGTTCATCATGCTGGTGTTAACCAGTGTTCACTGTCTGTCTATTCTTTTTGGTATTAGTTCATCATGCTGGTGTTAACCAGTGTCCACTGTCTGTATATTCTTTTTGGTATTAGTTCATCATGCTTGTGTTAATCAGTGTCCACTGTCTGTCTATTCTTTTTGGTATTAGTTCATCATACTGGTGTTAACCAGTGTTCACTGTCTGTCTATTCTTTTTGGTATTAGTTCATCATGCTGGTGTTAACCAGTGTCCACTGTCTGTCTATTCTTTTTGGTATTAGTTCATCATACTGGTGTTAACCAGTGTTTACTGTCTGTCTATTCTTTTTGGTATAAGTTCATCATGCTGGTGTCAACCAGTGTCCACTGTCTGTGTATTCTTTTTGGTATTAATTCATCATGCTGGTGTTAACCAGTGTCCACTGTCTGTGTATTCTTTTTGGTATTAATTCATCATGCTGTGGTTAGCCAGTGTCCACTGTCTGTCTATTCTTTTTGGTGTTAGTTCATCATGCTGGTGTCAACCAGTGTCCACTGTCTGTGTATTCTTTTTGGTATTAGTTCATCATGCTGGTTTTAACCAGTGTCCACTGTCTGTGTATTCTTTTTGGTATTAATTCATCATGCTGTGGTTAGCCAGTGTCCACTGTCTGTATATTCTTTTTGGTATTAGTTCATCATGCTGGTGTTGACCAGTGTTCACTGTCTGTCTATTCTTTTTGGTATTAGTTCATCATGCTGGTGTTAACCAGTGTTCACTCTCTGTATATTCTTTTTCGTATTAGTTCATCATGCTGGTGTTAACCAGTGTTCACTCTCTGTATATTCTTTTTGGTATTAGTTCATCATGCTGGTGTTGACCAGTGTCCACTGTCTGTATATTCTTTTTGGTATTAGTTCATCATGCTGGTGTTGACCAGTGTCCACTGTCGGTCTATTCTTTTTGGTATTAGTTCATCATGCTGGTGTTGACCAGTGTTCACTCTCTGTCTATTCTTGTTGGTATTAGTTCATCATGCTGTGGTTAACCATTGTCCACTGTCTGTCTATTCTTTTTGGTAATAATTCATCATGCTGTGGTTAGCCAGTGTCCACTGTCTGTATATTCTTTTTGGTATTAGTTCATCATGCTGTGGTTAACCATTGTCCACTGTCTGTCTATTCTTTTTGGTATTAGTTCATCATGCTGGTGTTAACCAGTGTCCACTGTCTGTCTATTCTTTTTGGTATTAGTTCACCATGCTGTGGTTAACCAGTGTCCACTGTCTGTATATTCTTTTTGGTATTAGTTCATCATGCTGTGGTTAACCAGTGTCCACTGTCTGTATATTCTTTTCGGTATTAGTTCATCATGCTGTGGTTATCCAGTGTCCACTGTTTGTCTATTTTTTTTGGTATTAGTTCATCATGCTGGTGTCAACCAGTGTCCACTGTCTGTCTATTCTTTTTGGTATTAGTTCATCATGCTGGTGTTAACCAGTGTTCACTGTCTGTCTATTCTTTTTTGTATTAGTTCATCATGCTGGTGTTAACCAGTATCCACTGTCTGTCTATTCTTTTTGGTATTAGTTCATCATGCTGGTGTTGACCAGTGTTCACTGTCTGTCTATTCTTGTTGGTATTAGTTCATCATGCTGTGGTTAACCATTGTCCACTGTCTGTCTATTCTTTTTGGTAATAATTCATCATGCTGTGGTTAGCCAGTGTCCACTGTCTGTATATTCTTTTTGGTATTAGTTCATCATGCTGTGGTTAACCATTGTCCACTGTCTGTCTATTCTTTTTGGTATTAGTTCATCATGCTGGTGTTAACCAGTGTCCACTGTCTGTCTATTCTTTTTGGTATTAGTTCACCATGCTGTGGTTAACCAGTGTCCACTGTCTGTATATTCTTTTTGGTATTAGTTCATCATGCTGTGGTTAACCAGTGTCCACTGTCTGTATATTCTTTTCGGTATTAGTTCATCATGCTGTGGTTATCCAGTGTCCACTGTTTGTCTATTTTTTTTGGTATTAGTTCATCATGCTGGTGTTAACCAGTGTTCACTGTCTGTCTATTCTTTTTGGTATTAGTTCATCATGCTGGTGTTAACCAGTGTCCACTGTCTGTCTATTCTTTTTGGTATTAGTTCATCATACTGGTGTTAACCAGTGTTTACTGTCTGTCTATTCTTTTTGGTATAAGTTCATCATGCTGGTGTCAACCAGTGTCCACTGTCTGTGTATTCTTTTTGGTATTAATTCATCATGCTGGTGTTAACCAGTGTCCACTGTCTGTGTATTCTTTTTGGTATTAATTCATCATGCTGTGGTTAGCCAGTGTCCACTGTCTGTCTATTCTTTTTGGTGTTAGTTCATCATGCTGGTGTCAACCAGTGTCCACTGTCTGTGTATTCTTTTTGGTATTAGTTCATCATGCTGGTGTTAACCAGTGTCCACTGTCTGTGTATTCTTTTTGGTATTAATTCATCATGCTGTGGTTAGCCAGTGTCCACTGTCTGTATATTCTTTTTGGTATTAGTTCATCATGCTGGTGTTGACCAGTGTTCACTGTCTGTCTATTCTTTTTGGTATTAGTTCATCATGCTGGTGTTAACCAGTGTTCACTCTCTGTATATTCTTTTTCGTATTAGTTCATCATGCTGGTGTTAACCAGTGTTCACTCTCTGTATATTCTTTTTGGTATTAGTTCATCATGCTGGTGTTGACCAGTGTCCACTGTCTGTATATTCTTTTTGGTATTAGTTCATCATGCTGGTGTTGACCAGTGTCCACTGTCTGTCTATTCTTTTTGGTATTAGTTCATCATGCTGGTGTTGACCAGTGTTCACTCTCTGTCTATTCTTGTTGGTATTAGTTCATCATGCTGTGGTTAACCATTGTCCACTGTCTGTCTATTCTTTTTGGTAATAATTCATCATGCTGTGGTTAGCCAGTGTCCACTGTCTGTATATTCTTTTTGGTATTAGTTCATCATGCTGTGGTTAACCATTGTCCACTGTCTGTCTATTCTTTTTGGTATTAGTTCATCATGCTGGTGTTAACCAGTGTCCACTGTCTGTCTATTCTTTTTGGTATTAGTTCACCATGCTGTGGTTAACCAGTGTCCACTTTCTGTATATTCTTTTTGGTATTAGTTCATCATGCTGTGGTTAACCAGTGTCCACTGTCTGTATATTCTTTTCGGTATTAGTTCATCATGCTGTGGTTATCCAGTGTCCACTGTTTGTCTATTTTTTTTGGTATTAGTTCATCATGCTGGTGTCAACCAGTGTCCACTGTCTGTCTATTCTTTTTGGTATTAGTTCATCATGCTGGTGTTAACCAGTGTTCACTGTCTGTCTATTCTTTTTGGTATTAGTTCATCATGCTGGTGTTAACCAGTATCCACTGTCTGTCTATTCTTTTTGGTATTAGTTCATCATGCTGGTGTTGACCAGTGTTCACTGTCTGTCTATTCTTGTTGGTATTAGTTCATCATGCTGTGGTTAACCATTGTCCACTGTCTGTCTATTCTTTTTGGTAATAATTCATCATGCTGTGGTTAGCCAGTGTCCACTGTCTGTATATTCTTTTTGGTATTAGTTCATCATGCTGTGGTTAACCATTGTCCACTGTCTGTCTATTCTTTTTGGTATTAGTTCATCATGCTGGTGTTAACCAGTGTCCACTGTCTGTCTATTCTTTTTGGTATTAGTTCACCATGCTGTGGTTAACCAGTGTCCACTGTCTGTATATTCTTTTTGGTATTAGTTCATCATGCTGTGGTTAACCAGTGTCCACTGTCTGTATATTCTTTTCGGTATTAGTTCATCATGCTGTGGTTATCCAGTGTCCACTGTTTGTCTATTTTTTTTGGTATTAGTTCATCATGCTGGTGTCAACCAGTGTCCACTGTCTGTCTATTCTTTCTGGTATTAGTTCATCATGCTGGTGTTAACCAGTGTCCACTGTCTGACTATTCTTTTTGGTATTAGTTCATCATGATGTGGTTAACCAGTGTTCACTGTCTGTATATTCTTTTTGGTATTAGTTCATCATGCTGGTGTTAACCAGTGTCCACTGTCTGTCTATTCTTTTTGGTATTAGTTCATCATACTGGTGTTAACCAGTGTTTATTGTCTGTCTATTCTTTTTGGTATTAGTTCATCATGCTGGTGTTGACCAGTGTTCACTGTCTGTCTATTCTTTTTGGTATTAGTTCATCATACTGGTGTTAACCAGTGTTCACTGTCTGTCTATTCTTTTTGGTATTAGTTCATCATGCTGGTGTTAACCAGTGTTCACTGTCTGTCTATTCTTTTTGGTATTAGTTCATCATGCTGGTGTTAACCAGTATCCACTGTCTGTCTATTCTTTTTGGTATTAGTTCATCATACTGGTGTTAACCAGTGTCCACTGTCTGTCTATTCTTTTTGGTATTAGTTCATAATGCTGGTGTTAACCAGTGTCCACTCTCTGTCTATTCTTTTTGGTGTTAGTTCATCATGCTGGTGTCAACCAGTGTCCACTGTCTGTGTATTCTTTTTGGTATTAGTTCATCATGCTGGTGTTAACCAGTGTCCACTCTCAGTCTATTCTTTTTGGTATTAGTTCATCATGCTGGGGTTGACCAGTGTTCACTGTCTATCTATTCTTTTTGGTATTAGTTCATCATACTGGTGTTAACCAGTGTTCACTGTCTGTCTATTCTTTTTTGTATTAGTTCATCATGCTGGTGTTAACCAGTGTTCACTGTCTGTCTATTCTTTTTGGTATTAGTTCATCATGCTGGTGTTAACCAGTGTTCACTGTCTGTCTATTCTTTTTGGTATTATTTCATCATGCTGGTGTTAACCAGTGTTCACTGTCTGTCTATTCTTTTTGGTATTAGTTCATCATGCTGGTGTTAACCAGTGTTCACTGTCTGTCTATTCTTTTTGGTATTAGTTCATCATGCTGGTGTTAACCAGTGTCCACTGTCTGTATATTCTTTTTGGTATTAGTTCATCATGCTGGTGTTAACCAGTGTCCACTGTCTGTCTATTCTTTTTGGTATTAGTTCATCATACTGGTGTTAACCAGTGTTCACTGTCTGTCTATTCTTTTTGGTATTAGATCATCATCCTGGTGTTAACCAGTGTCCACTGTCTGTCTATTCTTTTTGGTATAAGTTCATCATGCTGGTGTCAACCAGTGTCCACTGTCTGTGTATTCTTTTTGGTATTAATTCATCATGCTGGTGTTAACCAGTGTCCACTGTCTGTGTGTTCTTTTTGGTATTAATTCATCATGCTGTGGTTAGCCAGTGTCCACTGTCTGTCTATTCTTTTTGGTGTTAGTTCATCATGCTGGTGTCAACCAGTGTCCACTGTCTGTGTATTCTTTTTGGTATTAGTTCATCATGCTGGTGTTAACCAGTGTCCACTGTGTGTATTCTTTTTGGTATTAATTCATCATGCTGTGGTTAGCCAGTGTCCACTGTCTGTATATTCTTTTTGGTATTAGTTCATCATGCTGGTGTTGACCAGTGTTCACTGTCTGTCTATTCTTTTTGGTATTAGTTCATCATGCTGGTGTTAACCAGTGTTCACTCTCTGTATATTCTTTTTGGTATTAGTTCATCATGCTGGTGTTAACCAGTGTTCACTCTCTGTATATTCTTTTTGGTATTAGTTCATCATGCTGGTGTTGACCAGTGTCCACTGTCTGTATATTCTTTTTGGTATTAGTTCATCATGCTGGTGTTGACCAGTGTCCACTGTCTGTCTATTCTTTTTGGTATTAGTTCATCATGCTGGTGTTGACCAGTGTTCACTCTCTGTCTATTCTTGTTGGTATTAGTTCATCATGCTGTGGTTAACCATTGTCCACTGTCTGTCTATTCTTTTTGGTAATAATTCATCATGCTGTGGTTAGCCAGTGTCCACTGTCTGTATATTCTTTTTGGTATTAGTTCATCATGCTGTGGTTAACCATTGTCCACTGTCTGTCTATTCTTTTTGGTATTAGTTGATCATGCTGGTGTTAACCAGTGTCCACTGTCTGTCTATTCTTTTTGGTATTAGTTCACCATGCTGTGGTTAACCAGTGTCCACTGTCTGTATATTCTTTTTGGTATTAGTTCATCATGCTGTGGTTAACCAGTGTCCACTGTCTGTATATTCTTTTCGGTATTAGTTCATCATGCTGTGGTTATCCAGTGTCCACTGTTTGTCTATTTTTTTGGGTATTAGTTCATCATGCTGGTGTCAACCAGTGTCCACTGTCTGTCTATTCTTTTTGGTATTAGTTCATCATGCTGGTGTTAACCAGTGTTCACTGTCTGTCTATTCTTTTTGGTATTAGTTCATCATGCTGGTGTTAACCAGTATCCACTCTCTGTCTATTCTTTTTGGTATTAGTTCATCATGCTGGTGTTGACCAGTGTTCACTGTCTGTCTATTCTTGTTGGTATTAGTTCATCATGCTGTGGTTAACCATTGTCCACTGTCTGTCTATTCTTTTTGGTAATAATTCATCATGCTGTGGTTAGCCAGTGTCCACTGTCTGTATATTCTTTTTGGTATTAGTTCATCATGCTGTGGTTAACCATTGTCCACTGTCTGTCTATTCTTTTTGGTATTAGTTCATCATGCTGGTGTTAACCAGTGTCCACTGTCTGTCTATTCTTTTTGGTATTAGTTCACCATGCTGTGGTTAACCAGTGTCCACTGTCTGTATATTCTTTTTGGTATTAGTTCATCATGCTGTGGTTAACCAGTGTCCACTGTCTGTATATTCTTTTCGGTATTAGTTCATCATGCTGTGGTTATCCAGTGTCCACTGTTTGTCTATTTTTTTTGGTATTAGTTCATCATGCTGGTGTCAACCAGTGTCCACTGTCTGTCTATTCTTTTTGGTATTAGTTCATCATGCTGGTGTTAACCAGTGTCCACTGTCTGACTATTCTTTTTGGTATTAGTTCATCATGATGTGGTTAACCAGTGTTCACTGTCTGTATATTCTTTTTGGTATTAGTTCATCATGCTGGTGTTAACCAGTGTCCACTGTCTGTCTATTCTTTTTGGTATTAGTTCATCATACTGGTGTTAACCAGTGTTTACTGTCTGTCTATTCTTTTTGGTATTAGTTCATCATGCTGGTGTTGACCAGTGTTCACTGTCTGTCTATTCTTTTTGGTATTAGTTCATCATACTGGTGTTAACCAGTGTTCACTGTCTGTCTATTCTTTTTGGTATTAGTTCATCATGCTGGTGTTAACCAGTGTTCACTGTCTGTCTATTCTTTTTGGTATTAGTTCATCATGCTGGTGTTAACCAGTGTTCACTGTCTGTCTATTCTTTTTGGTATTAGTTCATCATGCTGGTGTTAACCAGTGTTCACTGTCTGTCTATTCTTTTTGGTATTAGTTCATCATGCTGGTGTTAACCAGTATCCACTGTCTGTCTATTCTTTTTGGTATTAGTTCATCATACTGGTGTTAACCAGTGTCCACTGTCTGTCTATTCTTTTTGGTATTAGTTCATAATGCTGGTGTTAACCAGTGTCCACTCTCTGTCTATTCTTTTTGGTGTTAGTTCATCATGCTGGTGTCAACCAGTGTCCACTGTCTGTGTATTCTTTTTGGTATTAGTTCATCATGCTGGTGTTAACCAGTGTCCACTCTCTGTCTATTCTTTTTGGTATTAGTTCATCATGCTGGTGTTGACCAGTGTTCACTGTCTGTCTATTCTTTTTGGTATTAGTTCATCATACTGGTGTTAACCAGTGTTCACTCTCTGTCTATTCTTTTTGGTATTAGTTCATCATGCTGGTGTTAACCAGTGTTCACTGTCTGTCTATTCTTTTTGGTATTAGTTCATCATGCTGGTGTTAACCAGTGTTCACTGTCTGTCTATTCTTTTTGGTATTATTTCATCATGCTGGTGTTAACCAGTGTTCACTGTCTGTCTATTCTTTTTGGTATTAGTTCATCATGCTGGTGTTAACCAGTGTTCACTGTCTGTCTATTCTTTTTGGTATTAGTTCATCATGCTGGTGTTAACCAGTGTCCACTGTCTGTATATTCTTTTTGGTATTAGTTCATCATGCTGGTGTTAACCAGTGTCCACTGTCTGTCTATTCTTTTTGGTATTAGTTCATCATACTGGTGTTAACCAGTGTTCACTGTCTGTCTATTCTTTTTGGTATTAGATCATCATCCTGGTGTTAACCAGTGTCCACTGTCTGTCTATTCTTTTTGGTATAAGTTCATCATGCTGGTGTCAACCAGTGTCCACTGTCTGTGTATTCTTTTTGGTATTAATTCATCATGCTGGTGTTAACCAGTGTCCACTGTCTGTGTATTCTTTTTGGTATTAATTCATCATGCTGTGGTTAGCCAGTGTCCACTGTCTGTCTATTCTTTTTGGTGTTAGTTCATCATGCTGGTGTCAACCAGTGTCCACTGTCTGTGTATTCTTTTTGGTATTAGTTCATCATGCTGGTGTTAACCAGTGTCCACTGTCTGTGTATTCTTTTTGGTATTAATTCATCATGCTGTGGTTAGCCAGTGTCCACTGTCTGTATATTCTTTTTGGTATTAGTTCATCATGCTGGTGTTGACCAGTGTTCACTCTCTGTATATTCTTTTTGGTATTAGTTCATCATGCTGGTGTTAACCAGTGTTCACTCTCTGTATATTCTTTTTGGTATTAGTTCATCATGCTGGTGTTGACCAGTGTCCACTGTCTGTATATTCTTTTTGGTATTAGTTCATCATGCTGGTGTTGACCAGTGTCCACTGTCTGTCTATTCTTTTTGGTATTAGTTCATCATGCTGGTGTTGACCAGTGTTCACTCTCTGTCTATTCTTGTTGGTATTAGTTCATCATGCTGTGGTTAACCATTGTCCACTGTCTGTCTATTCTTTTTGGTAATAATTCATCATGCTGTGGTTAGCCAGTGTCCACTGTCTGTATATTCTTTTTGGTATTAGTTCATCATGCTGTGGTTAACCATTGTCCACTGTCTGTCTATTCTTTTTGGTATTAGTTCATCATGCTGGTGTTAACCAGTGTCCACTGTCTGTCTATTCTTTTTGGTATTAGTTCACCATGCTGTGGTTAACCAGTGTCCACTGTCTGTATATTCTTTTCGGTATTAGTTCATCATGCTGTGGTTATCCAGTGTCCACTGTTTGTCTATTTTTTTTGGTATTAGTTCATCATGCTGGTGTCAACCAGTGTCCACTGTCTGTCTATTCTTTTTGGTATTAGTTCATCATGCTGGTGTTAACCAGTGTTCACTGTCTGTCTATTCTTTTTGGTATTAGTTCATCATGCTGGTGTTAACCAGTATCCACTGTCTGTCTATTCTTTTTGGTATTAGTTCATCATGCTGGTGTTGACCAGTGTTCACTGTCTGTCTATTCTTGTTGGTATTAGTTCATCATGCTGTGGTTAACCATTGTCCACTGTCTGTCTATTCTTTTTGGTAATAATTCATCATGCTGTGGTTAGCCAGTGTCCACTGTCTGTATATTCTTTTTGGTATTAGTTCATCATGCTGTGGTTAACCATTGTCCACTGTCTGTCTATTCTTTTTGGTATTAGTTCATCATGCTGGTGTTAACCAGTGTCCACTGTCTGTCTATTCTTTTTGGTATTAGTTCACCATGCTGTGGTTAACCAGTGTCCACTGTCTGTATATTCTTTTTGGTATTAGTTCATCATGCTGTGGTTAACCAGTGTCCACTGTCTGTATATTCTTTTCGGTATTAGTTCATCATGCTGTGGTTATCCAGTGTCCACTGTTTGTCTATTTTTTTTGGTATTAGTTCATCATGCTGGTGTCAACCAGTGTCCACTGTCTGACTATTCTTTTTGGTATTAGTTCATCATGATGTGGTTAACCAGTGTTCACTGTCTGTATATTCTTTTTGGTATTAGTTCATCATGCTGGTGTTAACCAGTGTCCACTGTCTGTCTATTCTTTTTGGTATTAGTTCATCATACTGGTGTTAACCAGTGTTTACTGTCTGTCTATTCTTTTTGGTATTAGTTCATCATGCTGGTGTTAACCAGTGTCCACTGTCTGACTATTCTTTTTGGTATTAGTTCATCATGATGTGGTTAACCAGTGTTCACTGTCTGTATATTCTTTTTGGTATTAGTTCATCATGCTGGTGTTAACCAGTGTCCACTGTCTGTCTATTCTTTTTGGTATTAGTTCATCATACTGGTGTTAACCAGTGTTTACTGTCTGTCTATTCTTTTTGGTATTAGTTCATCATGCTGGTGTTGACCAGTGTTCACTGTCTGTCTATTCTTTTTGGTATTAGTTCATCATACTGGTGTTAACCAGTGTTCACTGTCTGTCTATTCTTTTTGGTATTAGTTCATCATGCTGGTGTTAACCAGTGTTCACTGTCTGTCTATTCTTTTTGGTATTAGTTCATCATGCTGGTGTTAATCAGTGTTCACTGTCTGTCTATTCTTTTTGGTATTAGTTCATCATGCTGGTGTTAACCAGTGTTCACTGTCTGTCTATTCTTTTTGGTATTAGTTCATCATGCTGGTGTTAACCAGTATCCACTGTCTGTCTATTCTTTTTGGTATTAGTTCATCATACTGGTGTTAACCAGTGTCCACTGTCTGTCTATTCTTTTTGGTATTAGTTCATAATGCTGGTGTTAACCAGTGTCCACTCTCTGTCTATTCTTTTTGGTGTTAGTTCATCATGCTGGTGTCAACCAGTGTCCACTGTCTGTGTATTCTTTTTGGTATTAGTTCATCATGCTGGTGTTAACCAGTGTCCACTCTCTGTCTATTCTTTTTGGTATTAGTTCATCATGCTGGTGTTGACCAATGTTCACTGACTGTCTATTCTTTTTGGTATTAGTTCATCATACTGGTGTTAACCAGTGTTCACTGTCTGTCTATTCTTTTTGGTATTAGTTCATCATGCTGGTGTTAACCAGTGTTCACTGTCTGTCTATTCTTTTTGGTATTAGTTCATCATGCTGGTGTTAACCAGTGTTCACTGTCTGTCTATTCTTTTTGGTATTATTTCATCATGCTGGTGTTAACCAGTGTTCACTGTCTGTCTATTCTTTTTGGTATTAGTTCATCATGCTGGTGTTAACCAGTGTTCACTGTCTGTCTATTCTTTTTGGTATTAGTTCATCATGCTGGTGTTAACCAGTGTCCACTGTCTGTATATTCTTTTTGGTATTAGTTCATCATGATGTGGTTAACCAGTGTTCACTGTCTGTATATTCTTTTTGGTATTAGTTCATCATGCTGGTGTTAACCAGTGTTTACTGTCTGTCTATTCTTTTTGGTATTAGTTCATCATGCTGGTGTTGACCAGTGTTCACTGTCTGTCTATTCTTTTTGGTATTAGTTCATCATACTGGTGTTAACCAGTGTTCACTGTCTGTCTATTCTTTTTGGTATTAGTTCATCATGCTGGTGTTAACCAGTGTTCACTGTCTGTCTATTCTTTTTGGTATTAGTTCATCATGCTGGTGTTAACCAGTGTTCACTGTCTGTCTATTCTTTTTGGTATTAGTTCATCATGCTGGTGTTAACCAGTGTTCACTGTCTGTCTATTCTTTTTGGTATTAGTTCATCATGCTGGTGTTAACCAGTATCCACTGTCTGTCTATTCTTTTTGGTATTAGTTCATCATACTGGTGTTAACCAGTGTCCACTGTCTGTCTATTCTTTTTGGTATTAGTTCATAATGCTGGTGTTAACCAGTGTCCACTCTCTGTCTATTCTTTTTGGTGTTAGTTCATCATGCTGGTGTCAACCAGTGTCCACTGTCTGTGTATTCTTTTTGGTATTAGTTCATCATGCTGGTGTTAACCAGTGTCCACTCTCTGTCTATTCTTTTTGGTATTAGTTCATCATGCTGGTGTTGACCAATGTTCACTGACTGTCTATTCTTTTTGGTATTAGTTCATCATACTGGTGTTAACCAGTGTTCACTGTCTGTCTATTCTTTTTGGTATTAGTTCATCATGCTGGTGTTAACCAGTGTTCACTGTCTGTCTATTCTTTTTGGTATTAGTTCATCATGCTGGTGTTAACCAGTGTTCACTGTCTGTCTATTCTTTTTGGTATTATTTCATCATGCTGGTGTTAACCAGTGTTCACTGTCTGTCTATTCTTTTTGGTATTAGTTCATCATGCTGGTGTTAACCAGTGTTCACTGTCTGTCTATTCTTTTTGGTATTAGTTCAACATGCTGGTGTTAACCAGTGTCCACTGTCTGTATATTCTTTTTGGTATTAGTTCATCATGCTGGTGTTAACCAGTGTCCACTGTCTGTCTATTCTTTTTGGTATTAGTTCACCATGCTGTGGTTAACCAGTGTCCACTGTCTGTATATTCTTTTTGGTATTAGTTCATCATGCTGTGGTTAACCAGTGTCCACTGTCTGTATATTCTTTTCGGTATTAGTTCATCATGCTGTGGTTATCCAGTGTCCACTGTTTGTCTATTTTTTTTGGTATTAGTTCATCATGCTGGTGTCAACCAGTGTCCACTGTCTGTCTATTCTTTTTGGTATTAGTTCATCATGCTGGTGTTAACCAGTGTTCACTGTCTGCCTATTCTTTTTGGTATTAGTTCATCATGCTGGTGTTAACCAGTATCCACTGTCTGTCTATTCTTTTTGGTATTAGTTCATCATGCTGGTGTTGACCAGTGTTCACTGTCTGTCTATTCTTGTTGGTATTAGTTCATCATGCTGTGGTTAACCATTGTCCACTGTCTGTCTATTCTTTTTGGTAATAATTCATCATGCTGTGGTTAGCCAGTGTCCACTGTCTGTATATTCTTTTTGGTATTAGTTCATCATGCTGTGGTTAACCATTGTCCACTGTCTGTCTATTCTTTTTGGTATTAGTTCATCATGCTGGTGTTAACCAGTGTCCACTGTCTGTCTATTCTTTTTGGTATTAGTTCACCATGCTGTGGTTAACCAGTGTCCACTGTCTGTATATTCTTTTTGGTATTAGTTCATCATGCTGTGGTTAACCAGTGTCCACTGTCTGTATATTCTTTTCGGTATTAGTTCATCATGCTGTGGTTATCCAGTGTCCACTGTTTGTCTATTTTTTTTGGTATTAGTTCATCATGCTGGTGTCAACCAGTGTCCACTGTCTGTCTATTCTTTTTGGTATTAGTTCATCATGCTGGTGTTAACCAGTGTCCACTGTCTGACTATTCTTTTTGGTATTAGTTCATCATGATGTGGTTAACCAGTGTTCACTGTCTGTATATTCTTTTTGGTATTAGTTCATCATGCTGGTGTTAACCAGTGTCCACTGTCTGTCTATTCTTTTTGGTATTAGTTCATCATACTGGTGTTAACCAGTGTTTACTCTCTGTCTATTCTTTTTGGTATTAGTTCATCATGCTGGTGTTGACCAGTGTTCACTGTCTGTCTATTCTTTTTGGTATTAGTTCATCATACTGGTGTTAACCAGTGTTCACTGTCTGTCTATTCTTTTTCGTATTAGTTCATCATGCTGGTGTTAACCAGTGTTCACTGTCTGTCTATTCTTTTTGGTATTAGTTCATCATGCTGGTGTTAACCAGTGTTCACTGTCTGTCTATTCTTTTTGGTATTAGTTCATCATGCTGGTGTTAACCAGTGTTCACTGTCTGTCTATTCTTTTTGGTATTAGTTCATCATGCTGGTGTTAACCAGTATCCACTGTCTGTCTATTCTTTTTGGTATTAGTTCATCATACTGGTGTTAACCAGTGTCCACTGTCTGTCTATTCTTTTTGGTATTAGTTCATAATGCTGGTGTTAACCAGTGTCCACTCTCTGTCTATTCTTTTTGGTGTTAGTTCATCATGCTGGTGTCAACCAGTGTCCACTGTCTGTGTATTCTTTTTGGTATTAGTTCATCATGCTGGTGTTAACCAGTGTCCACTCTCTGTCTATTCTTTTTGGTATTAGTTCATCATGCTGGTGTTGACCAATGTTCACTGTCTGTCTATTCTTTTTGGTATTAGTTCATCATACTGGTGTTAGCCAGTGTCCACTGTCTGTATATTCTTTTTGGTATTAGTTCATCATGCTGGTGTTGACCAGTGTTCACTGTCTGTCTATTCTTTTTGGTATTAGTTCATCATGCTGGTGTTAACCAGTGTTCACTCTCTGTATATTCTTTTTGGTATTAATTCATCATGCTGGTGTTAACCAGTGTTCACTCTCTGTATATTCTTTTTGGTATTAGTTCATCATGCTGGTGTTGACCAGTGTTCACTGTCTGTCTATTCTTTTTGGTATTAGTTCATCATGCTGGTGTTAACCAGTGTTCACTGTCTGACTATTCTTTTTGGTATTAGTTCATCATGCTGGTGTTAACTTGTGTTCACTGTCTGTCTATTCTTTTTGGTATTAGTTCATCATGCTGGTGTTAACCAGTGTTCACTGTCTGTCTATTCTTTTTGGTATTAGTTCATCATGCTGGTGTTAACCAGTGTTCACTGTCTGTCTATTCTTTTTGGTATTAGTTCATCATGCTGGTGTTAACCAGTGTCCACTCTCTGTCTATTCTTTTTGGTATTAGTTCATCATGCTGGTGTTGACCAGTGTTCACTGTCTGTCTATTCTTTTTGGTATTAGTTCATCATGCTGGTGTTAACCAGTGTTCACTGTCTGTCTATTCTTTTTGGTATTAGTTCATCATGCTGGTGTTATCCAGTGTTCACTGTCTGTCTATTCTTTTTGGTATTATTTCATCATGCTGGTGTTAACCAGTGTTCACTGTCTGTCTATTCTTTTTGGTATTAGTTCATCATGCTGGTGTTAACCAGTGTTCACTGTCTGTCTATTCTTTTTGGTATTAGTTCATCATGCTGGTGTTAACCAGTGTCCACTGTCTGTATATTCTTTTTGGTATTAGTTCATCATGCTGGTGTTAACCAGTGTCCACTCTCTGTCTATTCTTTTTGGTATTAGTTCATCATGCTGGTGTTAACCAGTGTCCACTGTCTGTCTATTCTTTTTGGTATTAGTTCATCATACTGGTGTTAACCAGTGTTCACTGTCTGTCTATTCTTTTTGGTATTAGTTCATCATGCTGGTGTTAACCAGTGTCCACTCTCTGTCTATTCTTTTTGGTATTAGTTCATCATACAGGTGTTAACCAGTGTTTACTGTCTGTCTATTCTTTTTGGTATAAGTTCATCATGCTGGTGTCAACCAGTGTCCACTGTCTGTGTATTCTTTTTGGTATTAATTCATCATGCTGGTGTTAACCAGTGTCCACTGTCTGTGTATTCTTTTTGGTATTAATTCATCATGCTGTGGTTAGCCAGTGTCCACTGTCTGTCTATTCTTTTTGGTGTTAGTTCATCATGCTGGTGTTAACCAGTGTTCACTCTGTGTATATTCTTTTTGGTATTAGTTCATCATGCTGGTGTTAACCAGTTTTCACTCTCTGTATATTCTTTTTGGTATTAGTTGATCATGCTGGTGTTGACCAGTGTTCACTGTCTGTCTATTCTTTTTGGTATTAGTTCATCATGCTGGTGTTAACCAGTGTTCACTGTCTGACTATTCTTTTTGGTATTAGTTCATCATGCTGGTGTTAACTTGTGTTCACTGTCTGTCTATTCTTTTTGGTATTAGTTCATCATGCTGGTGTTAACCAGTGTTCACTGTCTGTCTATTCTTTTTGGTATTAGTTCATCATGCTGGTGTTAACCAGTGTTCACTGTCTGTCTATTCTTTTTGGTATTAGTTCATCATGCTGGTGTTAACCAGTGTCCACTGTCTGTATATTCTTTTTGGTATTAGTTCATCATGCAGGTGTTAACCAGTGTCCACTGTCTGTCTATTCTTTTTGGTATTAGTTCATCATACTGGTGTTAACCAGTGTTCACTGTCTGTCTATTCTTTTTGGTATTAGTTCATCATGCTGGTGTTAACCAGTGTCCACTGTCTGTCTATTCTTTTTGGTATTAGTTCATCATACTAGTGTTAACCAGTGTTTACTGTCTGTCTATTCTTTTTGGTATAAGTTCTTCATGCTGGTGTCAAACAGTGTCCACTGTCTGTGTATTCTTTTTAGTATTAATTCATCATGCTGGTGTTAACCAGTGTCCACTGTCTGTGTATTCTTTTTGGTATTAATTCATCATGCTGTGGTTAGCCAGTGTCCACTGTCTGTCTATTCTTTTTGGTATTAGTTCATCATGCTGGTGTTATCCAGTGTTCACTGTCTGTCTATTCTTTTTGGTATTATTTCATCATGCTGGTGTTAACCAGTGTTCACTGTCTGTCTATTCTTTTTGGTATTAGTTCATCATGCTGGTGTTAACCAGTGTTCACTGTCTGTCTATTCTTTTTGGTATTAGTTCATCATGCTGGTGTTAACCAGTGTCCACTGTCTGTATATTCTTTTTGGTATTAGTTCATCATGCTGGTGTTAACCAGTGTCCACTCTCTGTCTATTCTTTTTGGTATTAGTTCATCATGCTGGTGTTAACCAGTGTCCACTGTCTGTCTATTCTTTTTGGTATTAGTTCATCATACTGGTGTTAACCAGTGTTCACTGTCTGTCTATTCTTTTTGGTATTAGTTCATCATGCTGGTGTTAACCAGTGTCCACTCTCTGTCTATTCTTTTTGGTATTAGTTCATCATACAGGTGTTAACCAGTGTTTACTGTCTGTCTATTCTTTTTGGTATAAGTTCATCATGCTGGTGTCAACCAGTGTCCACTGTCTGTGTATTCTTTTTGGTATTAATTCATCATGCTGGTGTTAACCAGTGTCCACTGTCTGTGTATTCTTTTTGGTATTAATTCATCATGCTGTGGTTAGCCAGTGTCCACTGTCTGTCTATTCTTTTTGGTGTTAGTTCATCATGCTGGTGTTAACCAGTGTTCACTCTGTGTATATTCTTTTTGGTATTAGTTCATCATGCTGGTGTTAACCAGTTTTCACTCTCTGTATATTCTTTTTGGTATTAGTTGATCATGCTGGTGTTGACCAGTGTTCACTGTCTGTCTATTCTTTTTGGTATTAGTTCATCATGCTGGTGTTAACCAGTGTTCACTGTCTGACTATTCTTTTTGGTATTAGTTCATCATGCTGGTGTTAACTTGTGTTCACTGTCTGTCTATTCTTTTTGGTATTAGTTCATCATGCTGGTGTTAACCAGTGTTCACTGTCTGTCTATTCTTTTTGGTATTAGTTCATCATGCTGGTGTTAACCAGTGTTCACTGTCTGTCTATTCTTTTTGGTATTAGTTCATCATGCTGGTGTTAACCAGTGTCCACTGTCTGTATATTCTTTTTGGTATTAGTTCATCATGCAGGTGTTAACCAGTGTCCACTGTCTGTCTATTCTTTTTGGTATTAGTTCATCATACTGGTGTTAACCAGTGTTCACTGTCTGTCTATTCTTTTTGGTATTAGTTCATCATGCTGGTGTTAACCAGTGTCCACTGTCTGTCTATTCTTTTTGGTATTAGTTCATCATACTAGTGTTAACCAGTGTTTACTGTCTGTCTATTCTTTTTGGTATAAGTTCTTCATGCTGGTGTCAAACAGTGTCCACTGTCTGTGTATTCTTTTTAGTATTAATTCATCATGCTGGTGTTAACCAGTGTCCACTGTCTGTGTATTCTTTTTGGTATTAATTCATCATGCTGTGGTTAGCCAGTGTCCACTGTCTGTCTATTCTTTTTGGTGTTAGTTCATCATGCTGGTGTCAATCAGTGTCCACTGTCTGTGTATTCTTTTTGGTATTAGTTCATCATGCTGGTGTTAACCAGTGTCCACTGTCTGTGTATTCTTTTTGGTATTAATTCATCATGCTGTGGTTAGCCAGTGTCCACTGTCTGTATATTCTTTTTGGTATTAGTTCATCATGCTGGTGTTAACCAGTGTCCACTGTCTGACTATTCTTTTTGGTATTAGTTCATCATGATATGGTTAACCAGTGTTCACTGTCTGTCTATTCTTTTTGGTATTAGTTCATCATGCTGGTGTTAACCAGTGTTCACTGTCTGTCTATTCTTTTTGGTATTAGTTCATCATGCTGGTGTTAACCAGTGTTCACTGTCTGTCTATTCTTTTTGGTATTAGTTCATCATGCTGGTGTTAACCAGTATCCACTGTCTGTCTATTCTTTTTGGTATTAGTTCATCATACTGGTGTTAACCAGTGTCCACTGTCTGTCTATTCTTTTTGGTATTAGTTCATAATGCTGGTGTTAACCAGTGTCCACTGTCTGTCTATTCTTTTTGGTGTTAGTTCATCATGCTGGTGTCAACCAGTGTCCAATGTCTGTGTATTCTTTTTGGTATTAGTTCATCATGCTGGTGTTAACCAGTGTCCACTGTCTGTCTATTCTTTTTGGTATTAGTTCATCATGCTGGTGTTGACCAGTGTTCACTGTCTGTCTATTCTTTTTGGTATTAGTTCATCATGCTGGTGTTAACCAGTGTTCACTGTCTGTCTATTCTTTTTGGTATTAGTTCATAATGCTGGTGTTAACCAGTGTCCACTGTCTATCTATTCTTTTTGGTGTTAGTTCATCATGCTGGTGTCAACCAGTGTCCAATGTCTGTGTATTCTTTTTGGTATTAGTTCATCATGCTGGTGTTAACCAGTGTCCACTGTCTGTCTATTCTTTTTGGTATTAGTTCATCATGCTGGTGTTGACCAGTGTTCACTGTCTGTCTATTCTTTTTGGTATTAGTTCATCATGCTGGTGTTAACCAGTGTTCACTGTCTGTCTATTCTTTTTGGTATTAGTTCATCATGCTGGTGTTAACCAGTGTTCACTGTCTGTCTATTCTTTTTGGTATTAGTTCATCATGTTGGTGTTAACCAGTGTTCACTGTCTGTCTATTCTTTTTGGTATTAGTTCATCATGCTGGTGTTAACCAGTGTCCACTGTCTGTATATTCATTTTGGTATTAGTTCATCATGCTGGTGTTAACCAGTGTCCACTGTCTGTCTATTCTTTTTGGTATTAGTTCATCATACTGGTGTTAACCAGTGTTCACTGTCTGTCTATTCTTTTTGGTATTAGTTCATCATGCAGGTGTTAACCAGTGTCCACTGTCTGTCTATTCTTTTTGGTATTAGTTCATCATACTGGTGTTAACCAGTGTTTACTGTCTGTCTATTCTTTTTGGTATAAGTTCATCATGCTGGTGTCAACCAGTGTCCACTGTCTGTGTATTCTTTTTGGTATTAATTCATCATGCTGGTGTTAACCAGTGTCCACTGTCTGTGTATTCTTTTTGGTATTAATTTATCATGCTTTGGTTAGCCAGTGTCCACTGTCTGTCTATTCTTTTTGGTGTTAGTTCATCATGCTGGTGTCAACCAGTGTCCACTGTCTGTGTATTCGTTTTGGTATTAGTTCATCATGCTGGTGTTAACCAGTGTCCACTGTCTGTGTATTCTTTTTGGTATTAATTCATCATGCTGTGGTTAGCCAGTGTCCACTGTCTGTATATTCTTTTTGGTATTAGTTCATCATGCTGGTGTTGACCAGTGTTCACTGTCTGTATATTCTTTTTGGTATTAGTTCATCATGCTGGTGTTAACCAGTGTTCACTCTCTGTATATTCTTTTTGGTATTAGTTCATCATGCTGGTGTTGACCAGTGTTCACTGTCTGTCTATCCTTTTTGGTATTAGTTCATCATGCTGGTGTTAACCAGTGTTCACTGTCTGACTATTCTTTTTGGTATTAGTTCATCATGCTGGTGTTAACTTGTGTTCACTGTCTGTCTATTCTTTTTGGTATTAGTTCATCATGCTGGTGTTAACCAGTGTTCACTGTCTGTCTATTCTTTTTGGTATTAGTTCATCATGCTGGTGTTAACCAGTGTTCACTGTCTGTCTATTCTTTTTGGTATTAGTTCATCATGCTGGTGTTAACCAGTGTCCACTGTCTGTATATTCTTTTTGGTACTAGTTCATCATGCTGGTGTTAACCAGTGTCCACTGTCTGTCTATTCTTTTTGGTATTAGTTCATCATACTGGTGTTAACCAGTGTTCACTGTCTGTCTATTCTTTTTGGTATTAGTTCATCATGCTGGTGTTAACCAGTGTCCACTGTCTGTATATTCTTTTTGGTATTAGTTCATCATACTGGTGTTAACCAGTGTTTACTGTCTGTCTATTCTTTTTGGTATAAGTTCATCATGCTGGTGTCAACCAGTGTCCACTGTCTGTGTATTCTTTTTAGTATTAATTCATCATGCTGGTGTTAACCAGTGTCCACTGTCTGTGTATTCTTTTTGGTATTAATTCATCATGCTGTGGTTAGCCAGTGTCCACTGTCTGTCTATTCTTTTTGGTGTTAGTTCATCATGCTGGTGTCAATCAGTGTCCACTGTCTGTGTATTCTTTTTGGTATTAGTTCATCATGCTGGTGTTAACCAGTGTCCACTGTCTGTGTATTCTTTTTGGTATTAATTCATCATGCTGTGGTTAGCCAGTGTCCACTGTCTGTATATTCTTTTTGGTATTAGTTCATCATGCTGGTGTTAACTAGTGTCCACTGTCTGACTATTCTTTTTGGTATTAGTTCATCATGATATGGTTAACCAGTGTTCACTGTCTGTCTATTCTTTTTGGTATTAGTTCATCATGCTGGTGTTAACCAGTGTTCACTGTCTGTCTATTCTTTTTGGTATTAGTTCATCATGCTGGTGTTAACCAGTGTTCACTGTCTGTCTATTCTTTTTGGTATTAGTTCATCATGCTGGTGTTAACCAGTATCCACTGTCTGTCTATTTTTTTGGGTATTAGTTCATCATACTGGTGTTAACCAGTGTCCACTGTCTGTCTATTCTTTTTGGTATTAGTTCATAATGCTGGTGTTAACCAGTGTCCACTGTCTGTCTATTCTTTTTGGTGTTAGTTCATCATGCTGGTGTCAACCAGTGTCCACTGTCTGTGTATTCTTTTTGGTATTAGTTCATCATGCTGGTGTTAACCAGTGTCCACTGTCTGTCTATTCTTTTTGGTATTAGTTCATCATGCTGGTGTTGACCAGTGTTCACTGTCTGTCTATTCTTTTTGGTATTAGTTCATCATGCTGGTGTTAACCAGTGTCCACTGTCTGTCTATTCTTTTTGGTATTAGTTCATCATACTAGTGTTAACCAGTGTTTACTGTCTGTCTATTCTTTTTGGTATAAGTTCTTCATGCTGGTGTCAAACAGTGTCCACTGTCTGTGTATTCTTTTTAGTATTAATTCATCATGCTGGTGTTAACCAGTGTCCACTGTCTGTGTATTCTTTTTGGTATTAATTCATCATGCTGTGGTTAGCCAGTGTCCACTGTCTGTCTATTCTTTTTGGTGTTAGTTCATCATGCTGGTGTCAATCAGTGTCCACTGTCTGTGTATTCTTTTTGGTATTAGTTCATCATGCTGGTGTTAACCAGTGTCCACTGTCTGTGTATTCTTTTTGGTATTAATTCATCATGCTGTGGTTAGCCAGTGTCCACTGTCTGTATATTCTTTTTGGTATTAGTTCATCATGCTGGTGTTAACCAGTGTCCACTGTCTGACTATTCTTTTTGGTATTAGTTCATCATGATATGGTTAACCAGTGTTCACTGTCTGTCTATTCTTTTTGGTATTAGTTCATCATGCTGGTGTTAACCAGTGTTCACTGTCTGTCTATTCTTTTTGGTATTAGTTCATCATGCTGGTGTTAACCAGTGTTCACTGTCTGTCTATTCTTTTTGGTATTAGTTCATCATGCTGGTGTTAACCAGTATCCACTGTCTGTCTATTCTTTTTGGTATTAGTTCATCATACTGGTGTTAACCAGTGTCCACTGTCTGTCTATTCTTTTTGGTATTAGTTCATAATGCTGGTGTTAACCAGTGTCCACTGTCTGTCTATTCTTTTTGGTGTTAGTTCATCATGCTGGTGTCAACCAGTGTCCAATGTCTGTGTATTCTTTTTGGTATTAGTTCATCATGCTGGTGTTAACCAGTGTCCACTGTCTGTCTATTCTTTTTGGTATTAGTTCATCATGCTGGTGTTGACCAGTGTTCACTGTCTGTCTATTCTTTTTGGTATTAGTTCATCATGCTGGTGTTAACCAGTGTTCACTGTCTGTCTATTCTTTTTGGTATTAGTTCATAATGCTGGTGTTAACCAGTGTCCACTGTCTATCTATTCTTTTTGGTGTTAGTTCAACATGCTGGTGTCAACCAGTGTCCAATGTCTGTGTATTCTTTTTGGTATTAGTTCATCATGCTGGTGTTAACCAGTGTCCACTGTCTGTCTATTCTTTTTGGTATTAGTTCATCATGCTGGTGTTGACCAGTGTTCACTGTCTGTCTATTCTTTTTGGTATTAGTTCATCATGCTGGTGTTAACCAGTGTTCACTGTCTGTCTATTCTTTTTGGTATTAGTTCATCATGCTGGTGTTAACCAGTGTTCACTGTCTGTCTATTCTTTTTGGTATTAGTTCATCATGTTGGTGTTAACCAGTGTTCACTGTCTGTCTATTCTTTTTGGTATTAGTTCATCATGCTGGTGTTAACCAGTGTCCACTGTCTGTATATTCATTTTGGTATTAGTTCATCATGCTGGTGTTAACCAGTGTCCACTGTCTGTCTATTCTTTTTGGTATTAGTTCATCATACTGGTGTTAACCAGTGTTCACTGTCTGTCTATTCTTTTTGGTATTAGTTCATCATGCAGGTGTTAACCAGTGTCCACTGTCTGTCTATTCTTTTTGGTATTAGTTCATCATACTGGTGTTAACCAGTGTTTACTGTCTGTCTATTCTTTTTGGTATAAGTTCATCATGCTGGTGTCAACCAGTGTCCACTGTCTGTGTATTCTTTTTGGTATTAATTCATCATGCTGGTGTTAACCAGTGTACACTGTCTGTGTATTCTTTTTGGTATTAATTTATCATGCTTTGGTTAGCCAGTGTCCACTGTCTGTCTATTCTTTTTGGTGTTAGTTCATCATGCTGGTGTCAACCAGTGTCCACTGTCTGTGTATTCGTTTTGGTATTAGTTCATCATGCTGGTGTTAACCAGTGCCCACTGTCTGTGTATTCTTTTTGGTATTAATTCATCATGCTGTGGTTAGCCAGTGTCCACTGTCTGTATATTCTTTTTGGTATTAGTTCATCATGCTGGTGTTGACCAGTGTTCACTGTCTGTATATTCTTTTTGGTATTAGTTCATCATGCTGGTGTTAACCAGTGTTCACTCTCTGTATATTCTTTTTGGTATTAGTTCATCATGCTGGTGTTGACCAGTGTTCACTGTCTGTCTATCCTTTTTGGTATTAGTTCATCATGCTGGTGTTAACCAGTGTTCACTGTCTGACTATTCTTTTTGGTATTAGTTCATCATGCTGGTGTTAACTTGTGTTCACTGTCTGTCTATTCTTTTTGGTATTAGTTCATCATGCTGGTGTTAACCAGTGTTCACTGTCTGTCTATTCTTTTTGGTATTAGTTCATCATGCTGGTGTTAACCAGTGTTCACTGTCTGTCTATTCTTTTTGGTATTAGTTCATCATGCTGGTGTTAACCAGTGTCCACTGTCTGTATATTCTTTTTGGTACTAGTTCATCATGCTGGTGTTAACCAGTGTCCACTGTCTGTCTATTCTTTTTGGTATTAGTTCATCATACTGGTGTTAACCAGTGTTCACTGTCTGTCTATTCTTTTTGGTATTAGTTCATCATGCTGGTGTTAACCAGTGTCCACTGTCTGTATATTCTTTTTGGTATTAGTTCATCATACTGGTGTTAACCAGTGTTTACTGTCTGTCTATTCTTTTTGGTATAAGTTCATCATGCTGGTGTCAACCAGTGTCCACTGTCTGTGTATTCTTTTTAGTATTAATTCATCATGCTGGTGTTAACCAGTGTCCACTGTCTGTGTATTCTTTTTGGTATTAATTCATCATGCTGTGGTTAGCCAGTGTCCACTGTCTGTCTATTCTTTTTGGTGTTAGTTCATCATGCTGGTGTCAATCAGTGTCCACTGTCTGTGTATTCTTTTTGGTATTAGTTCATCATGCTGGTGTTAACCAGTGTCCACTGTCTGTGTATTCTTTTTGGTATTAATTCATCATGCTGTGGTTAGCCAGTGTCCACTGTCTGTATATTCTTTTTGGTATTAGTTCATCATGGTGGTGTTAACCAGTGTCCACTGTCTGACTATTCTTTTTGGTATTAGTTCAACATGATATGGTTAACCAGTGTTCACTGTCTGTCTATTCTTTTTGGTATTAGTTCATCATGCTGGTGTTAACCAGTGTTCACTGTCTGTCTATTCTTTTTGGTATTAGTTCATCATGCTGGTGTTAACCAGTGTTCACTGTCTGTCTATTCTTTTTGGTATTAGTTCATCATGCTGGTGTTAACCAGTATCCACTGTCTGTCTATTTTTTTGGGTATTAGTTCATCATACTGGTGTTAACCAGTGTCCACTGTCTGTCTATTCTTTTTGGTATTAGTTCATAATGCTGGTGTTAACCAGTGTCCACTGTCTGTCTATTCTTTTTGGTGTTAGTTCATCATGCTGGTGTCAACCAGTGTCCACTGTCTGTGTATTCTTTTTGGTATTAGTTCATCATGCTGGTGTTAACCAGTGTCCACTGTCTGTCTATTCTTTTTGGTATTAGTTCATCATGCTGGTGTTGACCAGTGTTCACTGTCTGTCTATTCTTTTTGGTATTAGTTCATCATACTGGTGTTAACCAGTGTTCACTGTCTCTCTATTCTTTTAGGTATTAGTTCATCATGCTGGTGTTAACCAGTGTTCACTGTCTGTCTATTCTTTTTGGTATTAGTTCATCATGCTGGTGTTAACCAGTGTTCACTGTCTGTCTATTCTTTTTGGTATTAGTTCATCATGTTGGTGTTAACCAGTGTTCACTGTCTGTCTATTCTTTTTGGTATTAGTTCATCATGCTGGTGTTAACCAGTGTCCACTGTCTGTATATTCATTTTGGTATTAGTTCATCATGCTGGTGTTAACCAGTGTCCACTGTCTGTCTATTCTTTTTGGTATTAGTTCATCATACTGGTGTTAACCAGTGTTCACTGTCTGTCTATTCTTTTTGGTATTAGTTCATCATGCAGGTGTTAACCAGTGTCCACTGTCTGTCTATTCTTTTTGGTATTAGTTCATCATACTGGTGTTAACCAGTGTTTACTGTCTGTCTATTCTTTTTGGTATAAGTTCATCATGCTGGTGTCAACCAGTGTCCACTGTCTGTGTATTCTTTTTGGTATTAATTCATCATGCTGGTGTTAACCAGTGTCCACTGTCTGTGTATTCTTTTTGGTATTAATTCATCATGCTTTGGTTAGCCAGTGTCCACTGTCTGTCTATTCTTTTTGGTGTTAGTTCATCATGCTGGTGTCAACCAGTGTCCACTCTCTGTGTATTCTTTTTGGTATTAGTTCATCATGCTGGTGTTAACCAGTGTCCACTGTCTGTGTATTCTTTTTGGTATTAATTCATCATGCTGTGGTTAGCCAGTGTCCACTGTCTGTATATTCTTTTTGGTATTAGTTCATCATGCTGGTGTTAACCAGTGTTCACTCTCTGTATATTCTTTTTGGTATTAGTTCATCATGCT
Organism: Escarpia spicata; assembly: GCA_963995525.1. Lineage (NCBI taxonomy): Eukaryota > Metazoa > Annelida > Polychaeta > Sabellida > Siboglinidae > Escarpia > Escarpia spicata. The sequence goes on from CAXEFP010000775.1 coordinate 332,904, forward strand.
GGTGTTAACCAGTGTTCACTCCCTGTATATTCTTTTTGGTATTAGTTCATCATGCTGGTATTGACCAGTGTTCACTGTCTGTCTATTCTTTTTGGTATTAGTTCATCATGCTGGTGTTAACCAGTGTTCACTGTCTGTCTATTCTTTTTGGTATTAGTTCATCATGCTGGTGTTAACCAGTGTTCACTGTCTGTCTATTCTTTTTGGTATTAGTTCATCATGCTGGTGTTAACCAGTGTCCACTGTCTGTCTATTCTTTTTGGTATTAGTTCATCATGCTGGTGTTAACCAGTGTTCACTGTCTGTCTATTCTTTTTGGTATTAGTTCATCATGCTGGTGTTAACCAGTGTCCACTGTCTGTATATTCTTTTTGGTATTAGTTCATCATGCTGGTGTTAACCAGTGTCCACTGTCTGTCTATTCTTTTTGGTATTAGTTCATCATGCTGGTGTTAACCAGTGTCCACTGTCTGTGTATTCTTTTTGGTATTAATTCATCATGCTGTGGTTAGCCAGTGTCCACTGTCTGTATATTCTTTTTGGTATTAGTTCATCATGCTGGTGTTGACCAGTGTTCACTGTCTGTCTATTCTTTTTGGTATTAGTTCATCATGCTGGTGTTAACCAGTGTTCACTCTCTGTATATTCTTTTTGGTATTAGTTCATCATGCTGGTGTTAACCAGTGTTCACTCTCTGTATATTCTTTTTGGTATTAGTTCATCATGCTGGTGTTAACCAGTGTTCACTCTCTGTATATTCTTTTTGGGATTAGTTCATCATACAGGTGTTAACCAGTGTTTACTGTCTGTCTATTCTTTTTGGTATAAGTTCATCATGCTGGTGTCAACCAGTGTCCACTGTCTGTGTATTCTTTTTGGTATTAATTCATCATGCTGGTGTTAACCAGTGTCCACTGTCTGTGTATTCTTTTTGGTATTAATTCATCATGCTGTGGTTAGCCAGTGTCCACTGTCTGTCTATTCTTTTTGGTGTTAGTTCATCATGCTGGTGTTAACCAGTGTTCACTCTGTGTATATTCTTTTTGGTATTAGTTCATCATGCTGGTGTTAACCAGTTTTCACTCTCTGTATATTCTTTTTGGTATTAGTTGATCATGCTGGTGTTGACCAGTGTTCACTGTCTGTCTATTCTTTTTGGTATTAGTTCATCATGCTGGTGTTAACCAGTGTTCACTGTCTGACTATTCTTTTTGGTATTAGTTCATCATGCTGGTGTTAACTTGTGTTCACTGTCTGTCTATTCTGTTTGGTATTAGTTCATCATGCTGGTGTTAACCAGTGTCCACTGTCTGTCTATTCTGTTTGGTATTAGTTCATCATGCTGGTGTTAACCAGTGTCCACTGTCTGTATATTCTTTTTGGTATTAGTTCATCATGCTGGTGTTAACCAGTGTCCACTGTCTGTCTATTCTTTTTGGTATTAGTTCATCATACTGGTGTTAACCAGTGTTCACTGTCTGTCTATTCTTTTTGGTATTAGTTCATCATGCTGGTGTTAACCAGTGTCCACTGTCTGTCTATTCTTTTTGGTATTAGTTCATGATACTGGTGTTAACCAGTGTCCACTGTCTGTCTATTCTTTTTGGTATTAGTTCATCATACTGGTGTTAACCAGTGTTTACTGTCTGTCTATTCTTTTTGGTATAAGTTCATCATGCTGGTGTCAACCAGTGTCCACTGTCTGTGTATTCTTTTTGGTATTAATTCATCATGCTGGTGTTAACCAGTGTCCACTGTCTGTGTATTCTTTTTGGTATTAATTCATCATGCTTTGGTTAGCCAGTGTCCACTGTCTGTCTATTCTTTTTGGTGTTAGTTCATCATGCTGGTGTCAACCAGTGTCCACTCTCTGTGTATTCTTTTTGGTATTAGTTCATCATGCTGGTGTTAACCAGTGTCCACTGTCTGTGTATTCTTTTTGGTATTAATTCATCATGCTGTGGTTAGCCAGTGTCCACTGTCTGTATATTCTTTTTGGTATTAGTTCATCATGCTGGTGTTAACCAGTGTTCACTCTCTGTATATTCTTTTTGGTATTAGTTCATCATGCTGTGGTTAGCCAGTGTCCACTGTCTGTATATTCTTTTTGGTATTAGTTCATCATGCTGGTGTTAACCAGTGTTCACTCTCTGTATATTCTTTTTGGTATTAGTTCATCATGCTGGTGTTAACCAGTGTTCACTCTCTGTATATTCTTTTTGGTATTAGTTCATCATGCTGGTATTGACCAGTGTTCACTGTCTGTCTATTCTTTTTGGTATTAGTTCATCATGCTGGTGTTAACCAGTGTTCACTGTCTGTCTATTCTTTTTGGTATTAGTTCATCATGCTGGTGTTAACCAGTGTTCACTGTCTGTCTATTCTTTTTGGTATTAGTTCATCATGCTGGTGTTAACCAGTGTCCACTGTCTGTCTATTCTTTTTGGTATTAGTTCATCATGCTGGTGTTAACCAGTGTTCACTGTCTGTCTATTCTTTTTGGTATTAGTTGATCATGCTGGTGTTAACCAGTGTCCACTGTCTGTATATTCTTTTTGGTATTAGTTCATCATGCTGGTGTTAACCAGTGTCCACTGTCTGTCTATTCTTTTTGGTATTAGTTCATCATACTGGTGTTAACCAGTGTTCACTGTCTGTCTATTCTTTTTGGTATTAGTTCATCATGCTGGTGTTAACCAGTGTCCACTGTCTGTGTATTCTTTTTGGTATTAATTCATCATGCTGTGGTTAGCCAGTGTCCACTGTCTGTATATTCTTTTTGTTATTAGTTCATCATGCTGGTGTTGACCAGTGTTCACTGTCTGTCTATTCTTTTTGGTATTAGTTCATCATGCTGGTGTTAACCAGTGTTCACTCTCTGTATATTCTTTTTGGTATTAGTTCATCATGCTGGTGTTAACCAGTGTTCACTCTCTGTATATTCTTTTTGGTATTAGTTCATCATGCTGGTGTTAACCAGTGTTCACTCTCTGTATATTCTTTTTGGTATTAGTTCATCATGCTGGTGTTGACCAGTGTCCACTGTCTGTCTATTCTTTTTGGTATTAGTTCATCATACTGGTGTTGACCAGTGTTCACTGTCTGTCTATTCTTGTTGGTATTAGATCATCATGCTGTGGTTAACCATTGTCCACTGTCTGTCTATTCTTTTTGGTATTAATTCATCATGCTGTGGTTAGCCAGTGTCCACTGTCTGTATATTCTTTTTGGTATTAGTTCATCATGCTGTGGTTAACCATTGTCCACTGTCTGTCTATTCTTTTTGGTATTAGTTCATCATGCTGGTGTTAACCAGTGTCCACTGTCTGTCTATTCTTTTTGGTATTAGTTCACCATGCTGTGGTTAACCAGTGTCCACTGTCTGTATATTCTTTTTGGTATTAGTTCATCATGCTGTGGTTAACCAGTGTCCACTGTCTGTATATTCTTTTCGGTATTAGTTCATCATGCTGTGGTTATCCAGTGTCCACTGTCTGTCTATTTTTTTTTGTATTAGTTCATCATGCTGGTGTCAACCAGTGTCCACTGTCTGTCTATTCTTTTTGGTATTAGTTCATCATGCTGGTGTTAACCAGTGTCCACTGTCTGACTATTCTTTTTGGTATTAGTTCATCATGATGTGGTTAACCAGTGTTCACTGTCTGTATATTCTTTTTGGTATTAGTTCATCATGCTGGTGTTAACCAGTGTCCACTCTCTGTCTATTCTTTTTGGTATTAGTTCATCATACTGGTGTTAACCAGTGTTCACTGTCTGTGTATTCTTTTTGGTATTAATTCATCATGCTGGTGTTAACCAGTGTTCACTGTCTGTCTATTATTTTTGGTATTAGTTCATCATGCTGGTGTTAACCAGTGTTCACTGTCTGTCTATTCTTTTTGGTATTAGTTCATCATGCTGGTGTTAACCAGTGACCACTGTCTGTATATTCTTTTTGGTATTAGTTCATCATGCTGGTGTTAACCAGTGTCCACTGTCTGTCTATTCTTTTTGGTATTAGTTCATCATACTGGTGTTAACCAGTGTTCACTGTCTGTCTATTCTTTTTGGTATTAGTTCATCATGCTGGTGTTAACCAGTGTCCACTGTCTGTCTATTCTTTTTGGTATTAGTTCATCATGCTATTGTTAACCAGTGTCCACTGTCTGTCTATTATTTTTGGTATTAGTTCATCATGCTGGTGTTAACCAGTATCCACTGTCTGTCTATTCTTTTTGGTATTAGTTCATCATACTGGTGTTAACCAGTGTCCACTGTCTGTCTATTCTTTTTGGTATTAGTTCATCATGCTGGTGTTGACCAGTGTTCACTGTCTGTCTATTCTTTTTGGTATTAGTTCATCATACTGGTGTTAACCAGTGTCCACTGTCTGTCTATTCTTTTTGGTATTAGTTCATCATGCTGGTGTTGACCAGTGTTCACTGTCTGTCTATTCGTTTTGGTATTAGTTCATCATGCTGGTGTTAACCAGTGTTCACTGTCTGTCTATTCTTTTTGGTATTAGTTCATCATGCTGGTGTTAACCAGTGTTCACTGTCTGTCTATTCTTTTTGGTATTAGTTCATCATGCTGGTGTTAACCAGTGTTCACTGTCTGTCTATTCTTTTTGGTATTAGTTCATCATGCTGGTGTTAACCAGTGTCCACTGTCTGTATATTCTTTTTGGTATTAGTTCATCATGCTGGTGTTAACCAGTGTCCACTGTCTGTCTATTCTTTTTGGTATTAGTTCATCATACTGGTGTTAACCAGTGTTCACTGTCTGTCTATTCTTTTTGGTATTAGTTCATCATGCTGGTGTTAACCAATGTCCACTGTCTGTCTATTCTTTTTGGTATTAGTTCATCATACTGGTGTTAACCAGTGTTTACTGTCTGTCTATTCTTTTTGGTATAAGTTCATCATGCTTGTGTCAACCAGTGTCCACTGTCTGTGTATTCTTTTTGGTATTAATTCATCATGCTGGTGTTAACCAGTGTCCACTGTCTGTGTATTCTTTTTGTTATTAATTCATCATGCTGTGGTTAGCCAGTGTCCACTGTCTGTATATTCTTTTTGGTATTAGTTCATCATGCTGGTGTTGACCAGTGTTCACTGTCTGTCTATTCTTTTTGGTATTAGTTCATCATGCTGGTGTTAACCAGTGTTCACTCTCTGTATATTCTTTTTGGTATTAGTTCATCATGCTGGTGTTAACTAGTGTTCACTCTCTGTATATTCTTTTTGGTATTAGTTCATCATGCTGGTGTTGACCAGTGTTCACTGTCTGTCTATTCTTTTTGGTATTAGTTCATCATGCTGTGGTTAACCAGTGTCCACTGTCTGTATATTCTTTTCGGTATTAGTTCATCATACTGGTGTTAACCAGTGTTTACTGTCTGTCTATTCTTTTTGGTATAAGTTCATCATGCTGGTGTCAACCAGTGTCCACTGTCTGTGTATTCTTTTTGGTATTAATTCATCATGCTGGTGTTAACCAGTGTCCACTGTCTGTGTATTCTTTTTGGTATTAATTCATCATGCTGTGGTTAGCCAGTGTCCACTGTCTGTCTATTCTTTTTGTTGTTAGTTCATCATGCTGGTGTCAACCAGTGTCCACTGTCTGTGTATTCTTTTTGGTATTAGTTCATCATGCTGCTGTTAACCAGTGTCCACTGTCTGTGTATTCTTTTTGGTATTAATTCATCATGCTGTGGTTAGCCAGTGTCCACTGTCTGTATATTCTTTTTGGTATTAGTTCATCATGCTGGTGTTGACCAGTGTTCACTGTCTGTCTATCCTTTTTGGTATTAGTTCATCATGCTGGTGTTAACCAGTGTTCACTCTCTGTATATTCTTTTTGGTATTAGTTCATCATGCTGGTGTTAACCAGTGTTCACTCTCTGTATATTCTTTTTGGTATTAGTTCATCATGCTGGTGTTGACCAGTGTCCACTGTCTGTATATTCTTTTTGGTATTAGTTCATCATGCTGGTGTTGACCAGTGTCCACTGTCTGTCTATTCTTTTTGGTATTAGTTCATCATGCTGGTGTTGACCAGTGTTCACTGTCTGTCTATTCTTGTTGGTATTAGATCATCATGCTGTGGTTAACCATTGTCCACTGTCTGTCTATTCTTTTTGGTATTAATTCATCATGCTGTGGTTAGCCAATGTCCACTGTCTGTATATTCTTTTTGGTATTAGTTCATCATGCTGTGGTTAACCATTGTCCACTGTCTGTCTATTCTTTTTGGTATTAGTTCATCATGCTGGTGTTAACCAGTGTCCACTGTCTGTCTATTCTTTTTGGTATTAGTTCACCATGCTGTGGTTAACCAGTGTCCACTGTCTGTATATTCTTTTTGGTATTAGTTCATCATGCTGTGGTTAACCAGTGTCCACTGTCTGTATATTCTTTTCGGTATTAGTTCATCATGCTGTGGTTATCCAGTGTCCACTATCTGTCTATTTTTTTTGGTATTAGTTCATCATGCTGGTGTCAACCAGTGTCCACTGTCTGTCTATTATTTTTGGTATTAGTTCATCATGCTGGTGTTAACCAGTATCCACTGTCTGTCTATTCTTTTTGGTATTAGTTCATCATACTGGTGTTAACCAGTGTCCACTGTCTGTCTATTCTTTTTGGTATTAGTTCATCATGCTGGTGTTGACCAGTGTTCACTGTCTGTCTATTCTTTTTGGTATTAGTTCATCATACTGGTGTTAACCAGTGTCCACTGTCTGTCTATTCTTTTTGGTATTAGTTCATCATGCTGGTGTTGACCAGTGTTCACTGTCTGTCTATTCTTTTTGGTATTAGTTCATCATGCTGGTGTTAACCAGTGTTCACTGTCTGTCTATTCTTTTTGGTATTAGTTCATCATGCTGGTGTTAACCAGTGTTCACTGTCTGTCTATTCTTTTTGGTATTAGTTCATCATGCTGGTGTTAACCAGTGTTCACTGTCTGTCTATTCTTTTTGGTATTAGTTCATCATGCTGGTGTTAACCAGTGTCCACTGTCTGTATATTCTTTTTGGTATTAGTTCATCATGCTGGTGTTAACCAGTGTCCACTGTCTGTCTATTCTTTTTGGTATTAGTTCATCATACTGGTGTTAACCAGTGTTCACTGTCTGTCTATTCTTTTTGGTATTAGTTCATCATGCTGGTGTTAACCAATGTCCACTGTCTGTCTATTCTTTTTGGTATTAGTTCATCATACTGGTGTTAACCAGTGTTTACTGTCTGTCTATTCTTTTTGGTATAAGTTCATCATGCTTGTGTCAACCAGTGTCCACTGTCTGTGTATTCTTTTTGGTATTAATTCATCATGCTGGTGTTAACCAGTGTCCACTGTCTGTGTATTCTTTTTGGTATTAATTCATCATGCTGTGGTTAGCCAGTGTCCACTGTCTGTCTATTCTTTTTGGTGTTAGTTCATCATGCTGGTGTCAACCAGTGTCCACTGTCTGTGTATTCTTTTTGGTATTAGTTCATCATGCTGGTGTTAACCAGTGTCCACTGTCTGTGTATTCTTTTTGTTATTAATTCATCATGCTGTGGTTAGCCAGTGTCCACTGTCTGTATATTCTTTTTGGTATTAGTTCATCATGCTGGTGTTGACCAGTGTTCACTGTCTGTCTATTCTTTTTGGTATTAGTTCATCATGCTGGTGTTAACCAGTGTTCACTCTCTGTATATTCTTTTTGGTATTAGTTCATCATGCTGGTGTTAACCAGTGTTCACTCTCTGTATATTCTTTTTGGTATTAGTTCATCATGCTGGTGTTGACCAGTGTTCACTGTCTGTCTATTCTTTTTGGTATTAGTTCATCATGCTGTGGTTAACCAGTGTCCACTGTCTGTATATTCTTTTCGGTATTAGTTCATCATACTGGTGTTAACCAGTGTTTACTGTCTGTCTATTCTTTTTGGTATAAGTTCATCATGCTGGTGTCAACCAGTGTCCACTGTCTGTGTATTCTTTTTGGTATTAATTCATCATGCTGGTGTTAACCAGTGTCCACTGTCTGTGTATTCTTTTTGGTATTAATTCATCATGCTGTGGTTAGCCAGTGTCCACTGTCTGTCTATTCTTTTTGTTGTTAGTTCATCATGCTGGTGTCAACCAGTGTCCACTGTCTGTGTATTCTTTTTGGTATTAGTTCATCATGCTGCTGTTAACCAGTGTCCACTGTCTGTGTATTCTTTTTGGTATTAATTCATCATGCTGTGGTTAGCCAGTGTCCACTGTCTGTATATTCTTTTTGGTATTAGTTCATCATGCTGGTGTTGACCAGTGTTCACTGTCTGTCTATCCTTTTTGGTATTACTTCATCATGCTGGTGTTAACCAGTGTTCACTCTCTGTATATTCTTTTTGGTATTAGTTCATCATGCTGGTGTTAACCAGTGTTCACTCTCTGTATATTCTTTTTGGTATTAGTTCATCATGCTGGTGTTGACCAGTGTCCACTGTCTGTATATTCTTTTTGGTATTAGTTCATCATGCTGGTGTTGACCAGTGTCCACTGTCTGTCTATTCTTTTTGGTATTAGTTCATCATGCTGGTGTTGACCAGTGTTCACTGTCTGTCTATTCTTGTTGGTATTAGATCATCATGCTGTGGTTAACCATTGTCCACTGTCTGTCTATTCTTTTTGGTATTAATTCATCATGCTGTGGTTAGCCAATGTCCACTGTCTGTATATTCTTTTTGGTATTAGTTCATCATGCTGTGGTTAACCATTGTCCACTGTCTGTCTATTCTTTTTGGTATTAGTTCATCATGCTGGTGTTAACCAGTGTCCACTGTCTGTCTATTCTTTTTGGTATTAGTTCACCATGCTGTGGTTAACCAGTGTCCACTGTCTGTATATTCTTTTTGGTATTAGTTCATCATGCTGTGGTTAACCAGTGTCCACTGTCTGTATATTCTTTTCGGTATTAGTTCATCATGCTGTGGTTATCCAGTGTCCACTATCTGTCTATTTTTTTTGGTATTAGTTCATCATGCTGGTGTCAACCAGTGTCCACTGTCTGTCTATTCTTTTTGGTATTAGTTCATCATGCTGGTGTTAACCAGTGTCCACTGTCTGACTATTCTTTTTGGTATTAGTTCATCATGATGTGGTTAACCAGTGTTCACTGTCTGTATATTCTTTTTGGTATTAGTTCATCATGCTGGTGTTAACCAGTGTCCACTGTCTGTCTATTCTTTTTGGTATTAGTTCATCATACTGGTGTTAACCAGTGTTCACTGTATGTGTATTCTTTTTGGTATTAATTCATCATGCTGGTGTTAACCAGTGTTCACTGTCTGTCTATTCTTTTTGGTATTAGTTCATCATGCTGGTGTTAACCAGTGTTCACTGTCTGTCTATTCTTTTTGGTATTAGTTCATCATGCTGGTGTTAACCAGTGTCCACTGTCTGTATATTCTTTTTGGTATTAGTTCATCATGCTGGTGTTAACCAGTGTCCACTGTCTGTCTATTCTTTTTGGTATTAGTTCATCATACTGGTGTTAACCAGTGTTCACTGTCTGTCTATTCTTTTTGGTATTAGTTCATCATGCTGGTGTTAACCAGTGTCCACTGTCTGTCTATTCTTTTTGGTATTAGTTCATCATACTGGTGTTAACCAGTGTCCACTGTCTGTCTATTCTTTTTGGTATTAGTTCATCATACTGGTGTTAACCAGTGTTTACTGTCTGTCTATTCTTTTTGGTATAAGTTCATCATGCTGGTGTCAACCAGTGTCCACTGTCTGTGTATTCTTTTTGGTATTAATTCATCATGCTGGTGTTAACCAGTGTCCACTGTCTGTGTATTCTTTTTGGTATTAATTCATCATGCTTTGGTTAGCCAGTGTCCACTGTCTGTCTATTCTTTTTGGTGTTAGTTCATCATGCTGGTGTCAACCAGTGTCCACTCTCTGTGTATTCTTTTTGGTATTAGTTCATCATGCTGGTGTTAACCAGTGTCCACTGTCTGTGTATTCTTTTTGGTATTAATTCATCATGCTGTGGTTAGCCAGTGTCCACTGTCTGTATATTCTTTTTGGTATTAGTTCATCATGCTGGTGTTAACCAGTGTTCACTCTCTGTATATTCTTTTTGGTATTAGTTCATCATGCTGGTGTTAACCAGTGTTCACTCTCTGTATATTCTTTTTGGTATTAGTTCATCATGCTGGTATTGACCAGTGTTCACTGTCTGTCTATTCTTTTTGGTATTAGTTCATCATGCTGGTGTTAACCAGTGTTCACTGTCTGTCTATTCTTTTTGGTATTAGTTCATCATGCTGGTGTTAACCAGTGTTCACTGTCTGTCTATTCTTTTTGGTATTAGTTCATCATGCTGGTGTTAACCAGTGTCCACTGTCTGTCTATTCTTTTTGGTATTAGTTCATCATGCTGGTGTTAACCAGTGTTCACTGTCTGTCTATTCTTTTTGGTATTAGTTCATCATGCTGGTGTTAACCAGTGTCCACTGTCTGTATATTCTTTTTGGTATTAGTTCATCATGCTGGTGTTAACCAGTGTCCACTGTCATTCTATTCTTTTTGGTATTAGTTCATCATACTGGTGTTAACCAGTGTTCACTGTCTGTCTATTCTTTTTGGTTTTAGTTCATCATGCTGGTGTTAACCAGTGTCCACTGTCTGTGTATTCTTTTTGGTATTAATTCATCATGCTGTGGTTAGCCAGTGTCCACTGTCTGTATATTCTTTTTGTTATTAGTTCATCATGCTGGTGTTGACCAGTGTTCACTGTCTGTCTATTCTTTTTGGTATTAGTTCATCATGCTGGTGTTAACCAGTGTTCACTCTCTGTATATTCTTTTTGGTATTAGTTCATCATGCTGGTGTTAACCAGTGTTCACTCTCTGTATATTCTTTTTGGTATTAGTTCATCATGCTGGTGTTAACCAGTGTTCACTCTCTGTATATTCTTTTTGGTATTAGTTCATCATGCTGGTGTTGACCAGTGTCCACTGTCTGTCTATTCTTTTTGGTATTAGTTCATCATACTGGTGTTGACCAGTGTTCACTGTCTGTCTATTCTTGTTGGTATTAGATCATCATGCTGTGGTTAACCATTGTCCACTGTCTGTCTATTCTTTTTGGTATTAATTCATCATGCTGTGGTTAGCCAGTGTCCACTGTCTGTATATTCTTTTTGGTATTAGTTCATCATGCTGTGGTTAACCATTGTCCACTGTCTGTCTATTCTTTTTGGTATTAGTTCATCATGCTGGTGTTAACCAGTGTCCACTGTCTGTCTATTCTTTTTGGTATTAGTTCACCATGCTGTGGTTAACCAGTGTCCACTGTCTGTATATTCTTTTTGGTATTAGTTCATCATGCTGTGGTTAACCAGTGTCCACTGTCTGTATATTCTTTTCGGTATTAGTTCATCATGCTGTGGTTATCCAGTGTCCACTGTCTGTCTATTTTTTTTTGTATTAGTTCATCATGCTGGTGTCAACCAGTGTCCACTGTCTGTCTATTCTTTTTGGTATTAGTTCATCATGCTGGTGTTAACCAGTGTCCACTGTCTGACTATTCTTTTTGGTATTAGTTCATCATGATGTGGTTAACCAGTGTTCACTGTCTGTATATTCTTTTTGGTATTAGTTCATCATGCTGGTGTTAACCAGTGTCCACTCTCTGTCTATTCTTTTTGGTATTAGTTCATCATACTGGTGTTAACCAGTGTTCACTGTCTGTGTATTCTTTTTGGTATTAATTCATCATGCTGGTGTTAACCAGTGTTCACTGTCTGTCTATTATTTTTGGTATTAGTTCATCATGCTGGTGTTAACCAGTGTTCACTGTCTGTCTATTCTTTTTGGTATTAGTTCATCATGCTGGTGTTAACCAGTGTCCACTGTCTGTATATTCTTTTTGGTATTAGTTCATCATGCTGGTGTTAACCAGTGTCCACTGTCTGTCTATTCTTTTTGGTATTAGTTCATCATACTGGTGTTAACCAGTGTTCACTGTCTGTCTATTCTTTTTGGTATTAGTTCATCATGCTGGTGTTAACCAGTGTCCACTGTCTGTCTATTCTTTTTGGTATTAGTTCATCATGCTATTGTTAACCAGTGTCCACTGTCTGTCTATTATTTTTGGTATTAGTTCATCATGCTGGTGTTAACCAGTATCCACTGTCTGTCTATTCTTTTTGGTATTAGTTCATCATACTGGTGTTAACCAGTGTCCACTGTCTGTCTATTCTTTTTGGTATTAGTTCATCATGCTGGTGTTGACCAGTGTTCACTGTCTGTCTATTCTTTTTGGTATTAGTTCATCATACTGGTGTTAACCAGTGTCCACTGTCTGTCTATTCTTTTTGGTATTAGTTCATCATGCTGGTGTTGACCAGTGTTCACTGTCTGTCTATTCTTTTTGGTATTAGTTCATCATGCTGGTGTTAACCAGTGTTCACTGTCTGTCTATTCTTTTTGGTATTAGTTCATCATGCTGGTGTTAACCAGTGTTCACTGTCTGTCTATTCTTTTTGGTATTAGTTCATCATGCTGGTGTTAACCAGTGTTCACTGTCTGTCTATTCTTTTTGGTATTAGTTCATCATGCTGGTGTTAACCAGTGTCCACTGTCTGTATATTCTTTTTGGTATTAGTTCATCATGCTGGTGTTAACCAGTGTCCACTGTCTGTCTATTCTTTTTGGTATTAGTTCATCATACTGGTGTTAACCAGTGTTCACTGTCTGTCTATTCTTTTTGGTATTAGTTCATCATGCTGGTGTTAACCAATGTCCACTGTCTGTCTATTCTTTTTGGTATTAGTTCATCATACTGGTGTTAACCAGTGTTTACTGTCTGTCTATTCTTTTTGGTATAAGTTCATCATGCTTGTGTCAACCAGTGTCCACTGTCTGTGTATTCTTTTTGGTATTAATTCATCATGCTGGTGTTAACCAGTGTCCACTGTCTGTGTATTCTTTTTGTTATTAATTCATCATGCTGTGGTTAGCCAGTGTCCACTGTCTGTATATTCTTTTTGGTATTAGTTCATCATGCTGGTGTTGACCAGTGTTCACTGTCTGTCTATTCTTTTTGGTATTAGTTCATCATGCTGGTGTTAACCAGTGTTCACTCTCTGTATATTCTTTTTGGTATTAGTTCATCATGCTGGTGTTAACCAGTGTTCACTCTCTGTATATTCTTTTTGGTATTAGTTCATCATGCTGGTGTTGACCAGTGTTCACTGTCTGTCTATTCTTTTTGGTATTAGTTCATCATGCTGTGGTTAACCAGTGTCCACTGTCTGTATATTCTTTTCGGTATTAGTTCATCATACTGGTGTTAACCAGTGTTTACTCTCTGTCTATTCTTTTTGGTATAAGTTCATCATGCTGGTGTCAACCAGTGTCCACTGTCTGTGTATTCTTTTTGGTATTAATTCATCATGCTGGTGTTAACCAGTGTCCACTGTCTGTGTATTCTTTTTGGTATTAATTCATCATGCTGTGGTTAGCCAGTGTCCACTGTCTGTCTATTCTTTTTGTTGTTAGTTCATCATGCTGGTGTCAACTAGTGTCCACTGTCTGTGTATTCTTTTTGGTATTAGTTCATCATGCTGCTGTTAACCAGTGTCCACTGTCTGTGTATTCTTTTTGGTATTAATTCATCATGCTGTGGTTAGCCAGTGTCCACTGTCTGTATATTCTTTTTGGTATTAGTTCATCATGCTGGTGTTGACCAGTGTTCACTGTCTGTCTATCCTTTTTGGTATTAGTTCATCATGCTGGTGTTAACCAGTGTTCACTCTCTGTATATTCTTTTTGGTATTAGTTCATCATGCTGGTGTTAACCAGTGTTCACTCTCTGTATATTCTTTTTGGTATTAGTTCATCATGCTGGTGTTGACCAGTGTCCACTGTCTGTATATTCTTTTTGGTATTAGTTCATCATGCTGGTGTTGACCAGTGTCCACTGTCTGTCTATTCTTTTTGGTATTAGTTCATCATGCTGGTGTTGACCAGTGTTCACTGTCTGTCTATTCTTGTTGGTATTAGATCATCATGCTGTGGTTAACCATTGTCCACTGTCTGTCTATTCTTTTTGGTATTAATTCATCATGCTGTGGTTAGCCAATGTCCACTGTCTGTATATTCTTTTTGGTATTAGTTCATCATGCTGTGGTTAACCATTGTCCACTGTCTGTCTATTCTTTTTGGTATTAGTTCATCATGCTGGTGTTAACCAGTGTCCACTGTCTGTCTATTCTTTTTGGTATTAGTTCACCATGCTGTGGTTAACCAGTGTCCACTGTCTGTATATTCTTTTTGGTATTAGTTCATCATGCTGTGGTTAACCAGTGTCCACTGTCTGTATATTCTTTTCGGTATTAGTTCATCATGCTGTGGTTATCCAGTGTCCACTATCTGTCTATTTTTTTTGGTATTAGTTCATCATGCTGGTGTCAACCTGTGTCCACTGTCTGTCTATTCTTTTTGGTATTAGTTCATCATGCTGGTGTTAACCAGTGTCCACTGTCTGACTATTCTTTTTGGTATTAGTTCATCATGATGTGGTTAACCAGTGTTCACTGTCTGTATATTCTTTTTGGTATTAGTTCATCATGCTGGTGTTAACCAGTGTCCACTGTCTGTCTATTCTTTTTGGTATTAGTTCATCATACTGGTGTTAACCAGTGTTCACTGTCTGTGTATTCTTTTTGGTATTAATTCATCATGCTGGTGTTAACCAGTGTTCACTGTCTGTCTATTCTTTTTGGTATTAGTTCATCATGCTGGTGTTAACCAGTGTTCACTGTCTGTCTATTCTTTTTGGTATTAGTTCATCATGCTGGTGTTAACCAGTGTCCACTGTGTGTATATTCTTTTTGGTATTAGTTCATCATGCTGGTGTTAACCAGTGTCCACTGTCTGTCTATTCTTTTTGGTATTAGTTCATCATACTGGTGTTAACCAGTGTTCACTGTCTGTCTATTCTTTTTGGTATTAGTTCATCATGCTGGTGTTAACCAGTGTCCACTGTCTGTCTATTCTTTTTGGTATTAGTTCATCATACTGGTGTTAACCAGTGTTCACTGTCTGTCTATTCTTTTTGGTATTAGTTCATCATGCTGGTGTTAACCAGTGTCCACTGTCTGTCTATTCTTTTTGGTATTAGTTCATCATGCTGGTGTTAACCAGTGTCCACTGTCTGACTATTCTTTTTGGTATTAGTTCATCATGATGTGGTTAACCAGTGTTCACTGTCTGTATATTCTTTTTGGTATTAGTTCATCATGCTGGTGTTAACCAGTGTCCACTGTCTGTCTATTCTTTTTGGTATTAGTTCATCATACTGGTGTTAACCAGTGTTCACTGTCTGTGTATTCTTTTTGGTATTAATTCATCATGCTGGTGTTAACCAGTGTTCACTGTCTGTCTATTCTTTTTGGTATTAGTTCATCATGCTGGTGTTAACCAGTGTTCACTGTCTGTCTATTCTTTTTGGTATTAGTTCATCATGCTGGTGTTAACCAGTGTCCACTGTCTGTATATTCTTTTTGGTATTAGTTCATCATGCTGGTGTTAACCAGTGTCCACTGTCTGTCTATTCTTTTTGGTATTAGTTCATCATACTGGTGTTAACCAGTGTTCACTGTCTGTCTATTCTTTTTGGTATTAGTTCATCATGCTGGTGTTAACCAGTGTCCACTGTCTGTCTATTCTTTTTGGTATTAGTTCATCATACTGGTGTTAACCAGTGTTCACTGTCTGTCTATTCTTTTTGGTATTAGTTCATCATGCTGGTGTTAACCAGTGTCCACTGTCTGTCTATTCTTTTTGGTATTAGTTCATCATGCTATTGTTAACCAGTGTCCACTGTCTGTCTATTATTTTTGGTATTAGTTCATCATGCTGGTGTTAACCAGTATCCACTGTCTGTCTATTCTTTTTGGTATTAGTTCATCATACTGGTGT
Organism: Escarpia spicata; assembly: GCA_963995525.1. Lineage (NCBI taxonomy): Eukaryota > Metazoa > Annelida > Polychaeta > Sabellida > Siboglinidae > Escarpia > Escarpia spicata. Next base: position 348,869 of record CAXEFP010000775.1, read on the forward strand.
TAACCAGTGTCCACTGTCTGTCTATTCTTTTTGGTATTAGTTCATAATGCTGGTGTTAACCAGTGTCCACTGTCTGTCTATTCTTTTTGGTGTTAGTTCATCATGCTGGTGTCAACCAGTGTCCACTGTCTGTGTATTCTTTTTGGTATTAGTTCATCATGCTGGTGTTAACCAGTGTCCACTGTCTGTCTATTCTTTTTGGTATTAGTTCATCATGCTGGTGTTGACCAGTGTTCACTGTCTGTCTATTCTTTTTGGTATTAGTTCATCATACTGGTGTTAACCAGTGTCCACTGTCTGTCTATTCTTTTTGGTATTAGTTCATCATGCTTGTGTTGACCAGTGTTCACTGTCTGTCTATTCTTTTTGGTATTAGTTCATCATGCTGGTGTTAACCAGTGTTCACTGTCTGTCTATTCTTTTTGGTATTAGTTCATCATGCTGGTGTTAACCAGTGTCCACTGTCTGTCTATTCTTTTTGGTATTAGTTCAACATACTGGTGTTAACCAGTGTTCACTGTCTGTCTATTCTTTTTGGTATTAGTTCATCATGCTGGTGTTAACCAGTGTCCACTGTCTGTCTATTCTTTTTGGTATTAGTTCATCATGCTATTGTTAACCAGTGTCCACTGTCTGTCTATTATTTTTGGTATTAGTTCATCATGCTGGTGTTAACCAGTATCCACTGTCTGTCTATTCTTTTTGGTATTAGTTCATCATACTGGTGTTAACCAATGTCCACTGTCTGTCTATTCTTTTTGGTATTAGTTCATAATGCTGGTGTTAACCAGTGTCCACCGTCTGTCTATTCTTTTTGGTGTTAGTTCATCATGCTGGTGTCAACCAGTGTCCACTGTCTGTGTATTCTTTTTGGTATTAGTTCATCATGCTGGTGTTAACCAGTGTCCACTGTCTGTCTATTCTTTTTGGTATTAGTTCGTCATGCTGGTGTTGACCAGTGTCCACTGTCTGTCTATTCTTTTTGGTATTAGTTCATCATACTGGTGTTAACCAGTGTTCACTGTCTGTCTATTCTTTTTGGTATTAGTTCATCATGCTGGTGTTAACCAGTGTTCACTGTCTGTCTATTCTTTTTGGTATTAGTTCATCATGCTGGTGTTAACCAGTGTTCACTGTCTGTCTATTCTTTTTGGTATTAGTTCATCATGCTGGTGTTAACCAGTGTTCACTGTCTGTCTATTCTTTTTGGTATTAGTTCATCATGCTGGTGTTAACCAGTGTCCACTGTCTGTATATTCTTTTTGGTATTAGTTCATCATGCTGGTGTTAACCAGTGTCCACTGTCTGTCTATTCTTTTTGGTATTAGTTCATCATACTGGTGTTAACCAGTGTTCACTGTCTGTCTATTCTTTTTGGTATTAGTTCATCATGCTGGTGTTAACCAGTGTCCACTGTCTGTCTATTCTTTTTGGTATTAGTTCATCATACTTGTGTTAAACATTGTTTACTGTCTGTCTATTCTTTTTGGTATAAGTTCATCATGCTGGTGTCAACCAGTGTCCACTGTCTGTGTATTCTTTTTGGTATTAATTCATCATGCTGGTGTTAACCAGTGTTCACTGTCTGTGTATTCTTTTTGGTATTAATTCATCATGCTGTGGTTAACCAGTGTCCACTGTCTGTCTATTCTTTTTGGTGTTAGTTCATCATGCTGGTGTCAACCAGTGTCCACTGTCTGTGTATTCTTTTTGGTATTAGTTCATCATGCTGGTGTTAACCAGTGTCCACTGTCTGTGTATTCTTTTTGGTATTAATTCATCATGCTGTGGTTAGCCAGTGTCCACTGTCTGTATATTCTTTTTGGTATTAGTTCATCATGCTGGTGTTGACCAGTGTTCACTGTCTGTCTATTCTTTTTGGTATTAGTTCATCATACTGGTGTTAACCAGTGTTCACTCTCTGTATATTCTTTTTGGTATTAGTTCATCATGCTGGTGTTAACCAGTGTTCACTCTCTGTATATTCTTTTTGGTATTAGTTCATCATGCTGGTGTTGACCAGTGTTCACTCTCTGTCTATTCTTTTTGGTATTAGTTCATCATGCTGGTGTTAACCAGTGTTCACTGTCTGTCTATTCTTTTTGGTATTAGTTCATCATGCTGGTGTTAACCAGTGTTCACTGTCTGTCTATTCTTTTTGGTATTAGTTCATCATGCTGGTGTTAACCAGTGTTCACTGTCTGTCTATTCTTTTTGGTATTAGTTCATCATGCTGGTGTTAACCAGTGTTCACTGTCTGTCTATTCTTTTTGGTATTAGTTCATCATACTGGTGTTAACCAGTGTTCACTGTCTGTCTATTCTTTTTGGTATTAGTTCATCATGCTGGTGTTAACCAGTGTCCACTGTCTGTCTATTCTTTTTGGTATTAGTTTATCATACTGGTGTTAACCAGTGTTCACTGTCTGTCTATTCTTTTTGGTATTAGTTCATCATGCTGGTGTTAACCAGTGTCCACTGTCTGTCTATTCTTTTTGGTATTAGTTCATCATGCTATTGTTAACCAGTGTCCACTGTCTGTCTATTATTTTTGGTATTAGTTCATCATGCTGGTGTTAACCAGTATCCACTGTCTGTCTATTCTTTTTGGTATTAGTTCATCATACTGGTGTTAACCAGTGTCCACTGTCTGTCTATTCTTTTTGGTATTAGTTCATAATGCTGGTGTTAACCAGTGTCCACTGTCTGTCTATTCTTTTTGGTGTTAGTTCATCATGCTGGTGTCAACCAGTGTCCACTGTCTGTGTATTCTTTTTGGTATTAGTTCATCATGCTGGTGTTAACCAGTGTCCACTGTCTGTCTATTCTTTTTGGTATTAGTTCATCATGCTGGTGTTGACCAGTGTTCACTGTCTGTCTATTCTTTTTGGTATTAGTTCATCATACTGGTGTTAACCAGTGTCCACTGTCTGTCTATTCTTTTTGGTATTAGTTCATCATGCTTGTGTTGACCAGTGTTCACTGTCTGTCTATTCTTTTTGGTATTAGTTCATCATGCTGGTGTTAACCAGTGTTCACTGTCTGTCTATTCTTTTTGGTATTAGTTCATCATGCTGGTGTTAACCAGTGTTCACTGTCTGTCTATTCTTTTTGGTATTAGTTCATCATGCTGGTGTTAACCAGTGTTCACTGTCTGTCTATTCTTTTTGGTATTAGTTCATCATGCTGGTGTTAACCAGTGTCCACTGTCTGTATATTCTTTTTGGTATTAGTTCATCATGCTGGTGTTAACCAGTGTCCACTGTCTGTCTATTCTTTTTGGTATTTGTTCATCATACTGGTGTTAACCAGTGTTCACTGTCTGTCTATTCTTTTTGGTATTAGTTCATCATGCTGGTGTTAACCAATGTCCACTGTCTGTCTATTCTTTTTGGTATTAGTTCATCATACTGGTGTTAACCAGTGTTTACTGTCTGTCTATTCTTTTTGGTATAAGTTCATCATGCTTGTGTCAACCAGTGTCCACTGTCTGTGTATTCTTTTTGTTATTAATTCATCATACTGGTGTTAACCAGTGTCCACTGTCTGTGTATTCTTTTTGGTATTAATTCATCATGCTGTGGTTAGCCAGTGTCCACTGTCTGTCTATTCTTTTTGGTGTTAGTTCATCATGCTGGTGTCAACCAGTGTCCACTGTCTGTGTATTCTTTTTGGTATTAGTTCATCATGCTGGTGTTAACCAGTGTCCACTGTCTGTGTATTCTTTTTGGTATTAATTCATCATGCTGTGGTTAGCCAGTGTCCACTGTCTGTATATTCTTTTTGGTATTAGTTCATCATGCTGGTGTTGACCAGTGTTCAATGTCTGTCTATTCTTTTTGGTATTAGTTCATCATGCTGGTGTTAACCAGTGTTCACTCTCTGTATATTCTTTTTGGTATTAGTTCATCATGCTGGTGTTAACCAGTGTTCACTCTCTGTATATTCTTTTTGGTATTAGTTCATCATGCTGGTGTTGACCAGTGTTCACTGTCTGTCTATTCTTTTTGGTATTAGTTCATCATGCTGTGGTTAACCAGTGTCCACTGTCTGTATATTCTTTTCGGTATTAGTTCATCATGCTGTGGTTATCCAGTGTCCACTGTCTGTCTATTTTTTTTGGTATTAGTTCATCATGCTGGTGTCAACCAGTGTCCACTGTCTGTCTATTCTTTTTGGTATTAGTTCATCATGCTGGTGTTAACCAGTGTCCACTGTCTGACTATTCTTTTTGGTATTAGTTCATCATGATGTGGTTAACCAGTGTTCACTGTCTGTATATTCTTTTTGGTATTAGTTCATCATGCTGGTGTTAACCAGTGTCCACTGTCTGTCTATTCTTTTTGGTATTATTTCATCATACTGGTGTTAACCAGTGTTCACTGTCTGTGTATTCTTTTTGGTATTAATTCATCATGCTGGTGTTAACCAGTGTTCACTGTCTGTCTATTCTTTTTGGTATTAGTTCATCATGCTGGTGTTAACCAGTGTTCACTGTCTGTCTATTCTTTTTGGTATTAGTTCATCATGCTGGTGTTAACCAGTGTCCACTGTCTGTATATTCTTTTTGGTATTAGTTCATCATGCTGGTGTTAACCAGTGTCCACTGTCTGTCTATTCTTTTTGGTATTAGTTCAACATACTGGTGTTAACCAGTGTTCACTGTCTGTCTATTCTTTTTGGTATTAGTTCATCATGCTGGTGTTAACCAGTGTCCACTGTCTGTCTATTCTTTTTGGTATTAGTTCATCATGCTATTGTTAACCAGTGTCCACTGTCTGTCTATTATTTTTGGTATTAGTTCATCATGCTGGTGTTAACCAGTATCCACTGTCTGTCTATTCTTTTTGGTATTAGTTCATCATACTGGTGTTAACCAATGTCCACTGTCTGTCTATTCTTTTTGGTATTAGTTCATAATGCTGGTGTTAACCAGTGTCCACCGTCTGTATATTCTTTTTGGTGTTAGTTCATCATGCTGGTGTCAACCAGTGTCCACTGTCTGTGTATTCTTTTTGGTATTAGTTCATCATGCTGGTGTTAACCAGTGTCCACTGTCTGTCTATTCTTTTTGGTATTAGTTCGTCATGCTGGTGTTGACCAGTGTCCACTGTCTGTCTATTCTTTTTGGTATTAGTTCATCATACTGGTGTTAACCAGTGTTCACTGTCTGTCTATTCTTTTTGGTATTAGTTCATCATGCTGGTGTTAACCAGTGTTCACTGTCTGTCTATTCTTTTTGGTATTAGTTCATCATGCTGGTGTTAACCAGTGTTCACTGTCTGTCTATTCTTTTTGGTATTAGTTCATCATGCTGGTGTTAACCAGTGTTCACTGTCTGTCTATTCTTTTTGGTATTAGTTCATCATGCTGGTGTTAACCAGTGTCCACTGTCTGTATATTCTTTTTGGTATTAGTTCATCATGCTGGTGTTAACCAGTGTCCACTGTCTGTCTATTCTTTTTGGTATTAGTTCATCATACTGGTGTTAACCAGTGTTCACTGTCTGTCTATTCTTTTTGGTATTAGTTCATCATGCTGGTGTTAACCAGTGTCCACTGTCTGTCTATTCTTTTTGGTATTAGTTCATCATACTGGTGTTAAACATTGTTTACTGTCTGTCTATTCTTTTTGGTATAAGTTCATCATGCTGGTGTCAACCAGTGTCCACTGTCTGTGTATTCTTTTTGGTATTAATTCATCATGCTGGTGTTAACCAGTGTCCACTGTCTGTGTATTCTTTTTGGTATTAATTCATCATGCTGTGGTTAACCAGTGTCCACTGTCTGTCTATTCTTTTTGGTGTTAGTTCATCATGCTGGTGTCAACCAGTATCCACTGTCTGTGTATTCTTTTTGGTATTAGTTCATCATGCTGGTGTTAACCAGTGTCCACTGTCTGTGTATTCTTTTTGGTATTAATTCATCATGCTGTGGTTAGCCAGTGTCCACTGTCTGTATATTCTTTTTGGTATTAGTTCATCATGCTGGTGTTGACCAGTGTTCACTGTCTGTCTATTCTTTTTGGTATTAGTTCATCATACTGGTGTTAACCAGTGTTCACTCTCTGTATATTCTTTTTGGTATTAGTTCATCATGCTGGTGTTAACCAGTGTTCACTCTCTGTATATTCTTTTTGGTATTAGTTCATCATGCTGGTGTTGACCAGTGTTCACTCTCTGTCTATTCTTTTTGGTATTAGTTCATCATGCTGGTGTTAACCAGTGTTCACTGTCTGTCTATTCTTTTTGGTATTAGTTCATCATGCTGGTGTTAACCAGTGTTCACTGTCTGTCTATTCTTTTTGGTATTAGTTCATCATGCTGGTGTTAACCAGTGTTCACTGTCTGTCTATTCTTTTTGGTATTAGTTCATCATGCTGGTGTTAACCAGTGTTCACTGTCTGTCTATTCTTTTTGGTATTAGTTCATCATGCTGGTGTTAACCAGTGTCCACTGTCTGTATATTCTTTTTGGTATTAGTTCATCATGCTGGTGTTAACCAGTGTCCACTGTCTGTCTATTCTTTTTGGTATTAGTTCATCATACTGGTGTTAACCAGTGTTTACTGTCTGTCTATTCTTTTTGGTATAAGTTCATCATGCTGGTGTCAACCAGTGTCCACTGTCTGTGTATTCTTTTTGGTATTAATTCATCATGCTGGTGTTAACCAGTGTCCACTGTCTGTGTATTCTTTTTGGTGTTAATTCATCATGCTGTGGTTAGCCAGTGTCCACTGTCTGTCTATTCTTTTTGGTGTTAGTTCATCATGCTGGTGTCAACCAGTGTCCACTGTCTGTGTATTCTTTTTGGTATTAGTTCATCATGCTGGTGTTAACCAGTGTCCACTGTCTGTGTATTCTTTTTGGTATTAATTCATCATGCTGTGGTTAGCCAGTGTCCACTGTCTGTATATTCTTTTTGGTATTAGTTCATCATGCTGGTGTTGACCAGTGTTCACTGTTTGTCTAATCTTTTTGGTATTAGTTCATCATGCTGGTGTTAACCAGTGTTCACTCTCTGTATATTCTTTTTGGTATTAGTTCATCATGCTGGTGTTAACCAGTGTTCACTCTCTGTATATTCTTTTTGGTATTAGTTCATCATGCTGGTGTTGACCAGTGTCCACTGTCTGTATATTCTTTTTGGTATTAGTTCATCATGCTGGTGTTGACCAGTGTCCACTGTCTGTCTATTCTTTTTGGTATTAGTTCATCATGCTGGTGTTGACCAGTGTTCACTGTCTGTCTATTCTTGTTGGTATTAGTTCATCATGCTGTGGTTAACCATTGTCCACTGTCTGTCTATTCTTTTTGGTATTAATTCATCATGCTGTGGTTAGCCAGTGTCCACTGTCTGTATATTCTTTTTGGTATTAGTTCATCATGCTGTGGTTAACCATTGTCCACTGTCTGTCTATTCTTTTTGGTATTAGTTCATCATGCTGGTGTTAACCAGTGTCCACTGTCTGTCTATTCTTTTTGGTATTAGTTCATCATGCTGGTGTTAACCAGTGTTCACTGTCTGTCTATTCTTTTTGGTATTAGTTCATCATGCTGGTGTTAACCAGTGTTCACTGTCTGTCTATTCTTTTTGGTATTAGTTCATCATGCTGGTGTTAACCAGTGTTCACTGTCTGTCTATTCTTTTTGGTATTAGTTCATCATGCTGGTGTTAACCAGTGTTCACTGTCTGTCTATTCTTTTTGGTATTAGTTCATCATGCTGGTGTTAACCAGTGTCCACTGTCTGTATATTCTTTTTGGTATTAGTTCATCATGCTGGTGTTAACCAGTGTCCACTGTCTGTCTATTCTTTTTGGTATTAGTTCATCATACTGGTGTTAACCAGTGTTCACTGTCTGTCTATTCTTTTTGGTATTAGTTCATCATGCTGGTGTTAACCAGTGTCCACTGTCTGTCTATTCTTTTTGGTATTAGTTCATCATACTGGTGTTAACCAGTGTTTACTGTCTGTCTTTTCTTTTTGGTATAAGTTCATCATGCTGGTGTCAACCAGTGTCCACTGTCTGTGTATTCTTTTTGGTATTAATTCATCATGCTGGTGTTAACCAGTGTCCACTGTCTGTGTATTCTTTTTGGTATTAATTCATCATGCTGTGGTTAGCCAGTGTCCACTGTCTGTCTATTCTTTTTGGTGTTAGTTCATCATGCTGGTGTCAACCAGTGTCCACTGTCTGTGTATTCTTTTTGGTATTAGTTCATCATGCTGGTGTTAACCAGTGTCCACTGTCTGTGTATTCTTTTTGGTATTAATTCATCATGCTGTGGTTAGCCAGTGTCCACTGTCTGTATATTCTTTTTGGTATTAGTTCATCATACTGGTGTTGACCAGTGTTCACTGTCTGTCTATTCTTTTTGGTATTAGTTCATCATGCTGGTGTTAACCAGTGTTCACTCTCTGTATATTCTTTTTGGTATTAGTTCATCATGCTGGTGTTAACCAGTGTTCACTCTCTGTATATTCTTTTTGGTATTAGTTCATCATGCTGGTGTTGACCAGTGTCCACTGTCTGTATATTCTTTTTGGTATTAGTTCATCATGCTGGTGTTGACCAGTGTCCACTGTCTGTCTATTCTTTTTGGTATTAGTTCATCATGCTGGTGTTGACCAGTGTTCACTGTCTGTCTATTCTTGTTGGTATTAGTTCATCATGCTGTGGTTAACCATTGTCCACTGTCTGTCTATTCTTTTTGGTATTAATTCATCATGCTGTGGTTAGCCAGTGTCCACTGTCTGTATATTCTTTTTGGTATTAGTTCATCATGCTGTGGTTAACCATTGTCCACTGTCTGTCTATTCTTTTTGGTATTAGTTCATCATGCTGGTGTTAACCAGTGTCCACTGTCTGTCTATTCTTTTTGGTATTAGTTCACCATGCTGTGGTTAACCAGTGTCCACTGTCTGTATATTCTTTTTGGTATTAGTTCATCATGCTGGTGTTAACCAGTGTCCACTGTCTGTATATTCTTTTTGGTATTAGTTCATCATGCTGGTGTTAACCAGTGTCCACTGTCTGTCTATTCTTTTTGGTATTAGTTCAACATACTGGTGTTAACCAGTGTTCACTGTCTGTCTATTCTTTTTGGTATTAGTTCATCATGCTGGTGTTAACCAGTGTCCACTGTCTGTCTATTCTTTTTGGTATTAGTTCATCATGCTATTGTTAACCAGTGTCCACTGTCTGTCTATTATTTTTGGTATTAGTTCATCATGCTGGTGTTAACCAGTATCCACTGTCTGTCTATTCTTTTTGGTATTAGTTCATCATACTGGTGTTAACCAATGTCCACTGTCTGTCTATTCTTTTTGGTATTAGTTCATAATGCTGGTGTTAACCAGTGTCCACCGTCTGTCTATTCTTTTTGGTGTTAGTTCATCATGCTGGTGTCAACCAGTGTCCACTGTCTGTGTATTCTTTTTGGTATTAGTTCATCATGCTGGTGTTAACCAGTGTCCACTGTCTGTCTATTCTTTTTGGTATTAGTTCGTCATGCTGGTGTTGACCAGTGTCCACTGTCTGTCTATTCTTTTTGGTATTAGTTCATCATACTGGTGTTAACCAGTGTTCACTGTCTGTCTATTCTTTTTGGTATTAGTTCATCATGCTGGTGTTAACCAGTGTTCACTGTCTGTCTATTCTTTTTGGTATTAGTTCATCATGCTGGTGTTAACCAGTGTTCACTGTCTGTCTATTCTTTTTGGTATTAGTTCATCATGCTGGTGTTAACCAGTGTTCACTGTCTGTCTATTCTTTTTGGTATTAGTTCATCATGCTGGTGTTAACCAGTGTCCACTGTCTGTATATTCTTTTTGGTATTAGTTCATCATGCTGGTGTTAACCAGTGTCCACTGTCTGTCTATTCTTTTTGGTATTAGTTCATCATACTGGTGTTAACCAGTGTTCACTGTCTGTCTATTCTTTTTGGTATTAGTTCATCATGCTGGTGTTAACCAGAGTCCACTGTCTGTCTATTCTTTTTGGTATTAGTTCATCATACTGGTGTTAAACATTGTTTACTGTCTGTCTATTCTTTTTGGTATAAGTTCATCATGCTGGTGTCAACCAGTGTCCACTGTCTGTGTATTCTTTTTGGTATTAATTCATCATGCTGGTGTTAACCAGTGTCCACTGTCTGTGTATTCTTTTTGGTATTAATTCATCATGCTGTGGTTAACCAGTGTCCACTGTCTGTCTATTCTTTTTGGTGTTAGTTCATCATGCTGGTGTCAACCAGTGTCCACTGTCTGTGTATTCTTTTTGGTATTAGTTCATCATGCTGGTGTTAACCAGTGTCCACTGTCTGTGTATTCTTTTTGGTATTAATTCATCATGCTGTGGTTAGCCAGTGTCCACTGTCTGTATATTCTTTTTGGTATTAGTTCATCATGCTGGTGTTGACCAGTGTTCACTGTCTGTCTATTCTTTTTGGTATTAGTTCATCATACTGGTGTTAACCAGTGTTCACTCTCTGTATATTCTTTTTGGTATTAGTTCATCATGCTGGTGTTAACCAGTGTTCACTCTCTGTATATTCTTTTTGGTATTAGTTCATCATGCTGGTGTTGACCAGTGTTCACTCTCTGTCTATTCTTTTTGGTATTAGTTCATCATGCTGGTGTTAACCAGTGTTCACTGTCTGTCTATTCTTTTTGGTATTAGTTCATCATGCTGGTGTTAACCAGTGTTCACTGTCTGTCTATTCTTTTTGGTATTAGTTCATCATGCTGGTGTTAACCAGTGTTCACTGTCTGTCTATTCTTTTTGGTTTTAGTTCATCATGCTGGTGTTAACCAGTGTTCACTGTCTGTCTATTCTTTTTGGTATTAGTTCATCATGCTGGTGTTAACCAGTGTCCACTGTCTGTATATTCTTTTTGGTATTAGTTCATCATGCTGGTGTTAACCAGTGTCCACTGTCTGTCTATTCTTTTTGGTATTAGTTCATCATACTGGTGTTAACCAGTGTTTACTGTCTGTCTATTCTTTTTGGTATAAGTTCATCATGCTGGTGTCAACCAGTGTCCACTGTCTGTGTATTCTTTTTGGTATTAATTCATCATGCTGGTGTTAACCAGTGTCCACTGTCTGTGTATTCTTTTTGGTATTAATTCATCATGCTGTGGTTAGCCAGTGTCCACTGTCTGTCTATTCTTTTTGGTGTTAGTTCATCATGCTGGTGTCAACCAGTGTCCACTGTCTGTGTATTCTTTTTGGTATTAGTTCATCATGCTGGTGTTAACCAGTGTCCACTGTCTGTGTATTCTTTTTGGTATTAATTCATCATGCTGTGGTTAGCCAGTGTCCACTGTCTGTATATTCTTTTTGGTATTAGTTCATCATGCTGGTGTTGACCAGTGTTCACTGTCTGTCTAATCTTTTTGGTATTAGTTCATCATGCTGGTGTTAACCAGTGTTCACTCTCTGTATATTCTTTTTGGTATTAGTTCATCATGCTGGTGTTAACCAGTGTTCACTCTCTGTATATTCTTTTTGGTATTAGTTCATCATGCTGGTGTTGACCAGTGTCCACTGTCTGTATATTCTTTTTGGTATTAGTTCATCATGCTGGTGTTGACCAGTGTCCACTGTCTGTCTATTCTTTTTGGTATTAGTTCATCATGCTGGTGTTGACCAGTGTTCACTGTCTGTCTATTCTTGTTGGTATTAGTTCATCATGCTGTGGTTAACCATTGTCCACTGTCTGTCTATTCTTTTTGGTATTAATTCATCATGCTGTGGTTAGCCAGTGTCCACTGTCTGTATATTCTTTTTGGTATTAGTTCATCATGCTGTGGTTAACCATTGTCCACTGTCTGTCTATTCTTTTTGGTATTAGTTCATCATGCTGGTGTTAACCAGTGTCCACTGTCTGTCTATTCTTTTTGGTATTAGTTCATCATGCTGGTGTTAACCAGTGTTCACTGTCTGTCTATTCTTTTTGGTATTAGTTCATCATGCTGGTGTTAACCAGTGTTCACTGTCTGTCTATTCTTTTTGGTATTAGTTCATCATGCTGGTGTTAACCAGTGTTCACTGTCTGTCTATTCTTTTTGGTATTAGTTCATCATGCTGGTGTTAACCAGTGTTCACTGTCTGTCTATTCTTTTTGGTATTAGTTCATCATACTGGTGTTAACCAGTGTTCACTGTCTGTCTATTCTTTTTGGTATTAGTTCATCATGCTGGTGTTAACCAGTGTCCACTGTCTGTCTATTCTTTTTGGTATTAGTTCATCATACTGGTGTTAACCAGTGTTTACTGTCTGTCTTTTCTTTTTGGTATAAGTTCATCATGCTGGTGTCAACCAGTGTCCACTGTCTGTGTATTCTTTTTGGTATTAATTCATCATGCTGGTGTTAACCAGTGTCCACTGTCTGTGTATTCTTTTTGGTATTAATTCATCATGCTGTGGTTAGCCAGTGTCCACTGTCTGTCTATTCTTTTTGGTGTTAGTTCATCATGCTGGTGTCAACCAGTGTCCACTGTCTGTGTATTCTTTTTGGTATTAGTTCATCATGCTGGTGTTAACCAGTGTCCACTGTCTGTGTATTCTTTTTGGTATTAATTCATCATGCTGTGGTTAGCCAGTGTCCACTGTCTGTATATTCTTTTTGGTATTAGTTCATCATGCTGGTGTTGACCAGTGTTCACTGTCTGTCTATTCTTTTTGGTATTAGTTCATCATGCTGGTGTTAACCAGTGTTCACTCTCTGTATATTCTTTTTGGTATTAGTTCATCATGCTGGTGTTAACCAGAGTTCACTCTCTGTATATTCTTTTTGGTATTAGTTCATCATGCTGGTGTTGACCAGTGTCCACTGTCTGTATATTCTTTTTGGTATTAGTTCATCATGCTGGTGTTGACCAGTGTCCACTGTCTGTCTATTCTTTTTGGTATTAGTTCATCATGCTGGTGTTGACCAGTGTTCACTGTCTGTCTATTCTTGTTGGTATTAGTTCATCATGCTGTGGTTAACCATTGTCCACTGTCTGTCTATTCTTTTTGGTATTAATTCATCATGCTGTGGTTAGCCAGTGTCCACTGTCTGTATATTCTTTTTGGTATTAGTTCATCATGCTGTGGTTAACCATTGTCCACTGTCTGTCTATTCTTTTTGGTATTAGTTCATCATGCTGGTGTTAACCAGTGTCCACTGTCTGTCTATTCTTTTTGGTATTAGTTCACCATGCTGTGGTTAACCAGTGTCCACTGTCTGTATATTCTTTTTGGTATTAGTTCATCATGCTGTGGTTAACCAGTGTCCACTGTCTGTATATTCTTTTCGGTATTAGTTCATCATGCTGTGGTTATCCAGTGTCCACTGTCTGTCTATTTTTTTTGGTATTAGTTCATCATGCTGGTGTCAACCAGTGTCCACTGTCTGTCTATTCTTTTTGGTATTAGTTCATCATGCTGGTGTTAACCAGTGTCCACTGTCTGACTATTCTTTTTGGTATTAGTTCATCATGATGTGGTTAACCAGTGTTCACTGTCTGTATATTCTTTTTGGTATTAGTTCATCATGCTGGTGTTAACCAGTGTCCACTGTCTGTCTATTCTTTTTGGTATTAGTTAATCATACTGGTGTTAACCAGTGTTCACTGTCTGTGTATTCTTTTTGGTATTAATTCATCATGCTGGTGTTAACCAGTGTTCACTGTCTGTCTATTCTTTTTGGTATTAGTTCATCAAGCTGGTGTTAACCAGTGTTCACTGTCTGTCTATTCTTTTTGGTATTAGTTCATCATGCTGGTGTTAACCAGTGTCCACTGTCTGTATATTCTTTTTGGTATTAGTTCATCATGCTGGTGTTAACCAGTGTTCACTGTCTGTCTATTCTTTTTGGTATTAGTTCATCATGCTGGTGTTAACCAGTGTTCACTGTCTGTCTATTCTTTTTGGTATTAGTTCATCATGCTGGTGTTAACCAGTGTCCACTGTCTGTCTATTCTTTTTGGTATTAGTTCATCATGCTGGTGTTAACCAGTGTCCACTGTCTGTCTATTCTTTTTGGTATTAGTTCATCATGCTATTGTTAACCAGTGTCCACTGTCTGTCTATTATTTTTGGTATTAGTTCATCATGCTGGTGTTAACCAGTATCCACTGTCTGTCTATTCTTTTTGGTATTAGTTCATCATACTGGTGTTAACCAGTGTCCACTGTCTGTCTATTCTTTTTGGTATTAGTTCATAATGCTGGTGTTAACCAGTGTCCACTGTCTGTCTATTCTTTTTGGTGTTAGTTCATCATGCTGGTGTCAACCAGTGTCCACTGTCTGTGTATTCTTTTTGGTATTAGTTCATCATGCTGGTGTTAACCAGTGTCCACTGTCTGTCTATTCTTTTTGGTATTAGTTCATCATGCTGGTGTTGACCAGTGTTCACTGTCTGTCTATTCTTTTTGGTATTAGTTCATCATACTGGTGTTAACCAGTGTTCACTGTCTGTCTATTCTTTTTGGTATTAGTTCATCATGCTGGTGTTAACCAGTGTTCACTGTCTGTCTATTCTTTTTGGTATTAGTTCATCATGCTGGTGTTAACCAGTGTTCACTGTCTGTCTATTCTTTTTGGTATTAGTTCATCATGCTGGTGTTATCCAGTGTTCACTGTCTGTCTATTCTTTTTGGTATTAGTTAATCATGCTGGTGTTAACCAGTGTTCACTGTCTGTCTATTCTTTTTGGTATTAGTTCATCATGCTGGTGTTAACCAGTGTCCACTGTCTGTATATTCTTTTTGGTATTAGTTCATCATGCTGGTGTTAACCAGTGTCCACTGTCTGTCTATTCTTTTTGGTATTAGTTCATCATACTGGTGTTAACCAGTGTTCACTGTCTGTCTATTCTTTTTGGTATTAGTTCATCATGCTGGTGTTAACCAGTGTCCACTGTCTGTCTATTCTTTTTGGTATTAGTTCATCATACTGGTGTTAACCAGTGTTTACTGTCTGTCTATTCTTTTTGGTATAAGTTCATCATGCTGGTGTCAACCAGTGTCCACTGTCTGTGTATTCTTTTTGGTATTAATTCATCATGCTGGTGTTAACCAGTGTCCACTGTCTGTGTATTCTTTTTGGTATTAATTCATCATGCTGTGGTTAGCCAGTGTCCACTGTCTGTCTATTCTTTTTGGTGTTAGTTCATCATGCTGGTGTCAACCAGTGTCCACTGTCTGTGTATTCTTTTTGGTATTAGTTCATCATGCTGGTGTTAACCAGTGTCCACTGTCTGTGTATTCTTTTTGGTATTAATTCATCATGCTGTGTTTAGCCAGTGTCCACTGTCTGTATATTCTTTTTGGTATTAGTTCATCATGCTGGTGTTGACCAGTGTTCACTGTCTGTCTATTCTTTTTGGTATTAGTTCATCATGCTGGTGTTAACCAGTGTTCACTCTCTGTATATTCTTTTTGGTATTAGTTCATCATGCTGGTGTTAACCAGTGTTCACTCTCTGTATATTCTTTTTGGTATTAGTTCATCATGCTGGTGTTGACCAGTGTCCACTGTCTGTATATTCTTTTTGGTATTAGTTCATCATGCTGGTGTTGACCAGTGTCCACTGTCTGTCTATTCTTTTTGGTATTAGTTCATCATGCTGGTGTTGACCAGTGTTCACTGTCTGTCTATTCTTGTTGGTATTAGTTCATCATGCTGGTGTTAATCAGTGTTCACTGTCTGTCTATTATTGTTGGTATTAGTTCATCATGCTGTGGTTAACCAGTGTCCACTGTCTGTGTATTCTTTTTGGTATTAATTCATCATGCTGTGGTTAACCATTGTCCACTGTCTGTCTATTCTTTTTGGTATTAGTTCATCATGCTGGTGTTAACCAGTGTCCACTGTCTGTGTATTCTTTTTGGTATTAATTCATCATGCTGTGGTTAGCCAGTGTCCACTGTCTGTCTATTCTTTTTGGTGTTAGTTCATCATGCTGGTGTCAACCAGTGTCCACTGTCTGTGTATTCTTTTTGGTATTAGTTCATCATGCTGGTGTTAACCAGTGTCCACTGTCTGTGTATTCTTTTTGGTATTAATTCATCATGCTGTGGTTAGCCAGTGTCCACTCTCTGTATATTCTTTTTGGTATTAGTTCATCATGCTGGTGTTAACCAGTGTTCACTCTCTGTATATTCTTTTTGGTATTAGTTCATCATGCTGGTGTTGACCAGTGTCCACTGTCTGTATATTCTTTTTGGTATTAGTTCATCATGCTGGTTTTGACCAGTGTCCACTGTCTGTCTATTCTTTTTGGTATTAGTTCATCATGCTGGTGTTATCCAGTGTTCACTGTCTGTCTATTCTTTTTGGTATTAGTTAATCATGCTGGTGTTAACCAGTGTTCACTGTCTGTCTATTCTTTTTGGTATTAGTTCATCATGCTGGTGTTAACCAGTGTCCACTGTCTGTATATTCTTTTTGGTATTAGTTCATCATGCTGGTGTTAACCAGTGTCCACTGTCTGTCTATTCTTTTTGGTATTAGTTCATCATACTGGTGTTAACCAGTGTTTACTGTCTGTCTATTCTTTTTGGTATAAGTTCATCATGCTGGTGTCAACCAGTGTCCACTGTCTGTGTATTCTTTTTGGTATTAATTCATCATGCTGGTGTTAACCAGTGTCCACTGTCTGTGTATTCTTTTTGGTATTAATTCATCATGCTGTGGTTAGCCAGTGTCCACTGTCTGTCTATTCTTTTTGGTGTTAGTTCATCATGCTGGTGTCAACCAGTGTCCACTGTCTGTGTATTCTTTTTGGTATTAGTTCATCATGCTGGTGTTAACCAGTGTCCACTGTCTGTGTATTCTTTTTGGTATTAATTCATCATGCTGTGGTTAGCCAGTGTCCACTGTCTGTATATTCTTTTTGGTATTAGTTCATCATGCTGGTGTTGACCAGTGTTCACTGTCTGTCTATTCTTTTTGGTATTAGTTCATCATGCTGGTGTTAACCAGTGTCCACTGTCTGTGTATTCTTTTTGGTATTAGTTCATCATGCTGTGGTTAACCATTGTCCACTGTCTGTCTATTCTTTTTGGTATTAGTTCATCATGCTGGTGTTAACCAGTGTCCACTGTCTGTCTATTCTTTTTGGTATTAGTTCATCATGCTGGTGTTAACCAGTGTTCACTGTCTGTCTATTCTTTTTGGTATTAGTTCATCATGCTGGTGTTAACCAGTGTTCACTGTCTGTCTATTCTTTTTGGTATTAGTTCATCATGCTGGTGTTAACCAGTGTTCACTGTCTGTCTATTCTTTTTGGTATTAGTTCATCATACTGGTGTTAACCAGTGTTCACTGTCTGTCTATTCTTTTTGGTATTAGTTCATCATGCTGGTGTTAACCAGTGTCCACTGTCTGTCTATTCTTTTTGGTATTAGTTCATCATACTGGTGTTAACCAGTGTTTACTGTCTGTCTTTTCTTTTTGGTATAAGTTCATCATGCTGGTGTCAACCAGTGTCCACTGTCTGTGTATTCTTTTTGGTATTAATTCATCATGCTGGTGTTAACCAGTGTCCACTGTCTGTGTATTCTTTTTGGTATTAATTCATCATGCTGTGGTTAGCCAGTGTCCACTGTCTGTCTATTCTTTTTGGTGTTAGTTCATCATGCTGGTGTCAACCAGTGTCCACTGTCTGTGTATTCTTTTTGGTATTAGTTCATCATGCTGGTGTTAACCAGTGTCCACTGTCTGTGTATTCTTTTTGGTATTAATTCATCATGCTGTGGTTAGCCAGTGTCCACTGTCTGTATATTCTTTTTGGTATTAGTTCATCATGCTGGTGTTGACCAGTGTTCACTGTCTGTCTATTCTTTTTGGTATTAGTTCATCATGCTGGTGTTAACCAGTGTTCACTCTCTGTATATTCTTTTTGGTATTAGTTCATCATGCTGGTGTTAACCAGTGTTCACTCTCTGTATATTCTTTTTGGTATTAGTTCATCATGCTGGTGTTGACCAGTGTCCACTGTCTGTATATTCTTTTTGGTATTAGTTCATCATGCTGGTGTTGACCAGTGTCCACTGTCTGTCTATTCTTTTTGGTATTAGTTCATCATGCTGGTGTTGACCAGTGTTCACTGTCTGTCTATTCTTGTTGGTATTAGTTCATCATGCTGTGGTTAACCATTGTCCACTGTCTGTCTATTCTTTTTGGTATTAATTCATCATGCTGTGGTTAGCCAGTGTCCACTGTCTGTATATTCTTTTTGGTATTAGTTCATCATGCTGTGGTTAACCATTGTCCACTGTCTGTCTATTCTTTTTGGTATTAGTTCATCATGCTGGTGTTAACCAGTGTCCACTGTCTGTCTATTCTTTTTGGTATTAGTTCACCATGCTGTGGTTAACCAGTGTCCACTGTCTGTATATTCTTTTTGGTATTAGTTCATCATGCTGTGGTTAACCAGTGTCCACTGTCTGTATATTCTTTTCGGTATTAGTTCATCATGCTGTGGTTATCCAGTGTCCACTGTCTGTCTATTTTTTTTGGTATTAGTTCATCATGCTGGTGTCAACCAGTGTCCACTGTCTGTCTATTCTTTTTGGTATTAGTTCATCATGCTGGTGTTAACCAGTGTCCACTGTCTGACTATTCTTTTTGGTATTAGTTCATCATGATGTGGTTAACCAGTGTTCACTGTCTGTATATTCTTTTTGGTATTAGTTCATCATGCTGGTGTTAACCAGTGTCCACTGTCTGTCTATTCTTTTTGGTATTAGTTAATCATACTGGTGTTAACCAGTGTTCACTGTCTGTGTATTCTTTTTGGTATTAATTCATCATGCTGGTGTTAACCAGTGTTCACTGTCTGTCTATTCTTTTTGGTATTAGTTCATCAAGCTGGTGTTAACCAGTGTTCACTGTCTGTCTATTCTTTTTGGTATTAGTTCATCATGCTGGTGTTAACCAGTGTCCACTGTCTGTATATTCTTTTTGGTATTAGTTCATCATGCTGGTGTTAACCAGTGTTCACTGTCTGTCTATTCTTTTTGGTATTAGTTCATCATGCTGGTGTTAACCAGTGTTCACTGTCTGTCTATTCTTTTTGGTATTAGTTCATCATGCTGGTGTTAACCAGTGTCCACTGTCTGTCTATTCTTTTTGGTATTAGTTCATCATGCTGGTGTTAACCAGTGTCCACTGTCTGTCTATTCTTTTTGGTATTAGTTCATCATGCTATTGTTAACCAGTGTCCACTGTCTGTCTATTATTTTTGGTATTAGTTCATCATGCTGGTGTTAACCAGTATCCACTGTCTGTCTATTCTTTTTGGTATTAGTTCATCATACTGGTGTTAACCAGTGTCCACTGTCTGTCTATTCTTTTTGGTATTAGTTCATAATGCTGGTGTTAACCAGTGTCCACTGTCTGTCTATTCTTTTTGGTGTTAGTTCATCATGCTGGTGTCAACCAGTGTCCACTGTCTGTGTATTCTTTTTGGTATTAGTTCATCATGCTGGTGTTAACCAGTGTCCACTGTCTGTCTATTCTTTTTGGTATTAGTTCATCATGCTGGTGTTGACCAGTGTTCACTGTCTGTCTATTCTTTTTGGTATTAGTTCATCATACTGGTGTTAACCAGTGTTCACTGTCTGTCTATTCTTTTTGGTATTAGTTCATCATGCTGGTGTTAACCAGTGTTCACTGTCTGTCTATTCTTTTTGGTATTAGTTCATCATGCTGGTGTTAACCAGTGTTCACTGTCTGTCTATTCTTTTTGGTATTAGTTCATCATGCTGGTGTTATCCAGTGTTCACTGTCTGTCTATTCTTTTTGGTATTAGTTAATCATGCTGGTGTTAACCAGTGTTCACTGTCTGTCTATTCTTTTTGGTATTAGTTCATCATGCTGGTGTTAACCAGTGTCCACTGTCTGTATATTCTTTTTGGTATTAGTTCATCATGCTGGTGTTAACCAGTGTCCACTGTCTGTCTATTCTTTTTGGTATTAGTTCATCATACTGGTGTTAACCAGTGTTCACTGTCTGTCTATTCTTTTTGGTATTAGTTCATCATGCTGGTGTTAACCAGTGTCCACTGTCTGTCTATTCTTTTTGGTATTAGTTCATCATACTGGTGTTAACCAGTGTTTACTGTCTGTCTATTCTTTTTGGTATAAGTTCATCATGCTGGTGTCAACCAGTGTCCACTGTCTGTGTATTCTTTTTGGTATTAATTCATCATGCTGGTGTTAACCAGTGTCCACTGTCTGTGTATTCTTTTTGGTATTAATTCATCATGCTGTGGTTAGCCAGTGTCCACTGTCTGTCTATTCTTTTTGGTGTTAGTTCATCATGCTGGTGTCAACCAGTGTCCACTGTCTGTGTATTCTTTTTGGTATTAGTTCATCATGCTGGTGTTAACCAGTGTCCACTGTCTGTATATTCTTTTTGGTATTAGTTCATCATGCTGGTGTTAACCAGTGTCCACTGTCTGTCTATTCTTTTTGGTATTAGTTCATCATACTGGTGTTAACCAGTGTTTACTGTCTGTCTATTCTTTTTGGTATAAGTTCATCATGCTGGTGTCAACCAGTGTCCACTGTCTGTGTATTCTTTTTGGTATTAATTCATCATGCTGGTGTTAACCAGTGTCCACTGTCTGTGTATTCTTTTTGGTATTAATTCATCATGCTGTGGTTAGCCAGTGTCCACTGTCTGTCTATTCTTTTTGGTGTTAGTTCATCATGCTGGTGTCAACCAGTGTCCACTGTCTGTGTATTCTTTTTGGTATTAGTTCATCATGCTGGTGTTAACCAGTGTCCACTGTCTGTGTATTCTTTTTGGTATTAATTCATCATGCTGTGGTTAGCCAGTGTCCACTGTCTGTATATTCTTTTTGGTATTAGTTCATCATGCTGGTGTTGACCAGTGTTCACTGTCTGTCTATTCTTTTTGGTATTAGTTCATCATGCTGGTGTTAACCAGTGTCCACTGTCTGTGTATTCTTTTTGGTATTAGTTCATCATGCTGTGGTTAACCATTGTCCACTGTCTGTCTATTCTTTTTGGTATTAGTTCATCATGCTGGTGTTAACCAGTGTCCACTGTCTGTCTATTCTTTTTGGTATTAGTTCATCATGCTGGTGTTAACCAGTGTTCACTGTCTGTCTATTCTTTTTGGTATTAGTTCATCATGCTGGTGTTAACCAGTGTTCACTGTCTGTCTATTCTTTTTGGTATTAGTTCATCATGCTGGTGTTAACCAGTGTTCACTGTCTGTCTATTCTTTTTGGTATTAGTTCATCATACTGGTGTTAACCAGTGTTCACTGTCTGTCTATTCTTTTTGGTATTAGTTCATCATGCTGGTGTTAACCAGTGTCCACTGTCTGTCTATTCTTTTTGGTATTAGTTCATCATACTGGTGTTAACCAGTGTTTACTGTCTGTCTTTTCTTTTTGGTATAAGTTCATCATGCTGGTGTCAACCAGTGTCCACTGTCTGTGTATTCTTTTTGGTATTAATTCATCATGCTGGTGTTAACCAGTGTCCACTGTCTGTGTATTCTTTTTGGTATTAATTCATCATGCTGTGGTTAGCCAGTGTCCACTGTCTGTCTATTCTTTTTGGTGTTAGTTCATCATGCTGGTGTCAACCAGTGTCCACTGTCTGTGTATTCTTTTTGGTATTAGTTCATCATGCTGGTGTTAACCAGTGTCCACTGTCTGTGTATTCTTTTTGGTATTAATTCATCATGCTGTGGTTAGCCAGTGTCCACTGTCTGTATATTCTTTTTGGTATTAGTTCATCATGCTGGTGTTGACCAGTGTTCACTGTCTGTCTATTCTTTTTGGTATTAGTTCATCATGCTGGTGTTAACCAGTGTTCACTCTCTGTATATTCTTTTTGGTATTAGTTCATCATGCTGGTGTTAACCAGTGTTCACTCTCTGTATATTCTTTTTGGTATTAGTTCATCATGCTGGTGTTGACCAGTGTCCACTGTCTGTATATTCTTTTTGGTATTAGTTCATCATGCTGGTGTTGACCAGTGTCCACTGTCTGTCTATTCTTTTTGGTATTAGTTCATCATGCTGGTGTTGACCAGTGTTCACTGTCTGTCTATTCTTGTTGGTATTAGTTCATCATGCTGTGGTTAACCATTGTCCACTGTCTGTCTATTCTTTTTGGTATTAATTCATCATGCTGTGGTTAGCCAGTGTCCACTGTCTGTATATTCTTTTTGGTATTAGTTCATCATGCTGTGGTTAACCATTGTCCACTGTCTGTCTATTCTTTTTGGTATTAGTTCATCATGCTGGTGTTAACCAGTGTCCACTGTCTGTCTATTCTTTTTGGTATTAGTTCACCATGCTGTGGTTAACCAGTGTCCACTGTCTGTATATTCTTTTTGGTATTAGTTCATCATGCTGTGGTTAACCAGTGTCCACTGTCTGTATATTCTTTTCGGTATTAGTTCATCATGCTGTGGTTATCCAGTGTCCACTGTCTGTCTATTTTTTTTGGTATTAGTTCATCATGCTGGTGTCAACCAGTGTCCACTGTCTGTCTATTCTTTTTGGTATTAGTTCATCATGCTGGTGTTAACCAGTGTCCACTGTCTGACTATTCTTTTTGGTATTAGTTCATCATGATGTGGTTAACCAGTGTTCACTGTCTGTATATTCTTTTTGGTATTAGTTCATCATGCTGGTGTTAACCAGTGTCCACTGTCTGTCTATTCTTTTTGGTATTAGTTAATCATACTGGTGTTAACCAGTGTTCACTGTCTGTGTATTCTTTTTGGTATTAATTCATCATGCTGGTGTTAACCAGTGTTCACTGTCTGTCTATTCTTTTTGGTATTAGTTCATCAAGCTGGTGTTAACCAGTGTTCACTGTCTGTCTATTCTTTTTGGTATTAGTTCATCATGCTGGTGTTAACCAGTGTCCACTGTCTGTATATTCTTTTTGGTATTAGTTCATCATGCTGGTGTTAACCAGTGTTCACTGTCTGTCTATTCTTTTTGGTATTAGTTCATCATGCTGGTGTTAACCAGTGTTCACTGTCTGTCTATTCTTTTTGGTATTAGTTCATCATGCTGGTGTTAACCAGTGTCCACTGTCTGTCTATTCTTTTTGGTATTAGTTCATCATGCTGGTGTTAACCAGTGTCCACTGTCTGTCTATTCTTTTTGGTATTAGTTCATCATGCTATTGTTAACCAGTGTCCACTGTCTGTCTATTATTTTTGGTATTAGTTCATCATGCTGGTGTTAACCAGTATCCACTGTCTGTCTATTCTTTTTGGTATTAGTTCATCATACTGGTGTTAACCAGTGTCCACTGTCTGTCTATTCTTTTTGGTATTAGTTCATAATGCTGGTGTTAACCAGTGTCCACTGTCTGTCTATTCTTTTTGGTGTTAGTTCATCATGCTGGTGTCAACCAGTGTCCACTGTCTGTGTATTCTTTTTGGTATTAGTTCATCATGCTGGTGTTAACCAGTGTCCACTGTCTGTCTATTCTTTTTGGTATTAGTTCATCATGCTGGTGTTGACCAGTGTTCACTGTCTGTCTATTCTTTTTGGTATTAGTTCATCATACTGGTGTTAACCAGTGTTCACTGTCTGTCTATTCTTTTTGGTATTAGTTCATCATGCTGGTGTTAACCAGTGTTCACTGTCTGTCTATTCTTTTTGGTATTAGTTCATCATGCTGGTGTTAACCAGTGTTCACTGTCTGTCTATTCTTTTTGGTATTAGTTCATCATGCTGGTGTTATCCAGTGTTCACTGTCTGTCTATTCTTTTTGGTATTAGTTAATCATGCTGGTGTTAACCAGTGTTCACTGTCTGTCTATTCTTTTTGGTATTAGTTCATCATGCTGGTGTTAACCAGTGTCCACTGTCTGTATATTCTTTTTGGTATTAGTTCATCATGCTGGTGTTAACCAGTGTCCACTGTCTGTCTATTCTTTTTGGTATTAGTTCATCATACTGGTGTTAACCAGTGTTCACTGTCTGTCTATTCTTTTTGGTATTAGTTCATCATGCTGGTGTTAACCAGTGTCCACTGTCTGTCTATTCTTTTTGGTATTAGTTCATCATACTGGTGTTAACCAGTGTTTACTGTCTGTCTATTCTTTTTGGTATAAGTTCATCATGCTGGTGTCAACCAGTGTCCACTGTCTGTGTATTCTTTTTGGTATTAATTCATCATGCTGGTGTTAACCAGTGTCCACTGTCTGTGTATTCTTTTTGGTATTAATTCATCATGCTGTGGTTAGCCAGTGTCCACTGTCTGTCTATTCTTTTTGGTGTTAGTTCATCATGCTGGTGTCAACCAGTGTCCACTGTCTGTGTATTCTTTTTGGTATTAGTTCATCATGCTGGTGTTAACCAGTGTCCACTGTCTGTGTATTCTTTTTGGTATTAATTCATCATGCTGTGTTTAGCCAGTGTCCACTGTCTGTATATTCTTTTTGGTATTAGTTCATCATGCTGGTGTTGACCAGTGTTCACTGTCTGTCTATTCTTTTTGGTATTAGTTCATCATGCTGGTGTTAACCAGTGTTCACTCTCTGTATATTCTTTTTGGTATTAGTTCATCATGCTGGTGTTAACCAGTGTTCACTCTCTGTATATTCTTTTTGGTATTAGTTCATCATGCTGGTGTTGACCAGTGTCCACTGTCTGTATATTCTTTTTGGTATTAGTTCATCATGCTGGTGTTGACCAGTGTCCACTGTCTGTCTATTCTTTTTGGTATTAGTTCATCATGCTGGTGTTGACCAGTGTTCACTGTCTGTCTATTCTTGTTGGTATTAGTTCATCATGCTGGTGTTAATCAGTGTTCACTGTCTGTCTATTATTGTTGGTATTAGTTCATCATGCTGTGGTTAACCAGTGTCCACTGTCTGTGTATTCTTTTTGGTATTAATTCATCATGCTGTGGTTAACCATTGTCCACTGTCTGTCTATTCTTTTTGGTATTAGTTCATCATGCTGGTGTTAACCAGTGTCCACTGTCTGTGTATTCTTTTTGGTATTAATTCATCATGCTGTGGTTAGCCAGTGTCCACTGTCTGTCTATTCTTTTTGGTGTTAGTTCATCATGCTGGTGTCAACCAGTGTCCACTGTCTGTGTATTCTTTTTGGTATTAGTTCATCATGCTGGTGTTAACCAGTGTCCACTGTCTGTGTATTCTTTTTGGTATTAATTCATCATGCTGTGGTTAGCCAGTGTCCACTCTCTGTATATTCTTTTTGGTATTAGTTCATCATGCTGGTGTTGACCAGTGTCCACTGTCTGTATATTCTTTTTGGTATTAGTTCATCATGCTGGTTTTGACCAGTGTCCACTGTCTGTCTATTCTTTTTGGTATTAGTTCATCATGCTGGTGTTATCCAGTGTTCACTGTCTGTCTATTCTTTTTGGTATTAGTTAATCATGCTGGTGTTAACCAGTGTTCACTGTCTGTCTATTCTTTTTGGTATTAGTTCATCATGCTGGTGTTAACCAGTGTCCACTGTCTGTATATTCTTTTTGGTATTAGTTCATCATGCTGGTGTTAACCAGTGTCCACTGTCTGTCTATTCTTTTTGGTATTAGTTCATCATACTGGTGTTAACCAGTGTTTACTGTCTGTCTATTCTTTTTGGTATAAGTTCATCATGCTGGTGTCAACCAGTGTCCACTGTCTGTGTATTCTTTTTGGTATTAATTCATCATGCTGGTGTTAACCAGTGTCCACTGTCTGTGTATTCTTTTTGGTATTAATTCATCATGCTGTGGTTAGCCAGTGTCCACTGTCTGTCTATTCTTTTTGGTGTTAGTTCATCATGCTGGTGTCAACCAGTGTCCACTGTCTGTGTATTCTTTTTGGTATTAGTTCATCATGCTGGTGTTAACCAGTGTCCACTGTCTGTGTATTCTTTTTGGTATTAATTCATCATGCTGTGGTTAGCCAGTGTCCACTGTCTGTATATTCTTTTTGGTATTAGTTCATCATGCTGGTGTTGACCAGTGTTCACTGTCTGTCTATTCTTTTTGGTATTAGTTCATCATGCTGGTGTTAACCAGTGTTCACTCTCTGTATATTCTTTTTGGTATTAGTTCATCATGCTGGTGTTAACCAGTGTTCACTCTCTGTATATTCTTTTTGGTATTAGTTCATCATGCTGGTGTTGACCAGTGTCCACTGTCTGTATATTCTTTTTGGTATTAGTTCATCATGCTGGTGTTGACCAGTGTCCACTGTCTGTCTATTCTTTTTGGTATTAGTTCATCATGCTGGTGTTGACCAGTGTTCACTGTCTGTCTATTCTTGTTGGTATTAGTTCATCATGCTGGTGTTAATCAGTGTTCACTGTCTGTCTATTATTGTTGGTATTAGTTCATCATGCTGTGGTTAACCATTGTCCACTGTCTGTGTATTCTTTTTGGTATTAATTCATCATGCTGTGGTTAACCATTGTCCACTGTCTGTCTATTCTTTTTGGTATTAGTTCATCATGCTGGTGTTAACCAGTGTCCACTGTCTGTGTATTCTTTTTGGTATTAATTCATCATGCTGTGGTTAGCCAGTGTCCACTGTCTGTCTATTCTTTTTGGTGTTAGTTCATCATGCTGGTGTCAACCAGTGTCCACTGTCTGTGTATTCTTTTTGGTATTAGTTCATCATGCTGGTGTTAACCAGTGTCCACTGTCTGTGTATTCTTTTTGGTATTAATTCATCATGCTGTGGTTAGCCAGTGTCCACTCTCTGTATATTCTTTTTGGTATTAGTTCATCATGCTGGTGTTAACCAGTGTTCACTCTCTGTATATTCTTTTTGGTATTAGTTCATCATGCTGGTGTTGACCAGTGTCCACTGTCTGTATATTCTTTTTGGTATTAGTTCATCATGCTGGTTTTGACCAGTGTCCACTGTCTGTCTATTCTTTTTGGTATTAGTTCATCATGCTGGTGTTAACCAGTGTTCACTGTCTGTCTATTCTTTTTGGTATTAGTTCATCATGCTGGTGTTAACCAGTGTTCACTGTGTGTCTATTCTTTTTGGTATTAGTTCATCATGCTGGTGTTAACCAGTGTTCACTGTCTGTCTATTCTTTTTGGTATTAGTTCATCATGCTGGTGTTAACCAGTGTTCACTCTCTGTCTATTCTTTTTGGTATTAGTTCATCATGCTTGTGTTAACCAGTGTCCACTGTCTGTATATTCTTTTTGGTATTAGTTCATCATGCTGGTGTTAACCAGTGTCCACTGTCTGTCTATTCTTTTTGGTATTAGTTCATCATACTGGTGTTAACCAGTGTTCACTGTCTGTCTATTCTTTTTGGTATTAGTTCATCATGCTGGTGTTAACCAGTGTCCACTGTCTGTCTATTCTTTTTGGTATTAGTTCATCATACTGGTGTTAACCAGTGTTTACTGTCTGTCTATTCTTTTTGGTATAAGTTCATCATGCTGGTGTCAACCAGTGTCCACTGTCTGTGTATTCTTTTTGGTATTAATTCATCATGCTGGTGTTAACCAGTGTCCACTGTCTGTGTATTCTTTTTGGTATTAATTCATCATGCTGTGGTTAGCCAGTGTCCACTGTCTGTCTATTCTTTTTGGTGTTAGTTCATCATGCTGGTGTCAACCAGTGTCCACTGTCTGTGTATTCTTTTTGGTATTAGTTCATCATACTGGTGTTAAACAGTGTTTACTGTCTGTCTATTCTTTTTGGTATAAGTTCATCATGCTGGTGTCAACCAGTGTCCACTGTCTGTGTATTCTTTTTGGTATTAATTCATCATGCTGGTGTTAACCAGTGTCCACTGTCTGTGTATTCTTTTTGGTATTAATTCATCATGCTGTGGTTAGCCAGTGTCCACTGTCTGTCTATTCTTTTTGGTGTTAGTTCATCATGCTGGTGTCAACCAGTGTCCACTGTCTGTGTATTCTTTTTGGTATTAGTTCATCATGCTGGTGTTAACCAGTGTCCACTGTCTGTGTATTCTTTTTGGTATTAATTCATCATGCTGTGGTTAGCCAGTGTCCACTCTCTGTATATTCTTTTTGGTATTAGTTCATCATGCTGGTGTTGACCAGTGTTCACTGTCTGTCTATTCTTTTTGGTATTAGTTCATCATGCTGGTGTTAACCAGTGTTCACTCTCTGTATATTCTTTTTGGTATTAGTTCATCATGCTGGTGTTAACCAGTGTTCACTCTCTGTATATTCTTTTTGGTATTAGTTCATCATGCTGGTGTTGACCAGTGTTCACTCTCTGTCTATTCTTTTTGGTATTAGTTCATCATGCTGGTGTTAACCAGTGTTCACTGTCTGTCTATTCTTTTTGGTATTAGTTCATCATGCTGGTGTTAACCAGTGTTCACTGTCTGTCTATTCTTTTTGGTATTAGTTCATCATGCTGGTGTTAACCAGTGTTCACTGTCTGTCTATTCTTTTTGGTATTAGTTCATCATGCTGGTGTTAACCAGTGTTCACTGTCTGTCTATTCTT
Source organism: Escarpia spicata (assembly GCA_963995525.1). Lineage (NCBI taxonomy): Eukaryota > Metazoa > Annelida > Polychaeta > Sabellida > Siboglinidae > Escarpia > Escarpia spicata. Next base: position 377,346 of record CAXEFP010000775.1, read on the forward strand.
TTTGGTATTAGTTCATCATGCTGGTGTTAACCAGTGTCCACTGTCTGTATATTCTTTTTGGTATTAGTTCATCATGCTGGTGTTAACCAGTGTCCACTGTCTGTCTATTCTTTTTGGTATTAGTTCATCATACTGGTGTTAACCAGTGTTCACTGTGTGTCTATTCTTTTTGGTATTAGTTCATCATGCTGGTGTTGACCAGTGTTCACTGTCGGTCTATTCTTGTTGGTATTAGTTCATCATGCTGGTGTTAATCAGTGTTCACTGTCTGTCTATTATTGTTGGTATTAGTTCATCATGCTGTGGTTAACCAGTGTCCACTGTCTGTGTATTCTTTTTGGTATTAATTCATCATGCTGTGGTTAACCATTGTCCACTGTCTGTCTATTCTTTTTGGTATTAGTTCATCATGCTGGTGTTAACCAGTGTCCACTGTCTGTGTATTCTTTTTGGTATTAATTCATCATGCTGTGGTTAGCCAGTGTCCACTGTCTGTCTATTCTTTTTGGTGTTAGTTCATCATGCTGGTGTCAACCAGTGTCCACTGTCTGTGTATTCTTTTTGGTATTAGTTCATCATGCTGGTGTTAACCAATGTCCACTGTCTGTGTATTCTTTTTGGTATTAATTCATCATGCTGTGGTTAGCCAGTGTCCACTGTCTGTATATTCTTTTTGGTATTAGTTCATCATGCTGGTGTTAAACAGTGTTCACTCTCTGTATATTCTTTTTGGTATTAGTTCATCATGCTGGTGTTGACCAGTGTCCACTGTCTGTATATTCTTTTTGGTATTAGTTCATCATACTGGTGTTAACCAGTGTTTACTCTCTGTCTATTCTTTTTGGTATAAGTTCATCATGCTGGTGTCAACCAGTGTCCACTGTCTGTGTATTCTTTTTGGTATTAATTCATCATGCTGGTGTTAACCAGTGTCCACTGTCTGTGTATTCTTTTTGGTATTAATTCATCATGCTCTGGTTAGCCAGTGTCCACTGTCTGTCTATTCTTTTTGGTGTTAGTTCATCATGCTGGTGTCAACCAGTGTCCACTGTCTGTGTATTCTTTTTGGTATTAGTTCATCATGCTGGTGTTAACCAGTGTCCACTGTCTGTGTATTCTTTTTGGTATTAATTCATCATGCTGTGGTTAGCCAGTGTCCACTGTCTGTATATTCTTTTTGGTATTAGTTCATCATGCTGGTGTTAACCAGTGTTCACTCTCTGTATATTCTTTTTGGTATTAGTTCATCATGCTGGTGTTGACCAGTGTCCACTGTCTGTATATTCTTTTTGGTATTAGTTCATCATGCTGGTGTTGACCAGTGTCCACTGTCTGTCTATTCTTTTTGGTATTAGTTCATCATGCTGGTGTTGACCAGTGTTCACTGTCTGTCTATTCTTGTTGGTATTAGTTCATCATGCTGTGGTTAACCATTGTCCACTGTCTGTCTATTCTTTTTGGTATTAATTCATCATGCTGTGGTTAGCCAGTGTCCACTGTCTGTATATTCTTTTTGGTATTAGTTCATCATGCTGTGGTTAACCATTGTCCACTGTCTGTCTATTCTTTTTGGTATTAGTTCAACATGCTGGTGTTAACCAGTGTCCACTGTCTGTCTATTCTTTTTGGTATTAGTTCATCATGCTGGTGTTAACCAGTGTTCACTGTCTGTCTATTCTTTTTGGTATTAGTTCATCATGCTGGTGTTAACCAGTGTTCACTGTCTGTCTATTCTTTTTGGTATTAGTTCATCATGCTGGTGTTAACCAGTGTTCACTGTCTGTCTATTCTTTTTGGTATTAGTTCATCATGCTGGTGTTAACCAGTGTTCACTGTCTGTCTATTCTTTTTGGTATTAGTTCATCATGCTGGTGTTAACCAGTGTCCACTGTCTGTATATTCTTTTTGGTATTAGTTCATCATGCTGGTGTTAACCAGTGTCCACTGTCTGTCTATTCTTTTTGGTATTAGTTCATCATACTGGTGTTAACCAGTGTTCACTGTCTGTCTATTCTTTTTGGTATTAGTTCATCATGCTGGTGTTAACCAGTGTCCACTGTCTGTCTATTCTTTTTGGTATTAGTTCATCATACTGGTGTTAACCAGTGTTTACGGTCTGTCTATTCTTTTTGGTATAAGTTCATCATGCTGGTGTCAACCAGTGTCCACTGTCTGTGTATTCTTTTTGGTATTAATTCATCATGCTGGTGTTAACCAGTGTCCACTGTCTGTGTATTCTTTTTGGTATTAATTCATCATGCTGTGGTTAGCCAGTGTCCACTGTCTGTCTATTCTTGTTGGTGTTAGTTCATCATGCTGGTGTCAACCAGTGTCCACTGTCTGTGTATTCTTTTTGGTATTAGTTCATCATGCTGGTGTTAACCAGTGTCCACTGTCTGTGTATTCTTTTTGGTATTAATTCATCATGCTCTGGTTAGCCAGTGTCCACTGTCTGTATATTCTTTTTGGTATTAGTTCATCATGCTGGTGTTGACCAGTGTTCACTGTCTGTCTATTCTTTTTGGTATTAGTTCATCATGCTGGTGTTAACCAGTGTTCACTCTCTGTATATTCTTTTTGGTATTAGTTCATCATGCTGGTGTTAACCAGTGTTCACTCTCTGTATATTCTTTTTGGTATTAGTTCATCATGCTGGTGTTGACCAGTGTCCACTGTCTGTATATTCTTTTTGGTATTATTTCATCATGCTGGTGTTGACCAGTGTCCACTGTCTGTCTATTCTTTTTGGTATTAGTTCATCATACTGGTGTTAACCAGTGTTCACTGTCTGTCTATTCTTTTTGGTATTAGTTCATCATGCTGGTGTTAACCAGTGTTCACTGTCTGTCTATTCTTTTTGGTATTAGTTCATCATGCTGATGTTAACCAGTGTTCACTGTCTGTCTATTCTTTTTGGTATTAGTTCATCATGCTGGTGTTAACCAGTGTTCACTGTCTGTCTATTCTTTTTGGTATTAGTTCATCATGCTGGTGTTAACCAGTGTTCACTGTCTGTCTATTCTTTTTGGTATTAGTTCATCATGCTGGTGTTAACCAGTGTCCACTGTCTGTATATTCTTTTTGGTATTAGTTCATCATGCTGGTGTTAACCAGTGTCCACTGTCTGTCTATTCTTTTTGGTATTAGTTCATCATACTGGTGTTAACCAGTGTTCACTGTCTGTCTATTCTTTTTGGTATTAGTTCATCATGCTGGTGTTAACCAGTGTCCACTGTCTGTCTATTCTTTTTGGTATTAGTTCATCATACTGGTGTTAAACAGTGTTTACTCTCTGTCTATTCTTTTTGGTATAAGTTCATCATGCTGGTGTCAACCAGTGTCCACTGTCTGTGTATTCTTTTTGGTATTAATTCATCATGCTGGTGTTAACCAGTGTCCACTGTCTGTGTATTCTTTTTGGTATTAATTCATCATGCTGTGGTTAGCCAGTGTCCACTGTCTGTCTAATCTTTTTGGTGTTAGTTCATCATGCTGGTGTCAACCAGTGTCCACTGTCTGTGTATTCTTTTTGGTATTAGTTCATCATGCTGGTGTTAACCAGTGTCCACTGTCTGTGTATTCTTTTTGGTATTAATTCATCATGCTGTGGTTAGCCAGTGTCCACTGTCTGTATATTCTTTTTGGTATTAGTTCATCATGCTGGTGTTGACCAGTGTTCACTGTCTGTCTATTCTTTTTGGTATTAGTTCATCATGCTGGTGTTAACCAGTGTTCACTCTCTGTATATTCTTTTTGGTATTAGTTCATCATGCTGGTGTTAACCAGTGTTCACTCTCTGTATATTCTTTTTGGTATTAGTTCATCATGCTGGTGTTGACCAGTGTTCACTCTCTGTCTATTCTTTTTGGTATTAGTTCATCATGCTGGTGTTAACCAGTGTTCACTGTCTGTCTATTCTTTTTGGTATTAGTTCATCATGCTGGTGTTAACCAGTGTTCACTGTCTGTCTATTCTTTTTGGTATTAGTTCATCATGCTGGTGTTAACCAGTGTTCACTGTCTGTCTATTCTTTTTGGTATTAGTTCATCATGCTGGTGTTAACCAGTGTTCACTGTCTGTCTATTCTTTTTGGTATTAGTTCATCATGCTGGTGTTAACCAGTGTCCACTGTCTGTATATTCTTTTTGGTATTAGTTCATCATGCTGGTGTTAACCAGTGTCCACTGTCTGTCTATTCTTTTTGGTATTAGTTCATCATACTGGTGTTAACCAGTGTTCACTGTCTGTCTATTCTTTTTGGTATTAGTTCATCATGCTGGTGTTAACCAGTGTCCACTGTCTGTCTATTCTTTTTGGTATTAGTTCATCATACTGGTGTTAACCAGTGTTTACTGTCTGTCTATTCTTTTTGGTATAAGTTCATCATGCTGGTGTCAACCAGTGTCCACTGTCTGTGTATTCTTTTTGGTATTAATTCATCATGCTGGTGTTAACCAGTGTCCACTGTCTGTGTATTCTTTTTGGTATTAATTCATCATGCTGTGGTTAGCCAGTGTCCACTGTCTGTCTATTCTTTTTGGTGTTAGTTCATCATGCTGGTGTCAACCAGTGTCCACTGTCTGTGTATTCTTTTTGGTATTAGTTCATCATGCTGGTGTTAACCAGTGTCCACTGTCTGTGTATTCTTTTTGGTATTAATTCATCATGCTGTGGTTAGCCAGTGTCCACTGTCTGTATATTCTTTTTGGTATTAGTTCATCATGCTGGTGTTAACCAGTGTTCACTCTCTGTATATTCTTTTTGGTATTAGTTCATCATGCTGGTGTTGACCAGTGTCCACTGTCTGTATATTCTTTTTGGTATTAGTTCATCATGCTGGTGTTGACCAGTGTCCACTGTCTGTCTATTCTTTTTGGTATTAGTTCATCATGCTGGTGTTGACCAGTGTTCACTGTCTGTCTATTCTTGTTGGTATTAGTTCATCATGCTGTGGTTAACCATTGTCCACTGTCTGTCTATTCTTTTTGGTATTAATTCATCATGCTGTGGTTAGCCAGTGTCCACTGTCTGTATATTCTTTTTGGTATTAGTTCATCATGCTGTGGTTAACCATTGTCCACTGTCTGTCTATTCTTTTTGGTATTAGTTCATCATGCTGGTGTTAACCAGTGTCCACTGTCTGTCTATTCTTTTTGGTATTAGTTCATCATGCTGGTGTTAACCAGTGTTCACTGTCTGTCTATTCTTTTTGGTATTAGTTCATCATGCTGGTGTTAACCAGTGTTCACTGTCTGTCTATTCTTTTTGGTATTAGTTCATCATGCTGGTGTTAACCAGTGTTCACTGTCTGTCTATTCTTTTTGGTATTAGTTCATCATGCTGGTGTTGACCAGTGTCCACTGTCTGTATATTCTTTTTGGTATTAGTTCATCATGCTGGTGTTGACCAGTGTCCACTGTCTGTCTATTCTTTTTGGTATTAGTTCATCATGCTGGTGTTGACCAGTGTTCACTGTCTGTCTATTCTTGTTGGTATTAGTTCATCATGCTGTGGTTAACCATTGTCCACTGTCTGTCTATTCTTTTTGGTATTAATTCATCATGCTGTGGTTAGCCAGTGTCCACTGTCTGTATATTCTTTTTGGTATTAGTTCATCATGCTGTGGTTAACCATTGTCCACTGTCTGTCTATTCTTTTTGGTATTAGTTCATCATGCTGGTGTTAACCAGTGTCCACTGTCTGTCTATTCTTTTTGGTATTAGTTCATCATGCTGGTGTTAACCAGTGTTCACTGTCTGTCTATTCTTTTTGGTATTAGTTCATCATGCTGGTGTTAACCAGTGTTCACTGTCTGTCTATTCTTTTTGGTATTAGTTCATCATGCTGGTGTTAACCAGTGTTCACTGTCTGTCTATTCTTTTTGGTATTAGTTCATCATGCTGGTGTTAACCAGTGTTCACTGTCTGTCTATTCTTTTTGGTACTAGTTCATCATGCTGGTGTTAACCAGTGTCCACTGTCTGTATATTCTTTTTGGTATTAGTTCATCATGCTGGTGTTAACCAGTGTCCACTGTCTGTCTATTCTTTTTGGTATTAGTTCATCATACTGGTGTTAACCAGTGTTCACTGTCTGTCTATTCTTTTTGGTATTAGTTCATCATACTGGTGTTAACCAGTGTTTACTGTCTGTCTATTCTTTTTGGTATAAGTTCATCATGCTGGTGTCAACCAGTGTCCACTGTCTGTGTATTCTTTTTGGTATTAATTCATCATGCTGGTGTTAACCAGTGTCCACTGTCTGTGTATTCTTTTTGGTATTAATTCATCATGCTGTGGTTAGCCAGTGTCCACTGTCTGTCTATTCTTTTTGGTGTTAGTTCATCATGCTGGTGTTAACCAGTGTTCACTGTCTGTCTATTCTTTTTGGTATTAGTTCATCATGCTGGTGTTAACCAGTGTTCACTGTCTGTCTATTCTTTTTGGTATTAGTTCATCATGCTGGTGTTAACCAGTGTCCACTGTCTGTATATTCTTTTTGGTATTAGTTCATCATGCTGGTGTTAACCAGTGTCCACTGTCTGTATATTCTTTTTGGTATTAGTTCATCATGCTGGTGTTAACCAGTGTTCACTGTCTGTCTATTCTTTTTGGTATTAGTTCATCATGCTGGTGTTAACCAGTGTTCACTGTCTGTCTATTCTTTTTGGTATTAGTTCATCATGCTGGTGTTAACCAGTGTCCACTGTCTGTATATTCTTTTTGGTATTAGTTCATCATGCTGGTGTTAACCAGTGTCCACTGTCTGTCTATTCTTTTTGGTATTAGTTCATCATACTGGTGTTAACCAGTGTTCACTGTCTGTCTATTCTTTTTGGTATTAGTTCATCATGCTGGTGTTAACCAGTGTCCACTGTCTGTCTATTCTTTTTGGTATTAGTTCATCATACTGGTGTTAACCAGTGTTTACTGTCTGTCTATTCTTTTTGGTATAAGTTCATCATGCTGGTGTTAACCAGTGTCCACTGTCTGTGTATTCTTTTTGGTATTAATTCATCATGCTGTGGTTAGCCAGTGTCCACTGTCTGTATATTCTTTTTGGTATTAGTTCATCATGCTGGTGTTAACCAGTGTTCACTCTCTGTATATTCTTTTTGGTATTAGTTCATCATGCTGGTGTTGACCAGTGTCCACTGTCTGTATATTCTTTTTGGTATTAGTTCATCATGCTGGTGTTGACCAGTGTCCACTGTCTGTCTATTCTTTTTGGTATTAGTTCATCATGCTGGTGTTGACCAGTGTTCACTGTCTGTCTATTCTTGTTGGTATTAGTTCATCATGCTGTGGTTAACCATTGTCCACTGTCTGTCTATTCTTTTTGGTATTAATTCATCATGCTGTGGTTAGCCAGTGTCCACTGTCTGTATATTCTTTTTGGTATTAGTTCATCATGCTGTGGTTAACCATTGTCCACTGTCTGTCTATTCTTTTTGGTATTAGTTCATCATGCTGGTGTTAACCAGTGTCCACTGTCTGTCTATTCTTTTTGGTATTAGTTCATCATGCTGGTGTTAACCAGTGTTCACTGTCTGTCTATTCTTTTTGGTATTAGTTCATCATGCTGGTGTTAACCAGTGTTCACTGTCTGTCTATTCTTTTTGGTATTAGTTCATCATGCTGGTGTTAACCAGTGTTCACTGTCTGTCTATTCTTTTTGGTATTAGTTCATCATGCTGGTGTTGACCAGTGTCCACTGTCTGTATATTCTTTTTGGTATTAGTTCATCATGCTGGTGTTGACCAGTGTCCACTGTCTGTCTATTCTTTTTGGTATTAGTTCATCATGCTGGTGTTGACCAGTGTTCACTGTCTGTCTATTCTTGTTGGTATTAGTTCATCATGCTGTGGTTAACCATTGTCCACTGTCTGTCTATTCTTTTTGGTATTAATTCATCATGCTGTGGTTAGCCAGTGTCCACTGTCTGTATATTCTTTTTGGTATTAGTTCATCATGCTGTGGTTAACCATTGTCCACTGTCTGTCTATTCTTTTTGGTATTAGTTCATCATGCTGGTGTTAACCAGTGTCCACTGTCTGTCTATTCTTTTTGGTATTAGTTCATCATGCTGGTGTTAACCAGTGTTCACTGTCTGTCTATTCTTTTTGGTATTAGTTCATCATGCTGGTGTTAACCAGTGTTCACTGTCTGTCTATTCTTTTTGGTATTAGTTCATCATGCTGGTGTTAACCAGTGTTCACTGTCTGTCTATTCTTTTTGGTATTAGTTCATCATGCTGGTGTTAACCAGTGTTCACTGTCTGTCTATTCTTTTTGGTACTAGTTCATCATGCTGGTGTTAACCAGTGTCCACTGTCTGTATATTCTTTTTGGTATTAGTTCATCATGCTGGTGTTAACCAGTGTCCACTGTCTGTCTATTCTTTTTGGTATTAGTTCATCATACTGGTGTTAACCAGTGTTCACTGTCTGTCTATTCTTTTTGGTATTAGTTCATCATACTGGTGTTAACCAGTGTTTACTGTCTGTCTATTCTTTTTGGTATAAGTTCATCATGCTGGTGTCAACCAGTGTCCACTGTCTGTGTATTCTTTTTGGTATTAATTCATCATGCTGGTGTTAACCAGTGTCCACTGTCTGTGTATTCTTTTTGGTATTAATTCATCATGCTGTGGTTAGCCAGTGTCCACTGTCTGTCTATTCTTTTTGGTGTTAGTTCATCATGCTGGTGTTAACCAGTGTTCACTGTCTGTCTATTCTTTTTGGTATTAGTTCATCATGCTGGTGTTAACCAGTGTTCACTGTCTGTCTATTCTTTTTGGTATTAGTTCATCATGCTGGTGTTAACCAGTGTCCACTGTCTGTATATTCTTTTTGGTATTAGTTCATCATGCTGGTGTTAACCAGTGTCCACTGTCTGTCTATTCTTTTTGGTATTAGTTCATCATACTGGTGTTAACCAGTGTTCACTGTCTGTCTATTCTTTTTGGTATTAGTTCATCATGCTGGTGTTAACCAGTGTTCACTGTCTGTCTATTCTTTTTGTTATTAGTTCATCATGCTGGTGTTAACCAGTGTTCACTGTCTGTCTATTCTTTTTGGTATTAGTTCATCATGCTGGTGTTAACCAGTGTCCACTGTCTGTATATTCTTTTTGGTATTAGTTCATCATGCTGGTGTTAACCAGTGTCCACTGTCTGTCTATTCTTTTTGGTATTAGTTCATCATACTGGTGTTAACCAGTGTTCACTGTCTGTCTATTCTTTTTGGTATTAGTTCATCATGCTGGTGTTAACCAGTGTCCACTGTCTGTCTATTCTTTTTGGTATTAGTTCATCATACTGGTGTTAACCAGTGTTTACTGTCTGTCTATTCTTTTTGGTATAAGTTCATCATGCTGGTGTCAACCAGTGTCCACTGTCTGTGTATTCTTTTTGGTATTAATTCATCATGCTGGTGTTAACCAGTGTCCACTGTCTGTGTATTCTTTTTGGTATTAATTCATCATGCTGTGGTTAGCCAGTGTCCACTGTCTGTCTATTCTTTTTGGTGTTAGTTCATCATGCTGGTGTCAACCAGTGTCCACTGTCTGTGTATTCTTTTTGGTATTAGTTCATCATGCTGGTGTTAACCAGTGTCCACTGTCTGTGTATTCTTTTTGGTATTAATTCATCATGCTGTGGTTAGCCAGTGTCCACTGTCTGTATATTCTTTTTGGTATTAGTTCATCATGCTGGTGTTAACCATTGTTCACTCTCTGTATATTCTTTTTGGTATTAGTTCATCATGCTGGTGTTGACCAGTGTCCACTGTCTGTATATTCTTTTTGGTATTAGTTCATCATGCTGGTGTTGACCAGTGTCCACTGTCTGTATATTCTTTTTGGTATTAGTTCATCATGCTGGTGTTGACCAGTGTCCACTGTCTGTCTATTCTTTTTGGTATTAGTTCATCATGCTGGTGTTGACCAGTGTTCACTGTCTGTCTATTCTTGTTGGTATTAGTTCATCATGCTGTGGTTAACCATTGTCCACTGTCTGTCTATTCTTTTTGGTATTAATTCATCATGCTGTGGTTAGCCAGTGTCCACTGTCTGTATATTCTTTTTGGTATTAGTTCATCATGCTGTGGTTAACCATTGTCCACTGTCTGTCTATTCTTTTTGGTATTAGTTCATCATGCTGGTGTTAACCAGTGTCCACTGTCTGTCTATTCTTTTTGGTATTAGTTCATCATGCTGGTGTTAACCAGTGTTCACTGTCTGTCTATTCTTTTTGGTATTAGTTCATCATGCTGGTGTTAACCAGTGTTCACTGTCTGTCTATTCTTTTTGGTATTAGTTCATCATGCTGGTGTTAACCAGTGTTCACTGTCTGTCTATTCTTTTTGGTATTAGTTCATCATGCTGGTGTTGACCAGTGTCCACTGTCTGTATATTCTTTTTGGTATTAGTTCATCATGCTGGTGTTGACCAGTGTCCACTGTCTGTCTATTCTTTTTGGTATTAGTTCATCATGCTGGTGTTGACCAGTGTTCACTGTCTGTCTATTCTTGTTGGTATTAGTTCATCATGCTGTGGTTAACCATTGTCCACTGTCTGTCTATTCTTTTTGGTATTAATTCATCATGCTGTGGTTAGCCAGTGTCCACTGTCTGTATATTCTTTTTGGTATTAGTTCATCATGCTGTGGTTAACCATTGTCCACTGTCTGTCTATTCTTTTTGGTATTAGTTCATCATGCTGGTGTTAACCAGTGTCCACTGTCTGTCTATTCTTTTTGGTATTAGTTCATCATGCTGGTGTTAACCAGTGTTCACTGTCTGTCTATTCTTTTTGGTATTAGTTCATCATGCTGGTGTTAACCAGTGTTCACTGTCTGTCTATTCTTTTTGGTATTAGTTCATCATGCTGGTGTTAACCAGTGTTCACTGTCTGTCTATTCTTTTTGGTATTAGTTCATCATGCTGGTGTTAACCAGTGTTCACTGTCTGTCTATTCTTTTTGGTACTAGTTCATCATGCTGGTGTTAACCAGTGTCCACTGTCTGTATATTCTTTTTGGTATTAGTTCATCATGCTGGTGTTAACCAGTGTCCACTGTCTGTCTATTCTTTTTGGTATTAGTTCATTATACTGGTGTTAACCAGTGTTCACTGTCTGTCTATTCTTTTTGGTATTAGTTCATCATACTGGTGTTAACCAGTGTTTACTGTCTGTCTATTCTTTTTGGTATAAGTTCATCATGCTGGTGTCAACCAGTGTCCACTGTCTGTGTATTCTTTTTGGTATTAATTCATCATGCTGGTGTTAACCAGTGTCCACTGTCTGTGTATTCTTTTTGGTATTAATTCATCATGCTGTGGTTAGCCAGTGTCCACTGTCTGTCTATTCTTTTTGGTGTTAGTTCATCATGCTGGTGTTAACCAGTGTTCACTGTCTGTCTATTCTTTTTGGTATTAGTTCATCATGCTGGTGTTAACCAGTGTTCACTGTCTGTCTATTCTTTTTGGTATTAGTTCATCATGCTGGTGTTAACCAGTGTCCACTGTCTGTATATTCTTTTTGGTATTAGTTCATCATGCTGGTGTTAACCAGTGTCCACTGTCTGTCTATTCTTTTTGGTATTAGTTCATCATACTGGTGTTAACCAGTGTTCACTGTCTGTCTATTCTTTTTGGTATTAGTTCATCATGCTGGTGTTAACCAGTGTTCACTGTCTGTCTATTCTTTTTGGTATTAGTTCATCATGCTGGTGTTAACCAGTGTTCACTGTCTGTCTATTCTTTTTGGTATTAGTTCATCATGCTGGTGTTAACCAGTGTCCACTGTCTGTATATTCTTTTTGGTATTAGTTCATCATGCTGGTGTTAACCAGTGTCCACTGTCTGTCTATTCTTTTTGGTATTAGTTCATCATACTGGTGTTAACCAGTGTTCACTGTCTGTCTATTCTTTTTGGTATTAGTTCATCATGCTGGTGTTAACCAGTGTCCACTGTCTGTCTATTCTTTTTGGTATTAGTTCATCATACTGGTGTTAACCAGTGTTTACTGTCTGTCTATTCTTTTTGGTATAAGTTCATCATGCTGGTGTCAACCAGTGTCCACTGTCTGTGTATTCTTTTTGGTATTAATTCATCATGCTGGTGTTAACCAGTGTCCACTGTCTGTGTATTCTTTTTGGTATTAATTCATCATGCTGTGGTTAGCCAGTGTCCACTGTCTGTCTATTCTTTTTGGTGTTAGTTCATCATGCTGGTGTCAACCAGTGTCCACTGTCTGTGTATTCTTTTTGGTATTAGTTCATCATGCTGGTGTTAACCAGTGTCCACTGTCTGTGTATTCTTTTTGGTATTAATTCATCATGCTGTGGTTAGCCAGTGTCCACTGTCTGTATATTCTTTTTGGTATTAGTTCATCATGCTGGTGTTAACCATTGTTCACTCTCTGTATATTCTTTTTGGTATTAGTTCATCATGCTGGTGTTGACCAGTGTCCACTGTCTGTATATTCTTTTTGGTATTAGTTCATCATGCTGGTGTTGACCAGTGTCCACTGTCTGTCTATTCTTTTTGGTATTAGTTCATCATGCTGGTGTTGACAAGTGTTCACTGTCTGTCTATTCTTGTTGGTATTAGTTCATCATGCTGTGGTTAACCATTGTCCACTGTCTGTCTATTCTTTTTGGTATTAATTCATCATGCTGTGGTTAGCCAGTGTCCACTGTCTGTATATTCTTTTTGGTATTAGTTCATCATGCTGTGGTTAACCATTGTCCACTGTCTGTCTATTCTTTTTGGTATTAGTTCATCATGCTGGTGATAACCAGTGTCCACTGTCTGTCTATTCTTTTTGGTATTAGTTCATCATGCTGGTGTTAACCAGTGTTCACTGTCTGTCTATTCTTTTTGGTATTAGTTCATCATGCTGGTGTCAACCAGTGTCCACTGTCTGTGTATTCTTTTTGGTATTAGTTCATCATGCTGGTGTTAACCAGTGTCCACTGTCTGTCTATTCTTTTTGGTATTAGTTCATCATGCTGGTGTTGACCAGTGTTCACTGTCTGTCTATTCTTTTTGGTATTAGTTCATCATACTGGTGTTAACCAGTGTTCACTGTCTGTCTATTCTTTTTGGTATTAGTTCATCATGCTGGTGTTAACCAGTGTTCACTGTCTGTCTATTCTTTTTGGTATTAGTTCATCATGCTGGTGTTAACCAGTGTTCACTGTCTGTCTATTCTTTTTGGTATTAGTTCATCATGCTGGTGTTATCCAGTGTTCACTGTCTGTCTATTCTTTTTGGTATTAGTTAATCATGCTGGTGTTAACCAGTGTTCACTGTCTGTCTATTCTTTTTGGTGTTAGTTCATCATGCTGGTGTCAACCAGTGTCCACTGTCTGTGTATTCTTTTTGGTATTAGTTCATCATGCTGGTGTTAACCAGTGTCCACTGTCTGTGTATTCTTTTTGGTATTAATTCATCATGCTGTGGTTAGCCAGTGTCCACTGTCTGTATATTCTTTTTGGTATTAGTTCATCATGCTGGTGTTAACCAGTGTTCACTCTCTGTATATTCTTTTTGGTATTAGTTCATCATGCTGGTGTTGACCAGTGTCCACTGTCTGTATATTCTTTTTGGTATTAGTTCATCATGCTGGTGTTGACCAGTGTCCACTGTCTGTCTATTCTTTTTGGTATTAGTTCATCATGCTGGTGTTGACCAGTGTTCACTGTCTGTCTATTCTTGTTGGTATTAGTTCATCATGCTGTGGTTAACCATTGTCCACTGTCTGTCTATTCTTTTTGGTATTAATTCATCATGCTGTGGTTAGCCAGTGTCCACTGTCTGTATATTCTTTTTGGTATTAGTTCATCATGCTGTGGTTAACCATTGTCCACTGTCTGTCTATTCTTTTTGGTATTAGTTCATCATGCTGGTGTTAACCAGTGTCCACTGTCTGTCTATTCTTTTTGGTATTAGTTCATCATGCTGGTGTTAACCAGTGTTCACTGTCTGTCTATTCTTTTTGGTATTAGTTCATCATGCTGGTGTTAACCAGTGTTCACTGTCTGTCTATTCTTTTTGGTATTAGTTCATCATGCTGGTGTTAACCAGTGTTCACTGTCTGTCTATTCTTTTTGGTATTAGTTCATCATGCTGGTGTTGACCAGTGTCCACTGTCTGTATATTCTTTTTGGTATTAGTTCATCATGCTGGTGTTGACCAGTGTCCACTGTCTGTCTATTCTTTTTGGTATTAGTTCATCATGCTGGTGTTGACCAGTGTTCACTGTCTGTCTATTCTTGTTGGTATTAGTTCATCATGCTGTGGTTAACCATTGTCCACTGTCTGTCTATTCTTTTTGGTATTAATTCATCATGCTGTGGTTAGCCAGTGTCCACTGTCTGTATATTCTTTTTGGTATTAGTTCATCATGCTGTGGTTAACCATTGTCCACTGTCTGTCTATTCTTTTTGGTATTAGTTCATCATGCTGGTGTTAACCAGTGTCCACTGTCTGTCTATTCTTTTTGGTATTAGTTCATCATGCTGGTGTTAACCAGTGTTCACTGTCTGTCTATTCTTTTTGGTATTAGTTCATCATGCTGGTGTTAACCAGTGTTCACTGTCTGTCTATTCTTTTTGGTATTAGTTCATCATGCTGGTGTTAACCAGTGTTCACTGTCTGTCTATTCTTTTTGGTATTAGTTCATCATGCTGGTGTTAACCAGTGTTCACTGTCTGTCTATTCTTTTTGGTACTAGTTCATCATGCTGGTGTTAACCAGTGTCCACTGTCTGTATATTCTTTTTGGTATTAGTTCATCATGCTGGTGTTAACCAGTGTCCACTGTCTGTCTATTCTTTTTGGTATTAGTTCATCATACTGGTGTTAACCAGTGTTCACTGTCTGTCTATTCTTTTTGGTATTAGTTCATCATACTGGTGTTAACCAGTGTTTACTGTCTGTCTATTCTTTTTGGTATAAGTTCATCATGCTGGTGTCAACCAGTGTCCACTGTCTGTGTATTCTTTTTGGTATTAATTCATCATGCTGGTGTTAACCAGTGTCCACTGTCTGTGTATTCTTTTTGGTATTAATTCATCATGCTGTGGTTAGCCAGTGTCCACTGTCTGTCTATTCTTTTTGGTGTTAGTTCATCATGCTGGTGTTAACCAGTGTTCACTGTCTGTCTATTCTTTTTGGTATTAGTTCATCATGCTGGTGTTAACCAGTGTTCACTGTCTGTCTATTCTTTTTGGTATTAGTTCATCATGCTGGTGTTAACCAGTGTCCACTGTCTGTATATTCTTTTTGGTATTAGTTCATCATGCTGGTGTTAACCAGTGTCCACTGTCTGTCTATTCTTTTTGGTATTAGTTCATCATACTGGTGTTAACCAGTGTTCACTGTCTGTCTATTCTTTTTGGTATTAGTTCATCATGCTGGTGTTAACCAGTGTTCACTGTCTGTCTATTCTTTTTGGTATTAGTTCATCATGCTGGTGTTAACCAGTGTTCACTGTCTGTCTATTCTTTTTGGTATTAGTTCATCATGCTGGTGTTAACCAGTGTCCACTGTCTGTATATTCTTTTTGGTATTAGTTCATCATGCTGGTGTTAACCAGTGTCCACTGTCTGTCTATTCTTTTTGGTATTAGTTCATCATACTGGTGTTAACCAGTGTTCACTGTCTGTCTATTCTTTTTGGTATTAGTTCATCATGCTGGTTTTAACCAGTGTCCACTGTCTGTCTATTCTTTTTGGTATTAGTTCATCATACTGGTGTTAACCAGTGTTTACTGTCTGTCTATTCTTTTTGGTATAAGTTCATCATGCTGGTGTCAACCAGTGTCCACTGTCTGTGTATTCTTTTTGGTATTAATTCATCATGCTGGTGTTAACCAGTGTCCACTGTCTGTGTATTCTTTTTGGTATTAATTCATCATGCTGTGGTTAGCCAGTGTCCACTGTCTGTCTATTCTTTTTGGTGTTAGTTCATCATGCTGGTGTCAACCAGTGTCCACTGTCTGTGTATTCTTTTTGGTATTAGTTCATCATGCTGGTGTTAACCAGTGTCCACTGTCTGTGTATTCTTTTTGGTATTAATTCATCATGCTGTGGTTAGCCAGTGTCCACTGTCTGTATATTCTTTTTGGTATTAGTTCATCATGCTGGTGTTAACCATTGTTCACTCTCTGTATATTCTTTTTGGTATTAGTTCATCATGCTGGTGTTGACCAGTGTCCACTGTCTGTATATTCTTTTTGGTATTAGTTCATCATGCTGGTGTTGACCAGTGTCCACTGTCTGTATATTCTTTTTGGTATTAGTTCATCATGCTGGTGTTGACCAGTGTCCACTGTCTGTCTATTCTTTTTGGTATTAGTTCATCATGCTGGTGTTGACCAGTGTTCACTGTCTGTCTATTCTTGTTGGTATTAGTTCATCATGCTGTGGTTAACCATTGTCCACTGTCTGTCTATTCTTTTTGGTATTAATTCATCATGCTGTGGTTAGCCAGTGTCCACTGTCTGTATATTCTTTTTGGTATTAGTTCATCATGCTGTGGTTAACCATTGTCCACTGTCTGTCTATTCTTTTTGGTATTAGTTCATCATGCTGGTGTTAACCAGTGTCCACTGTCTGTCTATTCTTTTTGGTATTAGTTCATCATGCTGGTGTTAACCAGTGTTCACTGTCTGTCTATTCTTTTTGGTATTAGTTCATCATGCTGGTGTTAACCAGTGTTCACTGTCTGTCTATTCTTTTTGGTATTAGTTCATCATGCTGGTGTTAACCAGTGTTCACTGTCTGTCTATTCTTTTTGGTATTAGTTCATCATGCTGGTGTTGACCAGTGTCCACTGTCTGTATATTCTTTTTGGTATTAGTTCATCATGCTGGTGTTGACCAGTGTCCACTGTCTGTCTATTCTTTTTGGTATTAGTTCATCATGCTGGTGTTGACCAGTGTTCACTGTCTGTCTATTCTTGTTGGTATTAGTTCATCATGCTGTGGTTAACCATTGTCCACTGTCTGTCTATTCTTTTTGGTATTAATTCATCATGCTGTGGTTAGCCAGTGTCCACTGTCTGTATATTCTTTTTGGTATTAGTTCATCATGCTGTGGTTAACCATTGTCCACTGTCTGTCTATTCTTTTTGGTATTAGTTCATCATGCTGGTGTTAACCAGTGTCCACTGTCTGTCTATTCTTTTTGGTATTAGTTCATCATGCTGGTGTTAACCAGTGTTCACTGTCTGTCTATTCTTTTTGGTATTAGTTCATCATGCTGGTGTTAACCAGTGTTCACTGTCTGTCTATTCTTTTTGGTATTAGTTCATCATGCTGGTGTTAACCAGTGTTCACTGTCTGTCTATTCTTTTTGGTATTAGTTCATCATGCTGGTGTTAACCAGTGTTCACTGTCTGTCTATTCTTTTTGGTACTAGTTCATCATGCTGGTGTTAACCAGTGTCCACTGTCTGTATATTCTTTTTGGTATTAGTTCATCATGCTGGTGTTAACCAGTGTCCACTGTCTGTCTATTCTTTTTGGTATTAGTTCATTATACTGGTGTTAACCAGTGTTCACTGTCTGTCTATTCTTTTTGGTATTAGTTCATCATACTGGTGTTAACCAGTGTTTACTGTCTGTCTATTCTTTTTGGTATAAGTTCATCATGCTGGTGTCAACCAGTGTCCACTGTCTGTGTATTCTTTTTGGTATTAATTCATCATGCTGGTGTTAACCAGTGTCCACTGTCTGTGTATTCTTTTTGGTATTAATTCATCATGCTGTGGTTAGCCAGTGTCCACTGTCTGTCTATTCTTTTTGGTGTTAGTTCATCATGCTGGTGTTAACCAGTGTTCACTGTCTGTCTATTCTTTTTGGTATTAGTTCATCATGCTGGTGTTAACCAGTGTTCACTGTCTGTCTATTCTTTTTGGTATTAGTTCATCATGCTGGTGTTAACCAGTGTCCACTGTCTGTATATTCTTTTTGGTATTAGTTCATCATGCTGGTGTTAACCAGTGTCCACTGTCTGTCTATTCTTTTTGGTATTAGTTCATCATACTGGTGTTAACCAGTGTTCACTGTCTGTCTATTCTTTTTGGTATTAGTTCATCATGCTGGTGTTAACCAGTGTTCACTGTCTGTCTATTCTTTTTGGTATTAGTTCATCATGCTGGTGTTAACCAGTGTTCACTGTCTGTCTATTCTTTTTGGTATTAGTTCATCATGCTGGTGTTAACCAGTGTCCACTGTCTGTATATTCTTTTTGGTATTAGTTCATCATGCTGGTGTTAACCAGTGTCCACTGTCTGTCTATTCTTTTTGGTATTAGTTCATCATACTGGTGTTAACCAGTGTTCACTGTCTGTCTATTCTTTTTGGTATTAGTTCATCATGCTGGTGTTAACCAGTGTCCACTGTCTGTCTATTCTTTTTGGTATTAGTTCATCATACTGGTGTTAACCAGTGTTTACTGTCTGTCTATTCTTTTTGGTATAAGTTCATCATGCTGGTGTCAACCAGTGTCCACTGTCTGTGTATTCTTTTTGGTATTAATTCATCATGCTGGTGTTAACCAGTGTCCACTGTCTGTGTATTCTTTTTGGTATTAATTCATCATGCTGTGGTTAGCCAGTGTCCACTGTCTGTCTATTCTTTTTGGTGTTAGTTCATCATGCTGGTGTCAACCAGTGTCCACTGTCTGTGTATTCTTTTTGGTATTAGTTCATCATGCTGGTGTTAACCAGTGTCCACTGTCTGTGTATTCTTTTTGGTATTAATTCATCATGCTGTGGTTAGCCAGTGTCCACTGTCTGTATATTCTTTTTGGTATTAGTTCATCATGCTGGTGTTAACCATTGTTCACTCTCTGTATATTCTTTTTGGTATTAGTTCATCATGCTGGTGTTGACCAGTGTCCACTGTCTGTATATTCTTTTTGGTATTAGTTCATCATGCTGGTGTTGACCAGTGTCCACTGTCTGTCTATTCTTTTTGGTATTAGTTCATCATGCTGGTGTTGACAAGTGTTCACTGTCTGTCTATTCTTGTTGGTATTAGTTCATCATGCTGTGGTTAACCATTGTCCACTGTCTGTCTATTCTTTTTGGTATTAATTCATCATGCTGTGGTTAGCCAGTGTCCACTGTCTGTATATTCTTTTTGGTATTAGTTCATCATGCTGTGGTTAACCATTGTCCACTGTCTGTCTATTCTTTTTGGTATTAGTTCATCATGCTGGTGATAACCAGTGTCCACTGTCTGTCTATTCTTTTTGGTATTAGTTCATCATGCTGGTGTTAACCAGTGTTCACTGTCTGTCTATTCTTTTTGGTATTAGTTCATCATGCTGGTGTCAACCAGTGTCCACTGTCTGTGTATTCTTTTTGGTATTAGTTCATCATGCTGGTGTTAACCAGTGTCCACTGTCTGTCTATTCTTTTTGGTATTAGTTCATCATGCTGGTGTTGACCAGTGTTCACTGTCTGTCTATTCTTTTTGGTATTAGTTCATCATACTGGTGTTAACCAGTGTTCACTGTCTGTCTATTCTTTTTGGTATTAGTTCATCATGCTGGTGTTAACCAGTGTTCACTGTCTGTCTATTCTTTTTGGTATTAGTTCATCATGCTGGTGTTAACCAGTGTTCACTGTCTGTCTATTCTTTTTGGTATTAGTTCATCATGCTGGTGTTATCCAGTGTTCACTGTCTGTCTATTCTTTTTGGTATTAGTTAATCATGCTGGTGTTAACCAGTGTTCACTGTCTGTCTATTCTTTTTGGTATTAGTTCATCATGCTGGTGTTAACCAGTGTCCACTGTCTGTCTATTCTTTTTGGTATTAGTTCATCATACTGGTGTTAACCAGTGTTCACTGTCTGTCTATTCTTTTTGGTATTAGTTCATCATGCTGGTGTTAACCAGTGTCCACTGTCTGTCTATTCTTTTTGGTATTAGTTCATCATACTGGTGTTAACCAGTGTTTACTGTCTGTCTATTCTTTTTGGTGTTAGTTCATCATGCTGGTGTCAACCAGTGTCCACTGTCTGTCTATTCTTTTTGGTATTAGTTCATCATACTGGTGTTAACCAGTGTCCACTGTCTGTCTATTCTTTTTGGTGTTAGTTCATCATGCTGGTGTCAACCAGTGTCCACTGTCTGTGTATTCTTTTTGGTATTAGTTCATCATGCTGGTGTTAACCAGTGTCCACTGTCTGTGTATTCTTTTTGGTATTAATTCATCATGCTGTGGTTAGCCAGTGTCCACTGTCTGTATATTCTTTTTGGTATTAGTTCATCATGCTGGTGTTGACCAGTGTTCACTGTCTGTCTATTCTTTTTGGTATTAGTTCATCATGCTGGTGTTGACCAGTGTTCACTCTCTGTATATTCTTTTTGGTATTAGTTCATCATGCTGGTGTTAACCAGTGTTCCCTCTCTGTATATTCTTTTTGGTATTAGTTCATCATGCTGGTGTTGACCAGTGTTCACTCTCTGTCTATTCTTTTTGGTATTAGTTCATCATGCTGGTGTTAACCAGTGTTCACTGTCTGTCTATTCTTTTTGGTATTAGTTCATCATGCTGGTGTTAACCAGTGTTCACTGTCTGTCTATTCTTGTTGGTATTAGTTCATCATGCTGGTGTTAACCAGTGTTCACTGTCTGTCTATTCTTTTTGGTATTAGTTCATCATGCTGGTGTTAACCAGTGTCCACTGTCTGTCTATTCTTTTTGGTATTAGTTCATCATGCTGGTGTTAACCAGTGTCCACTGTCTGTATATTCTTTTTGGTATTAGTTCATCATGCTGGTGTTAACCAGTGTCCACTGTCTGTCTATTCTTTTTGGTATTAGTTCATCATACTGGTGTTAACCAGTGTTCACTGTCTGTCTATTCTTTTTGGTATTAGTTCATCATGCTGGTGTTAACCAGTGTCCACTGTCTGTCTATTCTTTTTGGTATTAGTTCATCATACTGGTGTTAACCAGTGTTTACTGTCTGTCTATTCTTTTTGGTATAAGTTCATCATGCTGGTGTCAACCAGTGTCCACTGTCTGTGTATTCTTTTTGGTATTAATTCATCATGCTGGTGTTAACCAGTGTCCACTGTCTGTGTATTCTTTTTGGTATTAATTCATCATGCTGTGGTTAGCCAGTGTCCACTGTCTGTCTATTCTTTTTGGTGTTAGTTCATCATGCTGGTGTCAACCAGTGTCCACTGTCTGTGTATTCTTTTTGGTATTAGTTCATCATGCTGGTGTTAACCAGTGTCCACTGTCTGTGTATTCTTTTTGGTATTAATTCATCATGCTGTGGTTAGCCAGTGTCCACTGTCTGTCTATTCTTTTTGGTATTAGTTCATCATGCTGGTGTTAACCAGTGTTCACTCTCTGTATATTCTTTTTGGTATTAGTTCATCATGCTGGTGTTGACCAGTGTCCACTGTCTGTATATTCTTTTTGGTATTAGTTCATCATGCTGTGGTTAACCAGTGTCCACTGTCTGTATATTCTTTTCGGTATTAGTTCATCATGCTGTGGTTATCCAGTGTCCACTGTCTGTCTATTTTTTTTGGTATTAGTTCATCATGCTGGTGTCAACCAGTGTCCACTGTCTGTCTATTCTTTTTGGTATTAGTTCATCATGCTGGTGTTAACCAGTGTCCACTGTCTGACTATTCTTTTTGGTATTAGTTCATCATGATGTGGTTAACCAGTGTTCACTGTCTGTATATTCTTTTTGGTATTAGTTCATCATGCTGGTGTTAACCAGTGTCCACTGTCTGTCTATTCTTTTTGGTATTAGTTCATCATACTGGTGTTAACCAGTGTTCACTGTCTGTGTATTCTTTTTGGTATTAATTCATCATGCTGGTGTTAACCAGTGTTCACTGTCTGTCTATTCTTTTTGGTATTAGTTCATCATGCTGGTGTTAACCAGTGTTCACTGTCTGTCTATTCTTTTTGGTATTAGTTCATCATGCTGGTGTTAACCAGTGTCCACTGTCTGTATATTCTTTTTGGTATTAGTTCATCATGCTGGTGTTAACCAGTGTCCACTGTCTGTCTATTCTTTTTGGTATTAGTTCATCATACTGGTGTTAACCAGTGTTCACTGAATGTCTATTCTTTTTGGTATTAGTTCATCATGCTGGTGTTAACCAGTGTCCACTGTCTGTCTATTCTTTTTGGTATTAGTTCATCATGCTGGTGTTAACCAGTGTCCACTGTCTGTCTATTCTTTTTGGTATTAGTTCATCATGCTGGTGTTAACCAGTGTCCACTGTCTGTCTATTATTGTTGGTATTAGTTCATCATGCTGGTGTTAACCAGTGTCCACTGTCTGACTATTCTTTTTGGTATTAGTTCATCATGCTGTGGTTAACCAGTGTTCACTGTCTGTCTATTCTTTTTGCTATTAGTTCATCATGCTGGTGTTAACCAGTGTCCACTGTCTGTCTATTCTTTTTGATATTAGTTCATCATGCTGGTGTTGTCCAGTGTTGACTCTCTGGTCCAGATCATTTATTACATTTCAAGAAGATGAGCAGTTCAAATGGATAATCCCAGTTGTCACATAACCAGCATCTTTCAGCACTGAACACTTTTCCAGCTACACCAGACAGCTCCAAACTCAAGATACCCTTTGTACTGCAGGCACTTGGATGTGTGATACAAGTCATAATGACCACCATACTGTCATTGCTAATATTAACGTTTCTATAACCCCTTTAGAGTCGAAACACAATGAGTCTTACAGAGCCATTCACAGGATTGACATTACAGCTTTAATGGCTGATATCCTTATATCTGATAAAATAATCATGATAAAATCGCAGATAAAAAAAACATCTGTCTGACTTATATAAACAGTACTGTCAAGTACTTAATGCATTACTTAACAAACATGCACCTATAAAATCCAAATGGGTGTCAGAAAGGCCACCGGCTCCATGGATGACTTCCGAAATTATACTATCTAAAAGGCGTCGTCGTTATTTAGAGCGTGTATGGCGCAAATCACGCTCGCCATTAGATAGGTCGCGCTATTCTAAGCAATGTCACCTCTGTAACAGACAAATGGCTAAAGCTAAATCAGATTATTTTACAGATATGGTCATAAATAAGTCTGATAATCCGCGTCAGTTATGGAACTGCATAAATAACATTCTACACAGACGGCCTACTCCATCGTTACCTGATCATGTGACAGTTAAGTCTCTATGTGATTCGTTCTCTAGTCACTTCAAGAATAAAATCACTATTATTCGTTCTGCTTTCCCACATCATAATATAAGTAATGTCAGTGTGGACTTTCCACAAGTAAATTCTCAACTTGTATCATTTGAACCTGCAACAGTTGATGAAGTTAGAAAAATAATTATGTCCTCCCCAAATAAATCTTGTGCACTTGATCCATTTCCAACAATACTGCTAAAAGCATGTCTCGATACACTAATTGGACCTATAACAAATATTATAAATGCATCACTTTGCTCTGGCTGTTTTCCTGATGATTTCAAATACGCCCATGTCACACCACTTCTTAAGAAGTCATCTCTGCCTAAGCAAGACCTAAACAGTTTTATACCTGTTTCTAACCTCAGCTTCATTTCCAAAATACTAGAAAAGGTTGTAGCAAGTCGTCTAAGGTCTCACATTAGCACAAATGTCTTAACTAATGTGTTACAATCGTCATATAGGCAGTTTCATTCAACAGAGACTGCCCTCTTAAAGGTTCATAATGACATTAGCTTGAACATTAATAATGGTAAAGTGACTGCACTTACCTTACTAGATATCTCTGCCGCGTTTGACACGATTGATCACAGCATTCTCATTGAACGCCTATTAAATGGTACGGCATATCTGGCACAGCTCTCAGCTGGTTTTCTTCATATCTAACTGATAGATATCAAACTATAAAAATTGGGAACTGCTTTTCAGCTGCACTGCCGGCTTTATTTGGTGTTCCCCAGGGTTCTGTTCTTGGGCCTTTGCTTTTTACTCTTTACACCACGCCACTAAGCTCTGATATACAAAGACATAACTTAGATCATCATCTTTATGCTGATGATACTCAGATCTACATTTCATTGGCTACCCCGGATACAAATCGCTTCCTTAACCAACTTAGTGATTGCCTTCAAGATATCTTCCACTGGATGACTGACAGCAAGTTGAAAATTAAATTAAATGCAAATAAAACTAAATTGATAATTATTGGTACTCCAATGCAGCGTAGTAAACTGGATGTTTTTTTCCCTACGCGTATTTTGAATCAGTACATCCGGCAATCTCGGTGCGGAATCTAGGAGTAATCATTAATAGTAACTTCAATTTCCGACAACACATATCTCAAACATGTCGCTGCTGTTTTTATCATATTCGTGATCTTCGTCGTATTCGCCGGTATGTGTTATTTTCTGTTGCTAAGACTATTGCAACAGCGCTTATTAGCAGCAGACTTGACTATTGCAATTCCCTCCTTTATAATATCACTAGCAAGGATATCACAAAACTTCAGCGTGTCCAAAATTGTCTAGCTAGAGTAGTTAGTCACAAGATCTCCTCGTTTTTCTCGCTCTGTTCCACTTTTGAAGTCTGCATTGGCTTCCTGTACGATATCCTATACTATTTAAGATCTGTAACATTACATACCAGGCACTGTCCAATAAGCAACAATCTTATTTGCATTCATTGCTTTCTCCTGTAAGAAAACTTATCCAGCTTCGATCATCTAGTTCTGACCTACTTTTTGTTCCTAGAGTCAACACTAACATTGGAACTAGGGCTTCTTCTGTTGCTGCACCAACTCTTTGTAATATGCTCCCTCCTAGTGTTAGATCAGTTGAAAATATTACAAAATTCCGTCATCATTTAAAAACGTATCTTTACAACCTTGCTTATCCACCATAGCTCCCTAGCGCCTTGACCCATCTGTTGACAACTGGAAAACTACTTGTGGATTTTGAGATTGACCAATCCTTTTGTTTTGATGCGCCTCTGAGCTTGGTTTCCAAGGATTTAGGCGCAATAGAAGTTATCTTATTATTATTATTATAAGAGTCAGTACTTTTACATAACACAATACACTGCCAGGTGGGCCCACTGCAGCACTCCCAGTGGAGCTTAATTATTCACTGGTGGACACATGCTGGACAGTGAGACTATTCAACCAATTACCTGTAACTGTCTTTGATGTCAATTGAGTGAACGTTGGTCACTGTGCAGAATGATCTTTCTTTAAAGCTCTATCAGGTGTTAATGAACGTCGACAGAAGACATTTGTCGTGCATCTATCCACACTCTTCTCTTTCCCCGTAACGTCGACAGTAGACTTTGGTCTTACATCTATCCGCACTCTTCTCTTTCCCCGTAACGTCGACAGTAGACTTTGGTCTTACATCTATCCGCACTCTTCTCTTTCCCCGTAACGTCGACAGTAGACTTTGGTCTTACATCTATCCGCACTCTTCTCTTTCCCCGTAACGTCGACAGTAGACTTTGGTCTTACATCTATCCGCACTCTTCTCTTTCCCCGTAACGTCGACAGTAGACTTTGGTCTTACATCTATCCGCACTCTTCGCTTTCCCCGTAACGTCGACAAAAGACATTTGTCGTGCATCTATCCGCACTCTTCTCTTTCCCGTAACGTCGACAGTAGACTTTGGTCTTACATCTATCCGCACTCTTCTCTTTCCCGTAACGTCAACAGAAGACATTTGTCGTGCATCTATCCGCACTCTTCTCTTTCCCCGTAACGTCGACAGTAGACTTTGGTCTTACATCTATCCGCACTCTTCTCTTTCACGTAACGTCGACAGAAGACATTTGTCGTGCATCTATCCGCACTCTTCTCTTTCCCCGTAACGTCGACAGTAGACTTTGGTCTTACATCTATCCGCACTCTTCTCTTTCCCGTAACGTCGACAGAAGACATTTGTCGTGCATCTATCCGCACTCTTCTCTTTCCCCGTAACGTCGACAGTAGACTTTGGTCTTACATCTATCCGCACTCTTCTCTTTCCCGTAACGTCAACAGTAGACTTTGGTCTTACATCTATCCGCACTCTTCTCTTTCCCGTAACGTCAACAGAAGACATTTGTCGTGCATCTATCCGCACTCTTCTCTTTCCCCGTAACATCGACAGTAGACTTTGGTCTTACATCTATCCGCACTCTTCTCTTTCCTGTAACATCGACAGGCTCTATCAGGTGTTAATGAACGTCGACAGAAGACATTTGTCGTGCATCTATCCGCACCCTTCTGTTCCCTCGTCACGTCGACCAGTACTGCGCTGGATTGACACACGACGTATTACGTAAAATATCGAAACAACAGTCTCTCCTCAGACAACTGTCGCAGTATTGATCTATAAACGGGATCGCTGTGTTTGAAGTCTGGAGTCATCTGCTGAACTGTTTTCAATAACAGATTCAGTATCACTCAAGTATAAATCTGAACAGTCACACTGTGCCTCTGGCGAGTCGCTGAAACCGCACACTGTGAGCCGTGTAGTGACGCTGGTGCTTAGATGGGGGGTCACAGATCTCAAATCATCTGAGACATGTTTAGACCAAACTTCCAACTGCCACCATTTTCCAGTTTACCTCCCACTAATCGAGCATTCCACTAATTCTACCAGTCACTAATCTCACCTCCCACTAAGTACACATCCCACTAATCCCATTTCCCACTCAACTCACATTCCACTAATGCAACCTCCCTCTAATGCCACCTTCTGCAAATCCCACCCCAGCTAAGCTCAGCTTTCACTAATTGCACCTCCTACTGATCCCATGTCCCATTAATCCCACTTCCCACTACGCCCATCTTACACTAATTCCAACAGCCACTAATCCAACTTCCCGCTAATCCCATCTCCCAGTAATCCCACCTCCAGTTAATAACAACTCCCACTAAACTCACCTTCCACTCATCCTACCTCCCACGAAGCTCACCTCCCACTAATCCCTGTTCCAACTAATCCCAGTAATCCCACCTCCCTCTATATGCTCATCTCCCAGTAATCCCTTTTCCAACTAATCCCACTTCCCATCTCCCATGCATCCAACTTCCAACTAATCCCACATCCCACCTTCACTAATCCCAACTTCCATTAATACCACTTCCCAATAATCCCACCTCCAACTAATCCCACCCCCCACTAAGCTCATTTACCACTAAACCCAACTACATCTAATCCCCACTCCGGTTAATAAAATTAGCTCATATCCCACTAATCCCACCTCCCACTAATCCCACCTCCCACTTATTAATCCCACATCCTAGTAATTCCATCTTCACTAATCCCATATTCCGCTAACCCCGCCTCCCATAAATTTGTAACATCGACTTCCCACCACATCCCCCTAACGTGTCCTTTGACTACGTACTTAGGGCTGTAACCAGCCATGCCTCACACTCATCCATCTCTTTCCCTCCTTCGCTCCTTTCTTCCATTCATCTTTCCTTCCCAACTTCGGTGTACCTTCTGTTTCCCCTCACTCTTGGTTGGATTTCACGGAAGATGGAAAACTTTGATGCACCTGTATGACTCACGGCTGTATGACTCAGATATGCTATTAAATCGTCCAATAAATCGTCTGCCGCGGGGTGTATAAGGTCGAGCTTACAGGCCCCTCGGCAGACACGCAAGACTGAAGGTCTTGAGTGCGTCAGTTAGATCGTATCTCTCTGTCTCGACCAGCATGATGCTATCAGTGATTCGCTTACATTTTAAACATCGTCAAACTTGAATGTTCGATTATATCGCTTCTTCGGAATTTTACCTTTGACGTCATTGCGAGTAGATCAGGTGAGAACTGATGGGAAAAACCCTTCATGATTAGTACCACAAACGAACAATCTGATTGGCTAGGGCACGTGTCTGGGTCCGCGTCAACAACATTTTGGGTGTCTGTATGTGTGGGGGTAGTTTGCTACTGGCGACATTCGACCCGCTTCCAGTTCTTGACATTTGATTTGGGTATTGTCGGCGACATGGAACCGGAAAGAAACGAGTAAAGGAAGACAGCACTGTCAGACATAGAGTATCATCCGTCGTTGTCACATACTTGAATGTGCTGTATAACTTATTATATCAATGCAGTGTCGTCGAGTGAGTTAGAGCGAAATACTTTAGTCATATCGAATATTAATGTCACATATTACCTCGCATATATCCCTCTCCCTCTCCCTCTCCCTCTCCCTCTCCCTCTCCCTCTCCCTCTCCCTCTCCCTCTCCCTCTCCCTCTCCCTCTCCCTGTCCCTCTCCCTCTCCCTGTCCCTGTCCCTCTCCCTGTCCCTCTCCCTCTCCCTGTCCCTCTCCCTGTCCCTCTCCCTCTCTCTCTGTCGTTGCAATTATAGAGAAGAGCTCGCCAGTTGTCGGGTATGTCCGTAGTCCATGTTTCAGGTGAATGTCTCCCCACCTCCCTATCTCCCCACCTCCCTGTCTCCCACCTCCCTGTCTCCCACCTCCCTGTCTCCCCACCTCCCTGTCTCCCCACCTCCCTGTCTCCCACCTCCCTGTCTCACACCTCCCTGTCTCCCACCTCCCTGTCTCCCACCTCCCTGTCTTCCCACCTCCCTGTCTCCCATCTCCCTGTCTCCCCACTTCTCTGTCTCCCCACCTATCTGTCTCCCCACATCCCAGTCTCCCCATCTCACTGTCTCCCCACCTCCCTGTCTCCCATCACCCTGTCTCCCACCTCCCTGTCTCCCACATCCCTGTCTCCCGCCTCCCTGTCCCCCCACCTCCCTGTCTCCCACCTCCCTGTCTCCCCACCTCCCTGTCTCCCACCTCCCTGTCTCCCACCTCCCTGTCTCCCCACATCCCAGTCTCCCCACCTCCCTGTCTCCCCACCTCCCTGTCTCCCCACATCCCAGTCTCCCCACCTCCCTGTCTCCCCACCTCCCTGTCTCCCACATCCCTGTCTCCCACCTCCCTGTCTCCCCACATCCCTGTCTCCCGCCTCCCTGTCTCCCCACATCCCTGTCTCCCGCCTCCCTGTCCCCCCCACCTCCCTGTCTCCCACCTCCCTGTCTCCCCACCTCCCTGTCTCCCCACCTCCCTGTCTCCCATCTCCCTGTCTCCCATCTCCCTGTCTTCCCACCTCCCTGTCTCCCACCTCCATGTCTCCCCACTTCTCTGTCTCCCCACCTCCCTGTCTCCCCACATCCCAGTCTCCCCACCTCCCTGTCTCCCACCTCCCTTTTTCCCCACCTCCCTGTTTCCCACCTCCCTGTCTCCCACCTCCCTGTCTCCCCACCTCCCTGTCTCCCCACCTCCCTGTCTCCCACCTCCCTGTCTTCCCACCTCCCTGTCTCCCACCTCCCTGTCTCCCCACTTCTCTGTCTCCCCATCTCCCTATCTCCCCACATCCCAGTCTCCCCACCTCCCTGTCTCCCCACCTCCCTGTCTCCCCACCTCCCTGTCTCCCACCTCCCTGTCTCCCCACCTCCCTGTCTCCCCACCTCCCTGTCTCCCCACCTCCCTGTCTCCCACATCCCTGTCTCCCACCTCCCTGTCTCCCCACCTCCCTGTCTCCCACCTCCCTGTCTCCCCACATCCCAGTCTCCCCACATCCCAGTCTCCCCACCTCCCTGTCTCCCACCTCCCTTTTTCCCCACCTCCCTGTTTCTCACCTCCCTGTCTCCCACCTCCCTGTCTCCCCACCTCCCTGTCTCCCCACCTCCCTGTCTTCCCACCTCCCTGTCTCCCACCTCCCTGTCTCCCCACTTCTCTGTCTCCCCATCTCCCTATCTCCCCACATCCCAGTCTCCCCACCTCCCTGTCTCCCCACATCCCTGTCTCCCCACCTCCCTGTCTCCCCACCTCCCTGTCTCCCCACCTCCCTGTCTCCCACCTCCCTGTCTTCCCACCTCCCTGTCTCCCACCTCCCTGTCTCCCCACTTCTCTGTCTCCCCATCTCCCTGTCTCCCCACCTCCCTGTCTCCCCACCTCCCTGTCTCCCACCTCCCTGTCTCCCCACCTCCCTGTCTCCCCACCTCCCTGTCTCCCACCTCCCTGTCTCCCACCTCCCTGTCTTCCCACCTCCCTGTCTCCCCACCTCCCTGTCTCCCACCTCCCTTTCTCCCCACCTCCCTGTTTCCCACCTCCCTGTCTCCCCACCCCCCTGTCTCCCACCTCCCTTTCTCCCCACCTCTCTGTCTCCCCACCTCCTTGACTATGATTATAACAATAATAATAATAATAACAATTAACTCTCCACCTTCCCAATTACACTACCAGTCGTAAGTGAAGAGATAAGGGAACCACGTTAACAACATTGTTTACACTTTTACATGCCCCCTAACTGTCAGGTAGCGCAGCGAGTTTATTTAGACACAATGAGCTGAACATTAATTCGTTGGTGTTGAAATGAACCGTTTTACACTATTCTTTCAACACACGTGTTGTATACAGAAACACTTTGAACGTGTTTTGTGCGTCTTCCTCTTTAAATGACGTAGTGTTCTCGCTACTCAACCGTATCGCAGCGCGCCATTCGACCGTATCGCAGAGCGCGCTACACGAAAGACGACTTTATAAAGGTCACTAAATAGTAAATAAACACGTCGAAAATGATATGCAATTGTTACCGTAGCAATTATGATAAAATAAGTACATCGTGTGTATGTTGCAGACGCACGCACGCACGCACGCACACACGCACACACACACACACACACACACACGCACTTTATTGTAGACAGCTACAAATAATACCGTAATTCAGAATGCAATACGTTACCCAGCTAAGCCCTATAGGGTTAACGTTATCATTTGATCACAGCTCTCAGTACATCTAGCAACGATATATAGTTGGCACCGGTCCAACAGTTCTACTTGAGGCGCACACGCCGCCGCTCACTTTGTGAAAGGATCACAGCCGCTGTTTGATCGCATTGTTGGAGTGTGCTCTTACAACAGCACAGTTAGAACTTAGACATTGTCAGTAGTTGACAGAATGTACTAAACAATTACATTTTCTGTGCGTCTGCCTCTACGATTGGTCAACCGGTTAAAAGTTAATATTGATAGTGTGTATTTAAAAAAGAGAACTGTGTAGGACGTACACGTATATATCCCACGAATATATTTCCACGTATTGCATACCTTTGGAGGGCTCTTTATTTTCTTTAGATGATGTCCACTGTATGTTGTCCCTAACATACATCCCTCTCTGTTTGTTGGTGTGTTTGGTAGCACAACGTCTATTCTTCTGAACGTTTGTCCGTCTGTCCTTCTTTTCGCTGGCCCGTCTGTCCGTCTGTCCCATTTATCCGTTACGCTTTCAATCCTTCCCGTTATTCCCAGAAATCGGTAGTTCGTTCGCCTTTCTCCTCCCAAACCAACGACACGTGCAGCGTCATCAGGATTTGGTCTAAATTACCACAATTATTTTGTGAGGGTCGATCGTACCAGCAATATATGTACCTTGTTATATTGTGAACCACAAAATATCTCGATTTGTTTTATTGTAAGAAATTATCTATATTAATACAAATTAATAAAATAATATACAAATTAATAAAACTACCAGGTTGAGATGGGCAAACTCTCACTCCAATCTGCCCCTGGACCTCTGCCCTACCTTTGCGCCACGCCAGAGCGCCACGTGAAGCCGACAGTGTCACACTTCACTGACCACATAGTTTCAGCGTCAGACGTTACATTGTACAATTGTGGCCGTTATCAATGATCTTTAGATGGGTTCCAGGCAGCACTGTGTATATAAAATAGTATATAAATAGTATATAAATAGTATATAAATAGTATATAAATAGCATAACACGAGCTTCCTTCTCTCCCCTCACCGCACCGCTACACTGCTCATATGATTGTCTCGTTCTCCACTGCTCCTTCCTTCTCTCCTCTCACCGCACCGCTACACTGCTCATATGATTGTCTCGTTCTCCACTGCTCCTTCCTTCTCTCCTCTCACCGCACCGCTACACTGCTCATATGATTGTCTCGTTCTCCACTGCTCCTTCCTTTTCTCCTCTCACCGCACCGCTACACTGCTCATATGATTGTCTCGTTCTCCACTGCTCCTTCCTTCTCTCCTCTCACCGCACCGCTACACTGCTCATATGATTGTCTCATTCTCCACTCATCTCCTCTTCTCCTAAACACATCATCTCCTTCTTATTTCCTCAGCTCCTCATCTCACTCCCTCGTCACCTTCTCATACGTTCCTCTGCTCATGTGCTCCATGGCTCATTTGCTGCTACACTCATATACTATTATGCTCCTACGGTCCTGTGCTCCTTTGCATTTGATCATTTACTTATCTCCCCCTCTTCTACTATGCTCCACTGCTCATCTCCTCTATTCATTGATCAAGTCATCAGCTCATCTCTTTCTTGTGTCCTCATCTCCTCACATCATCATCTCCTTAACTTCTCCAGTTCCCCTCTCCTTTTCTCCTGCACATTTAGTTTTCTATGCTCATCAGCTCATCTCTTCCTCGTGTCCTCTTCCCCTCATCACCACATGTCCTCACCTTCTCTCCTCATCTATGTCTCTCCTGTGCTCATCCCCTCCTTCCCATCCCTATTTATCTCCTCACATGCGCATATGCTTATCTGCTCAACAGCTCTAGCTCCTCTATTCACCTACTTCTATGCTCCACTGCTCTCCTTCTCTCCTCACCTCTTCATCTACTCATCTCGTCCTCTCTCTCCCTCTTCTTCTCCTGTGCTCCTCTTTTCCTCTCCTGTGCTCTTCTTGTCCTGTCCTACTCCCTCTCCCTCCTTATCTGCTCATTTATTCCTATGCTTACCTGCCCTCTGCGCCTACGCTTAATTGCTACTCAATGCACCTCTTACTGTGCTCCTATGCTCGCTCATCTCATCGTCCCTCTCCCTCGTCTGCCTATCTGCTCCTGGGATTATTTTCCGATTTATTTATATGGTAATCTGCTCCTGGGATCATATACTACTGTGCTCTTCTCCTCCTCTACATCACTCCTCATCTCCTCTTTTCCTGCTCATACTCCCACCACCTATTCTCCTCTGCTCTTCACCAGCTTACATGTTAACCTGTACCTCTGCACTTATCCCCTTCTTCTGCTCTAATCATCGGCTGCTCTGTTCATTTACTCATTTGTTCGTATGCTCACCTGCTCCTATTCTCATATATTACTATTCTTCTCCTCCTCTCCTCTTCTCCCCTCATATGTTCATCTCTTCCTCTGCTCATCGGATCCACTGCTCACTCCTGCTCCCCTCTCAACATCTCTTATTTTCATCCTCTCCTTTCGTGATCACATCCTTTTTCTCCTCTGCTCTCATCTTTTTATTCTCTCTTCTTTTCGTTTTGTTCCCTCTCCTCATATCCCACCTTTCTGTCCTCCTTTCTTCCTGTCCTCCTCTCATCCTCTCCTGGTCTCCTCTTCACATCTCCTCATCTGCATCACTTCATCTAACCACTGCTCGCTTACTCATCGATTCCTCCTGCTCCTCTACTATTATGCCCATCTACTCCTCTCATTATCTCGTCCTCTCCTCTTCTCCTCCTCTCATCAACTCCTCCTCTTCTTATGACTATCATCTACTCCTCTCATCCACTCCTCCTCTTATGACTATCATCTACTCCTCTTCTTATGACTATCATCTACTCCTCTTCTTATGACTATCATCTACTCCTCTTCTTATGACTATCATCTACTCCTCTTCTTCTATTTTTATCACATTAAATGTTACTCTTCTGCTTTGCTCCACAGCTCTACTTCTTACTTTCTCATCTCCAGTAACAATCCTCTGCTCGTGTGACCATGTCCTCTTCGTCCTGTCACATCCTAATCTTCTCCTCTTCCTCTTCCCCTGTTCTTCTCCCCTCTTCTCCTGCACGGCTTGTTTTATATTTATTATTTATATCCCCTCTCTTTCTTTCCTCCTCTCCTCATCTATTCCAGTCTTCCTCTCCCCCTCTTCCTCTCCCACTTTCCCCCTCTCCCCTCTCTTCTTCTCCATCACTCCTCCTCTCCCCCTCTCCTCATCTATTCCTCTCGTCCTTTCTTCCTCTCCCCCTCTCTTTCTTTCCTCCTCTCCTCATCTATTCCAGTCTTCCTCTCCCCCTCTTCCACTCCCACTCTCCCCCTCTCCCCTCTCTTCCACTCCTCCTCTCTCCCTCTCCTCATCTATTCCTCTCGTCCTTTCTTCCTCTCCCCCTCTCTTTCTTCCTCCTCCCCTCCTCATTTATTCCTCTCTTCCTCTTACCCTCTCTTCCAGTGGCCAGAACTTAAACCATCACCCCCTCTAGCATCCAGTGGATAATATAAATTCATAATAATATACATTCATGTCCTTGTAGCATCCAATAAGCCCTACACAGGACTACTGTGAAATAGCCACTGCGAATACGTGAGCGACTTTGTCAAAAATCAAGATGGCCGACAAGAAATATTAAAATGAATTTTATTGTGTGGCTCCTGCCAAATTATAAGCAATAATCCTACCAATGTCTACATCAATGTAACAAGTAAGATGTATACGGCGGATATCTTCATCACGCCACGCATCACCAGCTACAGCAGCTGCTGCTCGACCACGACCAAAGCCATGACCTCGCTACTGGCGTGCACGACCTGCCCCGATGGGCTCAGTTGACAGCACCTCCTCACCCCCATCTAAAACAGAAATTTTGTCTGATTATAATCTAATAATTTGTAAATATTTGCATAATATTTATAAAATATGCTTGATTATCAACATGGAACGAATAAACTGGTAATAAATAACTTACGTGCATACATCACACAAATATATGTAAACAATACATGTAATAAACTGGTAATAAATAACTCACGTGCATACATCACACAAATATATGTAAACAATACATGTAATAAAAAAAAAATATTGCAGTTTTTTTAGGTTCTTTTTTGGGTCATGTTGATATCAGCATCCTCTGTCCATACATTACATAATCTGTGGAAAGATACACGTAAAACAAATGGTGATGTGCTGCCTCCTAAGCCTACATTGCCCGAACGTACTCCATTATAAAAAGTTTTAACAAGATTGCCATTAAAAAAATCAACTCTACATGTAGATGGCAGGTGGACAAGGAAGCCTTTTGGCTTATCAAAAGTCCAATACTTTATACGATTTTATTTCAAAACATATTCACGCTACTAGCACCAACACAATCAGGAGATAATATGTTCCATTCATTTACTGTCCTTTGTGAAAATTAGAGCTTTCTTATATATAATCTACTCTGCTCCTTTACTAACGTAACTTCATGTCCTCTGGTCCTTTTATCTTTCTTAACTGAGAAAAAATATTTCTATCAATATTTTCATAACCATTCAATATTTTTTACATTTCTATCTGATCTCTCAATCTCCTGGTCTTTAGTGTTGTTAAACCACATTCTTTTAGGCATATTTCGTAACTAAGATCCCTAAGTTTTTGTATCATTTTAGTTGCTCTCCTCTGTACTCTTTCTAGCATATCTATGTCCTTCCTGCGATATGGCCTTCATGCTTGAGTACAATATTCTACATGAGTTCTCACTATTGTTTTGTACAGTGGTACTATCAGGTCTTTTTCCTTATACGTTATATTTCGCCTAATTATTCCAAGGATTTGATTTCCCTGTGAAGCGGTGATACCGCACTGCTCTGAAACCTTCATATCAGCACTAATGGTTAACCCTAAGTCCTTTTCTTTTACAGTAGTACTTAGTACAGAACCCCCCATTGTACATTGTACATCTTCCTTCCCTTGTCCTGTGTGGAAGCATTTACATCTCCCAAAATTGAACAACATTTGCCATTTTTCGGACCATTTTATCAACCTGTCAAGATCATCTTGTAAATGCTGTCTATCTCCATGACGTTTAATCCTTCTAAAAAATTTAGTATCATCCAAATTTCAACACCTTGCTTGTTATATCATCGTCCAAATCATTTATATATATTAAGAATAATGTAGGTCCTAGTACTGATCCATGTGGTACCCCACTCAAAACTTATTTCCAGTTTGAAGCCTCCCCATCAACTACTACCCGTTGTCTTCTGTCAATTAGTAATTTTTCTATCCAGTTAATTAAACCATTTCCTATGCCATGGGCCTTTAGTTTAAGTATTAATCTTTCATGTGGCACTTTGTAGAAAGCTTTCTGAAAATCTAAGTAGATGATATCTACTGGTGATCCCTCGTCTACCCACATAGTGATATCTTCCAAAAAACATAACATATTTGTTAAGCATGACCTCGCTTTTAGAAACCCATGTTGAGATGGGTTTAACAAGTTATGTTTAACAAGAAAATCCACCATGTGATCTTTTATTAGCCTTTCTAATAATTTGCAAATTACTGATGTTAAACTCACTGGTTTGTAGTTCTCCGACTTGTTTCTGGAACCGTTTTTAAATAACGGTATAATGTTTGCTTCTTTCCATTCTAAAGGAACCACTCCCTCTTCTAATGACAATCGAAGTTGAAAACTGTTGCAAGTGTATGCTAATTTGTTCTACAATTTCCAACTGTAGTTTGGGCGGAATCCCATCCACTCCAGGTGATTTATTATCCTTCATAGGGGCATAGCCCTTATTTTCTTATCTACCATTTCCGCGGTTACAATTAACTGTCCTAAGACTAACTAAATAGTTTGTTCGATTTCGCCCCCTTGTCCTTGAACGTATAGCCTCTGGTACTGGCAGTGAACTAATATCTTCCCTGGTAAACACCGAACTAAAATACTATCTTCCTTATCGCCCATAGCACCGCACAGTGACAACTCAGTTGTCACGTCAGGTAAGGTCAACAAAGACAACACGCCAGCATCAATGATAATCAACACTTCAGAAAATTGGCTTGGCATATGATATTTCAGCATGAAATAACGTAATAATAACGTCAAATTTTCTTTTCTAAATTACAAAACAATATAATAGTAGTCAACAATGCAACATACACCTGGGTTCAAACCTGTATTTGCATCTGTGTTGTTACACTTACCCGAGTTTGCAATTTCTGACAGCTCAGAAACATCGCCGATATCGTCTACGAGACTACGTCTACGGCGCTGTCAACATAGCTGCTGTCATTGGCGTTTTCGTCCGAATCAGACATATTATAACCGATTAACTGCAACGTTCGTTCGTAATCATCGATACCACGAATGGTGAAACATCTACGATCCAGTGCTGATTTGCTTTCGCTTGAAAATACCGTTTTGCTCAATCAATATCTGTAAACTGCGTATCAAATTGTCGGGAAATCACCTGTCTACATCCGGGTATAATAGCAGACCAAAGCATAGCCGAAGCATGAAAAACTAGTGACATCTAGCGATTATTGCACACACTAGTATAAAACCGCGCGATCGGGGTCCACGAGGTTAACCGGAATGATCACCAGGTGGCATGCAAGTTACACATACTTTTTCCGAGTCATTTGAACAGCCAGTTACAACATCCAACGCCGTTTTTGTTATCAATGTTGAATGTTATAACAACGTTAAATTAATTATGCTTCTTGTGTGCATAATTATATATTATATCAGATATGTACAAGACATCGCCATCGTCAATCGAGTGACTATGTCTGCGTGCATGCACTGGTAACGCGATATTAACTACGTTTGCTTTATTATGATGCATCGTCATCAGTATTATCCATTCCACATCCAGTGTTATATACAATATTGCATTTTAGGGCACTGTTAAGAGTCAGTTACGGTTCCAGTTCGTATCAACATGTGCTGTTATATCGCTCATTTCAAGCGCGGTCCTTTTGCTTGCTAACCCAAAAGCTCAACACCGACAACAGCACAAACTGACGCTAGCCGGAGCAAGACAAATAAAGCTCTTGTTTGGTTTATATGCTAAATGACCTTGTGATTGTTTTGTTTCACTTGCAACGGGTGACTGTCAGGCTTGTTAACAAATGCATTTGAATGTTGAGAATTTGAATTAATCGGCCATTACCAATACACGAACAAGGATCTTCTTGAACTTTCTCTGTTAGCAACTTTTTGATGATACAAACCACGAACAAGCACCGGCAATAGCTATTCTTATTACGGCAACTTAGTCGTCAGCATTATACTATATAAGCTTCTCTGCTTAGCCTGATGTGTACATCCAAACACAGACACATAAAATAAAATATAATTCATCTAAACGCTCTCTTTCCTCAAACTTCTCCCCGCCTCTCCCCTCTTCTGCTGTACTCCTTCCTTCTGACCACCATCACTTCCTCTCATCATCACTCCCACTCCATCGCCTACTTTCCTTCTCCATTCCTCTCCCTTCTTCTCTACTCCTTCCCTCTGACCACCATCACTTCCTCCCATCATCACTCCCACTCCATCGTCTACTTTCCTTCTCCATTCCTCTCCCTTCTTCTTCTCTACTCCTTCTCTATGACCACCATCACTTCCTCCCATCATCACTCCCACTCCATCGCCTACTTTCCTTCTCCATTCCTCTCTCTTCTTCTCTACTCCTTCCCTCTGACCACCATCACTTCCTCCCATCATCACTCCCACTCCATCGCCTACTTTCCTTCTCCATTCCTCTCTCTTCTTCTTCTTCTCTACTCCTTCCCTCTGACCACCATCACTTCCTCCCATCATCACTCCCACCCCATCGCCTACTTTCCTTCTCCATTCCTCTCCTCTTATCTTCATGTCCTCCTCTCCTCGTGTCTTCCTCCAATACACATCTAACCACCTGCTTTGCTACTCACCTGCTAATCTGCCTGTACGCCTACCCCCTCTCTCAATATCCTTCTTTCCCTTCTCCCCAACTCCATCATCCCTCTTCCCCTCTTATCCACTGCCCGTCTCACCACAATCTCTCCGCTTCTACTACTCTCTTCATCTAATCATATATTGTCCTTATTTTCTTCTCCCCTCCTTTCCTCCTGTGTTCCTCTCTTCCTATGCTAATTTCCTCCCCTTCCTCTCTTCCTATCTTAATCTCCTCCCGTCATCTCTTACTATCCTAATCTCCTCCCATCATCTTTTCCTATCCTAATCTCCTCCCATCATCTCTGCCTATCCTAATCTCCTCCCTTCATCTCTTCCTATCCTAATCTCCTCCCTTCATCTCTTCCTATCCTAACCTCCTCCCTTCATCTCTTCCTCTCCTAATCTCCTCCCTTCATCTCTTGCTACCCAAATCTCCTCCCTTCATCTATTCCTATCCTAATCTCCTCCCTTCCTCTCTTCCTATCCTAATCTCCTCCCGTCATCTCTTGCTATCCAAATCTCCTCCCGTCATCTCTTCCTATCCTAACCTCCTCCTGTCATCTCTTCCTATCCTAATCTCCACCCTTCATCTCTTACTATCCTAATCTCCTCCCATCATCTCTGCCTATCCTAATCTCCTCCCTTCATCTTTTGCTATCCAAATCTCCTCCCGTCATCTCTTCCTATCCTAATCTCCTCCCATCATCTCTGCCTATCCTAATCTCCTCCCTTCATCTCTTCCTATCATAATCTCCTCCTTTCCTCTCTTGCTATTCAGATCTCCTCCCTTCATCTCTTGCTATCCAAATCTCCTCCCGTCATCTCTTCCTCTCCTAACCTCCTCCCTTCATCTCCTCCTCTCCTAATCTCCTCCCTTCATATCTTGCTACCCAAATCTCCTCCCTTCATCTCTTCCTATCCTAATCT
Organism: Escarpia spicata; assembly: GCA_963995525.1. NCBI lineage: Eukaryota > Metazoa > Annelida > Polychaeta > Sabellida > Siboglinidae > Escarpia > Escarpia spicata. The sequence continues at coordinate 416,984 of CAXEFP010000775.1, forward strand.
CCTCCCTTCCTCTCTTCCTATCCTAATCTCCTCCCATCATCTCTTGCTATCCAAATCTCCTCCCGTCATCTCTTCCTATCCTAACCTCCTCCTGTCATCTCTTCCTATCCTAATCTCCTCCCTTCATCTTTTCTTATCCAAATCTCCTCCCTTCATCTCTTCCTATTCTAATCTCCTCCCTTCATCTCTTCCTATCCTAGTCTCCTCCCATCATCTCTTCCTATTCTAATCTCCTCCCATCATCTCTTCCTATCCAAATCTCCTCCCTTCATCTCTTCCTATTCTAATCTCCTCCCTTCATCTTTTCCTATCCTAATCTCCTCCCATCATCTCTTCCTATTCTAATCTCTTCCCATCATCTCTTCCTATCCTAATCTCCTCCCATCATCTCTTCCTATTCTAATCTCCACCCTTCATCTCTTCTTATTCTAATCTCCTCCCTTCATCTCTTCATATTCTAATCTCTTCCTATCCAAATCTCCTCCCTTCATCTCTTCCTATTCTAATCTCCTCCTTTTATCTCTTCCTATCCTAATCTCCTCCCATCATCTCTTCCTATCCTAATCTCCTCCCATCATCTCTTCCTATCCAAATCTCCTCCCTTCATCTCTTCCTATCCAAATCTCCTCCCTTCATCTCTTCCTATCCAAATCTACTCCATATCTTCCTCTCCTAACCTCCTCCCTTCATCTCCTCCTCTCCTAATCTCCTCCCTTCATATCTTGCTATCCAAATCTCCTCCCGTCATCTCTTCCTATCCTAACCTCCTCCTGTCATCTCTTCCTATCCTAATCTCCTCCCTTCATCTTTTCTTATCCAAATCTCCTCCCTTCATCTCTTCCTATTCTAATCTCCTCCCTTCATCTCTTCCTATCCTAGTCTCCTCCCATCATCTCTTCCTATTCTAATCTCCTCCCATCATCTCTTCCTATCCAAATCTCCTCCCTTCATCTCTTCCTATTCTAATCTCCTCCCTTCATCTTTTCCTATCCTAATCTCCTCCCATCATCTCTTCCTATTCTAATCTCTTCCCATCATCTCTTCCTATCCTAATCTCCTCCCATCATCTCTTCCTATTCTAATCTCCACCCTTCATCTCTTCTTTTTCTAATCTCCTCCCTTCATCTCTTCCTATTCTAATCTCTTCCTATCCAAATCTCCTCCCTTCATCTCTTCCTATTCTAATCTCCTCCTTTTATCTCTTCCTATCCTAATCTCCTCCCATCATCTCTTCCTATCCTAATCTCCTCCCATCATCTCTTCCTATCCAAATCTCCTCCCTTCATCTCTTCCTATCCAAATCTCCTCCCTTCATCTCTTCCTATCCAAATCTACTCCATATCTTCCTATCCTAATCTCCTCCCTTCATATCTTCCTATCCTAATCTCCCCCTTCATCTCTTCCTATCCTAATATCCTCCCTTCATCTCTTCCTATCCTAATCTCCTCCTCCTCTTCTACTCTGTTCCATTGGATCAGTGCTCATCTCTTCTATTCCTACCTTCTGCTCATCACTAACTTGTGTCCTTAGCTCTTCTCATCCTCCTCTTCTGCTCTATTCGTTTCTTCTCTTCATCTGCTCATCTCCTCCTCATGTCTTATCTTCATCTCTTCCTTTTCTGCTCTACTTGTTTCACATGCTCATCAACTCATTTCTTTCTCACATCTTCTTCTCATCTCCTCATGTTGTTTGTCCTTTTCTGCTCTTCTCATCCCCTCAATTCCTTATCCCCTTCCATCTTCCTCTGTTTCTCTGCTCCACTGCTGTATCCTTCTCTACATATCTCGTCCTCTTCATAATCTCCTCATCAACTCATCTCTTCCTCCTACTGTACTTCCTGTACTTCCTGTACTTCACTAATTTGTTCCTGTGATCATCTGCTCGTATTCTCATCTATTACGGAGTGTGGAGCGCAGTAGCGCAGCGGTAAGAGCTCCGGACTCTCGACTGAGTGAACGCGGGTTCGAATCCTGTGCGGCGGTGTTGAACCTTGGGCATATTCGTTTACTCTACATTGCTCCAGTTCACTCAGCTGTATGAATGAGTACCTGGCTATGGACAGTGGTGGATATTTGTGTACGAATAGTCTTCGCGCATTAATTGCAGCATGGCTGAATGCTTCCCAGAGAAGTCGAGATGGTGTTCGATTGAACAGGTTTACCAGGGAGTAAAGTGTAAAGCGCTTTGAGCAGTCCTGAGGACTGGATACTGTGCTATATAAGAACTTACCTTTTTTTCCGATACCTCTCCTCCTTTACTCCACTTCTCCCGTCATCTCTTCCTATCCCTCCCTCACCCTTTCTCTTCTGCTCATTTGCTGTTATATCATCTACTACTATTACTCATCTGCTTCTCTTCTCACTTCAACTCCTCACACTCCTCTTTTATTTCGCTGCTCACCCCCTGATATCTGCATCTGCTCTATTCATTTCCTCTGCTCATAAAATGACCTCTTCCTCACATCCTCATATCCTCCCCTTCTCCTGTTCTTCTCTCCTCTTCTCCTGCGCTACATGTTTTCTATGCTTATCAGGTAATCTCTTCCCCGTGTCCACTCTTTGACTCTATATGGCCTCTCATGCTCTCTACATCTCCTCTGCTCATCTCCCTTTGCTCCTCTTCCCTTTCCTCATCATACTCTTGTCCTCTACTCGTTTCCTTTTATCTTGGCATCTTCCCTCCTTTTGATCTCTTTCCCCTCCTCTCTACCTCTTGTTCTCTTTTCTCCTCATCTCTCATTCACTTGTCCTGTCATCCTAGCCTTCTCTTGTCCTTTCATCCTCATGTCCTCTCATCCTCGTGTCCTCTTATCCTCATGTCCTCACATCCTCTTGTCCTCTCATCCACCTGTCCTCGCAGCCTCTTGTCCTCTCATCCTCCTGTCCTCTCATCCTCATGTCCTCACATCCTCCTGTCCTCTCATCCTCCTGTCCTCTCATCCTCCTCTCCTCTCATCCTCATGTCCTCTCATCCTCCTGTCCTCTCATCATCCTATCCTCTCATCCTCTTGGCCTCTTCTGTTGTCATTTTCCCACCTCTTGTTCTCTTTTCCCCTCATCCTCTTGTCCTGTCCTCATATCCTTCTCTTTTCCTCTCATCCCCTCCTCTTTTCCACTCCTGTCCTCTTATCCTCGTGGTCTCTCATATCCTCCTCTCCTCACTTACTGAAACGTCTGGATGTGAACAAGATATTTGTGTTTGTCTTACAGAACCAACATGGGCAACCTTTTCACTCTTAGAAGACGACGGCGTCAGCGGAATGCAGACAGAGCTGTCGCCAGGTTCCGTAAGCCTGGCTACTTAAACTGGCTAAAGGCTGGCCAGGGACTAAAGTGTTGCGGTGAAGGCTTGATTGACTTCTGTACTGACGTCATCAACAACTTCCACCAGTCACTGGTAGTGCAGCATGGTACTGCAGTGTGTCCCTTCCCAAACAACGTCAAGAAGATCACACAGGACAGAAGAAACAGGTCCTGGAAAGTCAACTGTACGTGTGGTGTATGCGACGTGTGGTTGAGGAGCATCGAGAGCCAACTGGCTACAGGCCAGTTTTGTTGGAGAAACACCAATGTCCAGGAGTGGCCCAGTCACCCGTGGCAACTGGCCAAAGTCTTCATGGGCCCTGGAAAAGATGCAGCCAGTCACGACCCAGCTGAGACTGACACAGCGGGATTTCTTCAGCTCAATCTTAACTGCAGCCTGTTTGCAACAAAACTGGATGCAACAAAAGTCCAATCGGTAAGTTGTAGATTTTATTGCATTAACTTTTTGATTGCCTTATTCATTGAGTAATATGAAAGTATCAAAATAACTTTCTATCAATTATGAAATATCACCTGGGATACTGCAAAATACACAACCATTATGTTGGATGCAAGTGACACAAAGTAGTGAGATTAATTTTATTTTGAAAGGAGGCGGTCGGTTCCTAGGTTTTCATTGATTAATTAATATAATGTTCTTAAGGCTATATTAACATGTGGAGTCCCACAAGGTTGAATATTAGGACCTAAACTATTTATACTGCATGTGAATGATTTATGTAATATTTCCAGACTTGTAAAACATTATTGTCACGTAAATTAGCATTGGCGCGCAGTTGCTAACATTTCCATAGCCATGACTTGGAATTTGTGTTTTGCTCAGCGGTATTCTTGTCAGCCGGCTGTCGGTTGACAGTCGTAGATCATTAATCAGGGTCATGGAGGTGCAGTGGTAGCCGCGGTGCCGACAGGACAGCTAGCGTCCGTCCCATAAACAAAACAACTTAATTATCAGCGTTGTTACACTGCTGTCATTTTCTGTAACATCATTGCTAGTACTTCCTGTCTCAACTGTTTTATCAGCATGCAACATTTCAATATGGGCCAACGCTTGATGTCCTGAATTGACCTGATTGAATTAATCTTGCTAATGCCTAATGGATAGCGCTACGGCATGGTTAGCTTTGATTGCGTTTTTGCATGACTGGGTAGTGGCGTCACCAAACGGACAAACATGATCGCCACCTGGTGGATAAAAATAAAACTAATAAATCGCTTGCAGCTAAGTTATTTGGCATATTTAGAAGAGCAAGAAATTGCTCGTTTTTTTTTTTTTAACGTGAAGCACTGTCTATGCATATCCTGTACGGCTCTTACCATACATTCATTACTGTTCTGAAATATGGGGAAACACGTATTCTGTTGTCATGCTCCCAAAGAGAACTATGAGACTGTTATATGGTGCAGGTCGTCTTGACCACACAACCCCTCTATTTTACACGTTGCAAACACTTAAAGTTTTAGATCTTGTAAAATTCAAAACAGATATGTTCATGTTCAAGGCATACCACTGCATGTTACCAACTAATATACAAAAACATTTTGTCAAAGAGATATTCCAGTAAAATATGTCTCAAAAATCAACTGGTAATGTGATGTGTTACTCTAAATGTTAGAGCCGTGGCTCTTTCTGAATATGACATAAGTCTATGGAATTCTCTGGATGTTAAACTTACTAACATTAAACCATTGAGGTCATTCAGACACCAGTACAAGAAAACAATCATAAATGAATATGTATAGGTTGTATTTATTAGTAAACTTGATTCTGAAATATCAGAATTATATGTAATTATACATTTTATTTATTTTGTACTAATCATATTTATATGACTGTGAACTACAGTATGATTAGTTTCCTGATATGTGTACGCATTTGGGATGTGTGCAATATTCACACATTCATCTGATCATTTCTCTAGTGTCATTTACTATAACATATAGTTAGGGAATACATTAACTACAAGTTTTTAACTTCGGGGTCACTCCGTCATTTACAATTGACACCGTATCGGTGGGGGTCACTCTATCACTTACAATTGACACCGTATCGGTGGGGGTCACTCCGCCATTTACAATTGACACCGTATCGGTGGGGGTCACTCTGTCAATTACAATTGACACCGTATCGGTGGGGGGTCACTCCATCACTTACATTTGACACCATATTGGTGGGGTCACTCCGTCATTTACAATTGACACCGTATCGGTGGGGGTCACTCCACCATTTACAATTGACACCGTATCGGTGGGATCACTCCATCATTTACAATTGACACCGTATCGGTGGGGGTCACTCTGCCATTTACAATTGACACTGTATCAGTGGGGTCACTCCGTCATTTACAGTTGACACCGTATCGGAGGGAGTCACTCTGTCACTTACAATTGACACTGTATTGGTGGGGGTCATTTCGCCATTTACAATTGACACTGTATCGGTGGGATCACTCCGTCATTTACAATTGACACCGTATCGGTGGGGGTCACTCCGCCATTTACAATTGACACCGTATCGGTGGGGGTCACTCCACCATTTACAATTGACACCGTATCGGTGGGGGTCACGCTGCCATTTACAATTGACACTGTATCAGTGGGGTCACTCCGTCATTTACAGTTGACACTGTATCGGTGGGATCACTCCGTCATTTACAATTGACACCGTATCGGTGGGGGTCACTCCCCCATTTACAATTGACACCATATTGGTGGGATCACTCCATCATTTACAATTGACACCGTATCGGTGGGATCACTCCGTCATTTAAATTGACACCGTATCGGTGGGGGTCACTTCGCCATTTACAATTGACACTGTATCGGTGGAATCACTCCGTCATTTACAATTGACACCGTATCGGTGGGGGGTCACTCCGCCATTTACAATTGACACCGTATCGGTTGGGGTCACTTCACCATTTACAATTGACACCGTATTGGTGGGGGTCACTTCGCCATTTACAATTGACACCGTATCGGTTGGGGTCACTTCACCATTTACAATTGACACCGTATTGGTGGGGGTCACTTCGTCATTTACAATTGTCACTGTATCGGTGGGATCACTCCCCCATTTACAATTGACACCATATCGATGGGGGTCACTCTGTCACTTGCAATTGACACTATTGGTGGGGGTCACTCCGCCATTTACAATTGACACCGTATCAGTGGGGGTCACTCCGCCATTTACAATTGACACTGTATCGGTGGAATCACTCCGTCATTTACAATTGACACCGTATCGGTGGGAGGGGGTCACTCCGCCATTTATAATTGACACCGTATCGGTTGGGGTCACTTCGCCATTTACAAGTGACACCGTATCAGTGGGGGTCACTCCGTCATTTAAAATTGACACTGTATTAATACGGGTCACTTCGCCATTTACAATTGACACTATTGGTGGGATCACTCCGTCATTTAAATTGACACCGTATAGGTGGGGGTCACTTCGCCATTTACAATTGACACTGTATCGGTGGAATCACTCCGTCATTTACAATTGACACCGTATCGGTTGGGGTCACTTCACCATTTACAATTGACACCGTTTTGGTGGGGGTCACTTTATCATTTACAATTGACACTGTATCAGTGGGGTCACTCCGTCATTTACAGTTGACACCGTATCGGTGGGAGTCACTCTGTCTCTTACAATTGACATTGTATTGGTGGGGGTCACTTCGCCATTTACAATTGACACTCGGTGGGATCACTCTGCCATTTACAATTGACACCGTATCGGTGGGGGTCACTCCCCCATTTACAATTTACACCGTATCAGTGGGGGGTCACTCTATCGCTTACAATTTACACCGTATTGGTGAGGGTCACTTCGCCATTTACAATTGACACTGTATCGGTGGGATCACTCCGTCATTTACAATTGACACCGTATCGGTGGGGGTCACTCCGCCATTTACAATTGACACCGTATCGGTGGGGGTCACTCCCCCATTTAAAATTGACACCGTAACGGTGGGATCACTCCATCATTTATAATTTACACCATATTGGTGGGGGTCACTCCGCCATTTACAATTGATACCGTATAAGTGGGGGGTCACTCCGTCCTTTACAATTGACACCGTATTGGTGTGGGTCACTTCGCCATTGACAGTTGACACTGTATCGGTGGAATCACTCCGTCATTTACAATTGACACCGTATCGGTGGGGGTCACTCCGCCATTTACAATTGACACCGTATCGGTGGGGGTCACTTCACCATTTACAATTGACACCGTATTGGTGGGGGTCACTTCGTCATTTACATTTGACACTATCAGTGGGGTCACTGTCATTTATAATTGACACCGTATCAATGGGGGTCACTCAGTCATTTACAATTGACACTGTATCGGTGGGGTCACTCCGTCATTTACAATTGACACTGTATCAGTGGGGTCACTCCGTCATTTACAGTTGACAACATATCAGTGGGGTCACTCCGTCATTTACATTTGACACCATATCTGTGGGGGTCACTCCGCCATTTACAATTGACACCGTATCGGTGGGGGGTCATTTCGCCATTTACAATTGACACTCGATGGGATCACTCCGTCATTTACAATTGACACCGTATCGGTGGGGGTCACTCCCCCATTTACAATTGACACCGTATCGGTGGGATCACTCCGTCATTTACAATTGACACCGTATCAGTGGGGGTCACTCCGTCATTTTCAATTGACACCGTATTGGTGGGTGTCACTTCGTCATTTACAATTGACACTATTGGTGGGATCACTCTGTCATTTACAATTGACACCGTATCGGTGGGTGTCACTCCGCCATTGACAATTGACACCATATCGGTGGGGGTCACTCCGCCATTTACAATTGACACCGTATCGGTGGGGGTCACTTAACCATTTAGAATTGACACTGTAGCGGTGGGGTCACTCCGTCATTTACAATTGAGACTGTATCGGTGGGGGTCACTCTGCCAATAGGTCACCTGAAATCAAATGTGACCAACAAAATACTACATATGCAGCTATATACTGTATGTTAATCATATTAAAGTTCCTGGTGCTTGGTAACTTGGTATGAGGGTTTTTTCACATTTTATTTTTTATTTTCATATTTGGACCATAGCCACACTTTAATAGTACTTTAGACTTGATTCGTGTATTAGAGGTTTATTTCGTAGAAACAGGTATTCTGTAGTACACCTCAAGTCAAATAACATTTGGTGTCTGTGATGTATGATCAGGTAGTAGTTGTACCCCAGAATCTGAAAGATGTTATTCCACAATGATTAAAACCCCAACTGGGTGTGTCCACCTCTGAAACTATCATATGAAGGCAAAACATGAGTTTAGAATCAGATTATCTGTGAATGAATTAGACATTTGAGCAACTTGTAGCTTAATAGCTTCAAAATGAACCAAGTTATTGGTATAAAAAATAGTCCGAAACCACTTATAGTAGTCGTGATTGCGAAAACATTTAAACGAGCCCTTCATTCAATCAACAATATATTCAGAATTTGGCACTGAAATGTTGCATACAGTCATCATTTAGGTGTATACACATATAGGTAAAATTTCATATAAATTGGTTATTGTCACGCGGGAAAATGTCTGGAGTTTGGCTGATTTGGTACTGAAAGATTCACATATAGTACTTAGTTTCCCTTATGATGGAACTACGATTGAGTGAAAATACTGGCTGTTTAGCCACATTATGAGTTTTATGCTCTTTATCTGTCCCACGGATCTGCAGCGTTCTGTATCAAGTCCGATGGAGATGCGTCTCAGGCTGTTTAAGGAATATATCGTATGCTGTTGATGACTGTTTTGAAAGCATCTTTATTGAGATACAAATTAGTAAACACAAAAAAATCAATGTCAGTTGTATGTATAGAGCACCAAATACCAGCATCAGCAAATTTAATGACAATCTCTCATTCATACTGGGAAATCTCACTAGCAAAATCGTGTATATATGTGGTGATTACACTATAGACCTATTGCACTGCGAAGAGCAAGCTGAATCAAAATACTTCATTGATCAAATATTCAGCTCTGGATTATATCCCTTGATCACCAGGCCCACACGAATAACAAGCACGACTGCTAGTATAATAGATAACATTTTCTGTTCTAAACTGTGTAGAAACAAAATGTGCGGCATTGTTTTAAGCGATGCTACAGACCATATGCCAGTTTTCGTCCTGTGTGACAACAGCACTTATGCGGTTATTAACGATGATCCAACATATAAATATAACAGAACGTTATACGAGGACTCATTAAACAAATTTAAGCACAATTTAAATTATGCAAACTGGGACACTGTAATGAACGAGTCAAACCCTGATTTAGCGTTCTCGCGCTTTATGCAAATACTAAGTAATACTTATAACGATGCCTGACCTGTAAAAATTACACCGTATTCAGGAGAGACAAAAAAGAATGATAAACCTTGGTTATCAAGAGGGCTAAAAAACGCTTGCATAAAGAAGAATAACATGTACTTAGCATTTCTAAAGAATAGGACAGATTACAAAAATAAGTTAACAAAATTATTACGTCTAGAAAAGATAAAATATTACAGAAAAAAACTCGACGATTGTAAGACTAATATAAGAGAAACTTGGAAAACTCTTAACAGCATAATAGGTAAAAGAAAATCTGATACCACATATTTGAACAAGTTTCATGTTGGTGAAAACCTAGTACCCCCGGGGTAGTATTAGAAAATAAAGAAATAGCTAATCATTTTAACAATTTCTTCGTCGACATAGGTACTAAATTATCCAACCTCATAGAACCCTGCCCGGGAACAAAGCCAACCGACTTTGTAAAATGTACTGTATCACAATCAATGTATATGTCCCCCGTTACTGAGCAAGAAGTACTCAAAATTGTGTCTGGGTGCAAAAGTAAAACTTCATACGGACACGATGAAATCAGCATGAAAACAGTTAAGCATGTAATAAAGCAAACTGTACAACCGCTAACCCACATTTTTAACAGATCTTTGATTAGCGGATCATTTCCAAATGATATGAAATTAGCAAAAGTCATTCCTATATTTAAGTTAGGAGATTGTTTTAAATTTTCTAATTATAGACCTATATCTCTTATCCCAATTTTCTAAAATATTCAACAAAAAGCTAAGGTCTTTCATTGAAACACAACACATATTGACAGATGGGCAGTATGGCTTCAGAAGTAATCACTCAACTTCACTAGCTTTAACAGAATTTGTCGAAAAGATGACTTCAGCAATGGATAGATGCCAAAGCACGATTGGGGTCTTTATCGACCTAAAAAAAGCTTTTGACACTGTTGACCACAACATACTGCTAAGTAAATTGCAATGCTGTGGAATAAGGGGTCTGGCTCTGGACTGGATAAAAAGCTACTTAGCCAACCGTAGACAATATGTATGCTATAACAACAGTAACTCAGAACAAAAGGAAATCAAGTGTGGAGTCCCGCAAGGTTCAATCCTTGGCCCGTTATTATTTATTCTGTACATAAATTACATGTGTGAAGTCTCAACATTGCTTGATATTATTTTGTTTGCTGATGATACAAACATTTTTTATTCCGCTAGTAACACAGATGAAGTAAGCACTGTTATTAACAACGAACTAAAAAAACTAGACCTGTGGTTTCGAGCGAACAAATTATCGCTTAATGTGAACAAAACACATTTTATAATGTTTAATAATAAAAAACAACCTAGGACAGATGTGAATATAGTTTTGAATGGGACAAACATTGAGCAGGTATCATATACAAAATTCCTTGGAGTAACCAATGACGAAAACTTAATATGGAGAGAACACATACGAATGGTTGAATCAAAAAGCATAGCAGTTTTGTATAAAACTAGGCATGTTCTTGATTGTCAAGCATTACACACATTATATAATTCACTTGTTGAACCACATATGTCATATTGCTGTGAGATCTGGGGAAATACTTATCAATCTAGACTTAGAAAACTATTTATGTCACAGAAAAAGGCTATACGGATTATTTATAACCTTAATTACCATGATCATACATCTGTATTTTTCCATCTCTCAAACATGCTTAAATTTCATGATTTAGTTAAATACAAGACTATGATCATACTTTATAAAGCAAACAACCATTCTTTAAATGGTCGTGTTCAAGCATTATTTGAACCAACCACAGCTATACACATACATGATACAAGACAAAGCAAACTGTTCTATGTTAAAAAGACAAACACCACCCTCCGACTGCTATCAGTCACCGTCAAGGGTATAAAAACGTGGAACAATTTACCAAATAAATTGACTCAGCTTCCAAGTTTAACACAATTTAAAAAAGCAATCAAGTTATCATTACTTTCTACATATTTGTGAATTGTTAATTGAAGGTGACGTTTTGTTAAACCTTTGTAACAAGCACTATAGTAAAAAGTTTATATATGAGTTGTGAATATTATTTTGTAATTTATTTATAATTCCTGTTGTATTTATTAATTTTTTTTAGTTCGAGAAGGGCATAGCAACACACAAGTCTAAGACTTCAGCTATGTCCTTTCAGCAGCAGCAGCAGCAGCAGCAGCAGCAGCAGCAGCAGCAGCAGCAAACCATACTGTGCATGTATTATGTTGTTGTTGTTGAATAAACGTTCGTTCATTCATTCATTCATTCATTCTGTGTCAGATGTAGTGTTGTTATATGTAGGTGAGACAAGTGCGGAATGATATTTTCCATTGTCACAACCTGGAGGTGACGTCAGCCGACCTGACAACCTACTTGGACAAAATTACCGACTTACTGCAGGAACCAGCCCTGCAGAACTACGCTTCAGCACAAAGAGCAGTCGTCGAGATAAACAACGTAATTATATTATATACCAAGGAGTAATGTTGAGCAGACCTGATAGTGAGATAAACAATGTAATTATATTATACACCAAGGAGTAATGTTGAGCAGGCCTGAGAGTGAGATAAACAACGTAATTATATTATATACCAAGGAGTAATGTTGAGCTAACCTGATAGTGAGATAAACAATGTAATTATATTATACACCAAGGAGTAATGTTGAGCAGACCTGATAGTGAGATAAACAATGTAATTATATTATATACCAAGGAGTAATGTTGAGCAGACCTGATAGTGAGATAAACAATGTAATTATATTATATACCAAGGAGTAATGTTGAGCAGACCTGATAGTGAGATAAACAATGTAATTATATTATACACCAAAGAGTAATGTTGAGCAGGCCAGATAGTGAGATAAACAATGTAATTATATTATATACCAAGGAGTAATGTTGAGCAGGCCTGATAGTGAGATAAACAATGTAATTATATTATACACCAAGGAGTAATGTTGAGCAGGCCTGAGAGTGAGATAAACAATGTAATTATATTATATACCAAGGAGTAATGTTGAGTACACCTGATAGTGAGATAAACAATGTAATTATATTATATACCAAGGAGTAATGTTGAGCAGACCTGATAGTGAGATAAACAATGTAATTATATTATATACAAAGGAGTAATGTTGAGCAGGCCTGATAGTGAGATAAACAATGTAATTATATTATATATCAAGGAGTAATGTTGAGCAGACCTGATAGTGAAATAAACAATGTAATTATATTATACACCAAAGAGTAATGTTGAGCAGGCCTGATAGTGAGTAGTGAATGAATTTGATGTTGACGGAGTTCTTCAGTTATTTTATCTCAGCTCATCATACAAATGGCCTAAGTTGTTATAATGTATTCTTAGTTAGATATTGTAATGACATTTGATAATTACCAGTTGGCATGTTTAACTAATATAAAAACATGTATTTGCCTTTCCCACGATGTCGTTAGTGTTTGGACCACTTTATAAGAACATGTCAGAGCATGAGTAATAAGTTATTGTCTTATGTACAGATGTTATCTCCATTCAAAATATTCGGCTTTTTCTACATTGAAGTGGTACGTGAATGTCGTTCTGTTGTATGTTAGATTCTAGCCACCCCTCTGGACGTCAATGTCGCTCCAGTGTTTGAACTTGAGCGCAGTCTCTGGAAGGAACTGATTGAAGAAGAGCAGACCACAAACAAACAGGTACCTCTTATTATTATTATTATTATTATTATGTATACATCTGTAGTCAATCCACATCACCACCACACACACAACCACCTCCACCACCTCCACCACTACCACCACTACCACCACCCACACAACCACCTCCACCACTACCACCACCCCACCACTACCACCACTCACACAACCACCTCCACCACTACTACCACCGACACAACCACCTCCACCACTACCCCACCTCCACCCACAGTCACCACCCAATCACCACCTTCTCCACCACCACCACCACCACCACTACCACCACTACTACCACCCCACCTCCACCACTATCACTTCACCACCACCACCACCACCACCTCCCCAATCCCCACCACCACCCCCATAGTGCTTCAGTTGTTTGCCATGTAAGATCTTTGACATACGGTATGTCTGTTATGCAGGAACTGTTGAACATTCTTGACTCGAACAAAGACCTCAAGAAAAGACTCGGTGGTGCCTACCTCACACTAAAACGAGATGTTGAAGATGTGAGAAGAGATGTCCAAGATGTACAAGGAGCTGTAGGGGATGTGAGAAGAGATGTCCAAGATGTACAAGGAGCTGTTGGGGATGTGAGAAGAGATGTCCAAGATGTACATGGAGCTGTTGGGGATGTGAGAAGAGATGTCCAAGATGTACAAGGAGCTGTTGGGGATGTGAGAAGAGATGTCCAAGATGTACATGTAGCTGTTGGGGATGTGAGAAGTGATGTCCAAGATGTACAAGGAGCTGTTGGGGATGTGAGAAGAGATGTCCAAGATGTACAAGAAGCTGTTGGGGATGTGAGAAGAGATGTGGGCGATGTAGTAGGCAGAGGTATGTAATATTTGTCTAGAAAATCATTATTCTTATTCATCGTCTAAAGTTAACTGGGCCCGTGTACACTGGTGATTGGTTAACCTGTTCCATACTTATTGTCTCTGGTGATATCTGGGTCTATGGTGCATAGGGTTTGATTTAAATGCACATGGAGGCGACGTGATATAGCGCCACGTAAATTGTTGTTTAGTAGTGTTTGCTATGGACTAATTCTGATTCAGATGTTATATGCATTTAAACATCCACTACTTTCTAAACAGGAGATTACATGTCTTGACATGTGTGTAACAACTAAATAGATAGATGGTTATAGACAAATAATGTGTAATGTTTTGTATATTTTAGTACAAGTGCTCGAACAACTTCCAAACACGAAGAAGAAGAAGAAGAAGAAAACAGGGAAAAGAGAACTCAAGAGAATTGGAGGTATTATTTTGATTGATGGCTTTCTATATATTACGGTGTTGAATACATGATTTACTGAAGATCATGAACCGTTCCTAATATTGTAACAATTGTGTTAGAATGGCTATATATATATATGTATATATATATATATATATATATATATATATATATACTCCTAACAGCAGCATACGTCGACCAGATATGCATAAGGGACCACCTTAGGCAGACCACCGTTTTTAGGCAGACCAGAGCCGGTCTGCATAAAGTGTTGACCTCTGATTGCGTAGACAGTATCGTTTATTTTATAATTTGAACTGTTAGTGTATGTAGTATACCCAGACATATAATTATATCAATAATTATTTGCACCAAAAAAATTTATTTTTTTATTTTGGGAGACGTTTTCTCGGAGGTTGTATATCCTATCTCTCATAATGGAGCGGTCGACCTATGCTGCCCTTAGGCTTATATATATATGTATATATATATAAGCCTAACGCCACTGTAGGTCGACCGCTCCATTACTACGCAACCAGAGATAAAAACTTATTGCAGACCGGCTCTGGTCTGCTTAAAAACGGCGGTATCCCTAAGGCGGTCCCTTGTGCATATTTGCATATGGTGCTGTTAGTATATATATATATATATATATATACCATATTTGACTGCATTATCGCTCATGGGCAATTAGGTCGAGATATTCCAATGTGGGAAGACGGCGGTTATGCAAACATGGGCGCTAAAGTAGATCCACATTATTGTCCCCCACGCCAAATTATCCAAACAACATAAACTTAAAGCATGTGTATGAGATAGCAACTAGATATTGACCATCGCCAGGTTTCACAAAACGTTCGTACCATATGAGGCAATAATTGAAATAGGAAACATTGTCATTGATAGACGTCTGATGAAAATTATGTAACTCTAAACAATCTCACAACATATGAATAACTTTAGAGATATTTGTAGTCATTGCACTCCCAATAACTTGAACTCGCATAAGCCAATTTTCGCTTAGTTAAGTCGATCTTTTTCCTCGGTCCCGGGCCAGTCTATAAGCCACTAAGATGTAAGCCTGATAAGTGAAACTTTGAAAGTTTCATATATTGATTTACGTTTGAAATTGTCATATGAATGAAGGATTGGTTCCTGCATTGTGAAACCCTTTCCAACATCGCAGTCCAGGGCCAGTTCCACACAACTTTCGTATTGTACAAAGCGTCATACAAAGGTTCTCAATTCGTTCATAGTTTGTATGGCAGGAGTTTGTAATGCTCGCTGTGCGTTGTAATTTTATTCTGAGTTAATGTTGTCTTCGTTAAACATCCACATTTCAAGTTCCTTCGGTGGGTTTGACATTTGTTCGCAAGTTCACGAAAACAGGTCAGGCTCTGGCTGCAGCCCTAAAGGAATATGAATAAATATGGATGGCTTCGCCACTACGTTTGCAATGTTCTAGAAGTCGGACATCTGGGCGCTGGTCATTTTATGTTCACCCTTTATCGTGGCTACGGACAATCACATGATCATTCATCTCCTTTGCTAAAGAGGTTTACATAATTATGTCATAATGCTGACATCAAGAAACGTTTCTTATATTTCTAATCTAATTCAACCCGTCTATGCATCACCATTTGTGCAAACTATAGATACGGCCTTTGCTGGTTACCCGTCCGCACATGCAGTGCTACTGTCGATTAATTTTCGAATGTTGTTTTTTAATGTTTACAATCGGGAGAATGGTTATTATTACATGGTGTATTTTATGTGAATAAAGTCACTTTGTGAAAACAATTATACCGTGGCGAGTTTAAGAGCCATTCAATCAGAACCAATACCTGCTGACTGAAGTGACAACCAGCAGCAGACGCATGTGAACTCTGAAATATATTCTACAACTTTCTGGCCTTTCTGTGGCCTGTCTGCATGTTTTATTACAATGTCATGATATATTATGTGGAAAAAGTTATGTCATATGAAAAAGTAGAAAAACTGATTCTAATTGCCGAACCAGCAACAGAATCATCTGAGCAGACTATGTAAAGTCTAAAGAATATTCAACAACTTTCTGCCCATTTTATTGTATTTCTGCCAATTGTGTTGTATTTCTGCATGTTTATCAACTATTTTTATGTATTATTTGTGTGGCCGAGATGGGGTGGACAACAATGCGAGCAGGTCGGTGGTTATCCCAAATTTTTGGGAAATAGGGGCGATAATGCACGTGGTAACACTGTCACATACGATAATAATGCGGTCAGATATATATATATATATATATATATATATATATATATACAGTTAACACAATGCAATATCATAGCGGTGATCTATAATGTTGGTTATATCAAATTTAACAAAATAATAAATGATAATAATAATATAATACATAGCTATATGCGCGGCTGCCCACAAGCCACACGCCTGTCATACCATGGCAAGCCGGGGGTAAGTGGACCAAGAGCACCCTACTGCTACCCCAGGCCCACAAATAGTTGTTTAGATGTGTCTTGACTCCCTCAGAATGAAGGTGCCAAGTGTGGTGGACTGGACGGTGTCTGGGGGCAAAGTGTTCCAGCCATGGATGGTGTAGGGAAAGAGGTGTTACTCCTATAGTCAGTGCGACAGGTGATGCGCTGGTACTACTGGCTGTGGTGGCTTCGTCTATTGTTGGCAGGCAAGGGCTTGAGGGCGTCACACCTCACACATGATTGTCTGTTGCGGATTTTGTAGAGCATGGCGAGTCTGGCAGAGCAGAGCTGTTCCTCTAGCACTGGCCACTGGACGTGTTGGATTATGTCACTGGTGCTTGATGTGTTTCTGTGTCCATTGAGGCCGTTCCTCTAGCACTGACCAATGGACCTGTTGGAGCATGTCACTGGTGCTTGATGTGTTTCTGTTTCTATTGAGGACGTTCCTCTAGCACTGGCCACTGGACCTGTTGGAGCATGTCACTGGTGCTTGATGTGTTTCTGTTTCTATTGAGGACGTTCCTCTAACACTGGCCACTGGACCTGTTGGAGCATGTCACTGGTGCTTGATGTGTTTCTGTTTCTATTGAGGACGTTCCTCTAGCACTGGCCACTGGACCTGTTGGAGCATGTCACTGGTACTTGATGTGTTTCTGTGTCTATTGAGGCCGTTCCTCTAACACTGACCACTGGACCTGTTGGAGCATGTCACTGGTACTTGATGTGTTTCTGTGTCTATTGAGGCCGTTCCTCTAACACTGGCCACTGGACCTGTTTGAGCATGTCGCTGGTACTTGATGTGTTTCTATGTCTATTGAGGACGTTCCTCTAGCACTGGACCTGTTGGAGCATGTCACTGGTACTTGATGTGTTTCTGTGTCTATTGAGGCCGTTTCTCTAACACTGGCCACTGGACCTGTTGGAGCATGTCGCTGGTACTTGATGTGTTTCTGTGTCTATTGAGGCCGTTCCTCTAACACTGGCCACTGGACCTGTTGGAGCATGTCGCTGGTACTTGATGTGTTTCTGTGTCTATTGAGGCCGTTCCTCTAGCACTGGCCACTGGACTTGTTGGAGCATGTCGCTGGTACTTGATGTGTTTCTGTGTCTATTGAGGACGTTCCTCTAACACTGGCCAATGGACCTGTTGGAGCATGTCGCTGGTACTTGATGTGTTTCTGTGTCTATTGAGGACGTTCCTCTAGCACTGGCCACTGGACCTGTTGGAGCATGTCACTGGTACTTGATGTGTTTCTGTGTCTATTGAGGCCGTTCCTCTAACACTGACCACTGGACCTGTTGGAGCATGTCGCTGGTACTTGATGTGTTTCTGTGTCTATTGAGGACGTTCCTCTAGCACTGGCCACTTGACCTGTTGGAGCATGTCACTGGTACTTGATGTGTTTCTGTGTCTATTGAGGCCGTTTCTCTAACACTGGCCACTGGACCTGTTGGAGCATGTCACTGGTACTTGATGTGTTTCTGTGTCTATTGAGGCCGTTCCTCTAACACTGGCCACTGGACCTGTTGGAGCATGTCGCTGGTACTTGATGTGTTTCTGTGTCTATTGAGGACGTTCCTCTAGCACTGGCCACTGGACCTGTTGGAGCATGTCACTGGTACTTGATGTGTTTCTGTGTCTATTGAGGCCGTTTCTCTAACACTTGCCACTGGACCTGTTAGAGCATGTCGCTGGTACTTGATGTGTTTCTGTGTCTATTGAGGCCGTTCCTCTAGCACTGGCCACTGGACCTGTTGGAGCATGTCGCTGGTACTTGATGTGTTTCTGTGTCTATTGAGGCCGTTCCTCTAGCACTGGCCACTGGACCTGTTGGAGCATGTCGCTGGTACTTGATGTGTTTCTGTGTCTATTGAGGACGTTCCTCTAACACTGGCCACTGGATCTGTTGGAGCATGTCGCTGGTACTTGATGTGTTTCTGTTTCTATTGAGGACGTTCCTCTAGCACTGGCCACTGGACCTGTTGGAGCATGTCACTGGTACTTGATGTGTTTCTGTGTCTATTGAGGCCGTTCCTCTAACACTGGCCACTGGACCTGTTGCAGCATGTCACTGGTACTTGATATGTTTCTGTGTCTATTGAGGACGTTACTCTAACACTGACCACTGGACCTGTTAAAGCATGTCACTGGTTCTTGATGTGTTTCTGTGTCTATTGAGGCCGTTCCTCTAACACTGACCACTGGACCTGTTGGAGCATGTCGCTGGTACTTGATGTGTTTCTGTGTCTATTGAGGCCGTTCCTCTAACACTGGCCACTGGACCTGTTTGAGCATGTCGCTGGTACTTGATGTGTTTCTATGTCTATTGAGGACGTTCCTCTAGCACTGGACCTGTTGGAGCATGTCACTGGTACTTGATGTGTTTCTGTGTCTATTGAGGCCGTTTCTCTAACACTGGCCACTGGACCTGTTGGAGCATGTCGCTGGTACTTGATGTGTTTCTGTGTCTATTGAGGCCGTTCCTCTAACACTGGCCACTGGACCTGTTGGAGCATGTCGCTGGTACTTGATGTGTTTCTGTGTCTATTGAGGCCGTTCCTCTAGCACTGGCCACTGGACCTGTTGGAGCATGTCGCTGGTACTTGATGTGTTTCTGTGTCTATTGAGGACGTTCCTCTAACACTGGCCACTGGACCTGTTGGAGCATGTCGCTGGTACTTGATGTGTTTCTGTGTCTATTGAGGACGTTCCTCTAGCACTGGCCACTGGACCTGTTGGAGCATGTCACTGGTACTTGATGTGTTTCTGTGTCTATTGAGGCCGTTCCTCTAACACTGACCACTGGACCTGTTGGAGCATGTCGCTGGTACTTGATGTGTTTCTGTGTCTATTGAGGACGTTCCTCTAGCACTGGCCACTGGACCTGTTGGAGCATGTCACTGGTACTTGATGTGTTTCTGTGTCTATTGAGGCCGTTTCTCTAACACTGGCCACTGGACCTGTTGGAGCATGTCGCTGGTACTTGATGTGTTTCTGTGTCAATTGAGGCCGTTCCTCTAGCACTGGCCACTGGACCTGTTGGAGCATGTCGCTGGTGCTTGATGTGTTTCTGTGTCTATTGAGGCCGTTCCTCTAGCACTGACCACTGGTCCTGTTGGAGCATGTCACTGGTACTTGATGTGTTTCTGTGTCTATTGAGGCAGTTCCTCTAACACTGACCACTGGACCTGTTGGAGCATGTCGCTGGTACTTGATGTGTTTCTGTGTCTATTGAGGCCGTTCCTCTAACACTGGCCACTGGACCTGTTTGAGCATGTCGCTGGTACTTGATGTGTTTCTACGTCTATTGAGGACGTTCCTCTAGCACTGGACCTGTTGGAGCATGTTACTGGTACTTGATGTGTTTCTGTGTCTATTGAGGCCGTTTCTCTAACACTGGCCACTGGACCTGTTGGAGCATGTCGCTGGTACTTGATGTGTTTCTGTGTCTATTGAGGCCGTTCCTCTAACACTGGCCACTGGACCTGTTCGAGCATGTCGCTGGTACTTGATGTGTTTCTGTGTCTATTGAGGCCGTTCCTCTAGCACTGGCCACTGGACCTGTTGGAGCATGTCGCTGGTACTTGATGTGTTTCTGTGTCTATTGAGGACGTTCCTCTAACACTGGCCACTGGACCTGTTGGAGCATGTCGCTGGTACTTGATGTGTTTCTGTGTCTATTGAGGCCGTTCCTCTAACACTGACCACTGGACCTGTTGGAGCATGTCACTGGTACTTGATGTGTTTCTGTGTCTATTGAGGCCGTTCCTCTAACACTGGCCACTGGACCTGTTTGAGCATGTCGCTGGTACTTGATGTGTTTCTATGTCTATTGAGGACGTTCCTCTAGCACTGGACCTGTTGGAGCATGTCACTGGTACTTGATGTGTTTCTGTGTCTATTGAGGCCGTTTCTCTAACACTGGCCACTGGACCTGTTGGAGCATGTCGCTGGTACTTGATGTGTTTCTGTGTCTATTGAGGCCGTTCCTCTAACACTGGCCACTGGACCTGTTGGAGCATGTCGCTGGTACTTGATGTGTTTCTGTGTCTATTGAGGCCGTTCCTCTAGCACTGGCCACTGGACCTGTTGGAGCATGTCGCTGGTACTTGATGTGTTTCTGTGTCTATTGAGGACGTTCCTCTAACACTGGCCACTGGACCTGTTGGAGCATGTCGCTGGTACTTGATGTGTTTCTGTGTCTATTGAGGACGTTCCTCTAGCACTGGCCACTGGACCTGTTGGAGCATGTCACTGGTACTTGATGTGTTTCTGTGTCTATTGAGGCCGTTCCTCTAACACTGACCACTGGACCTGTTGGAGCATGTCGCTGGTACTTGATGTGTTTCTGTGTCTATTGAGGACGTTCCTCTAGCACTGGCCACTTGACCTGTTGGAGCATGTCACTGGTACTTGATGTGTTTCTGTGTCTATTGAGGCCGTTCCTCTAACACTGACCACTGGACCTGTTGGAGCATGTCGCTGGTACTTGCTGTGTTTCTGTGTCTATTGAGGCCGTTCCTCTAACACTGGCCACTGGACCTGTTGGAGCATGTCACTGGTACTTGATGTGTTTCTGTGTCTATTGAGGCCGTTCCTCTAACACTGGCCACTGGACCTGTTGGAGCATGTCGCTGGTACTTGATGTGTTTCTGTGTCTATTGAGGACGTTCCTCTAGCACTGGCCACTGGACCTGTTGGAGCATGTCACTGGTACTTGATGTGTTTCTGTGTCTATTGAGGCCGTTTCTCTAACACTTGCCACTGGACCTGTTGGAGCATGTCGCTGGTACTTGATGTGTTTCTGTGTCTATTGAGGCCGTTCCTCTAGCACTGGCCACTGGACCTGTTGGAGCATGTCGCTGGTACTTGATGTGTTTCTGTGTCTATTGAGGCCGTTCCTCTAGCACTGGCCACTGGACCTGTTGGAGCATGTCGCTGGTACTTGATGTGTTTCTGTGTCTATTGAGGACGTTCCTCTAACACTGGCCACTGGACCTGTTGGAGCATGTCGCTGGTACTTGATGTGTTTCTGTTTCTATTGAGGACGTTCCTCTAGCACTGGCCACTGGACCTGTTGGAGCATGTCACTGGTACTTGATGTGTTTCTGTGTCTATTGAGGCCGTTCCTCTAACACTGGCCACTGGACCTGTTGCAGCATGTCACTGGTACTTGATATGTTTCTGTGTCTATTGAGGACGTTCCTCTAACACTGACCACTGGACCTGTTAAAGCATGTCACTGGTTCTTGATGTGTTTCTGTGTCTATTGAGGCCGTTCCTCTAACACTGGCCACTGGACCTGTTGGAGCATGTCGCTGGTACTTGATGTGTTTCTGTGTCTATTGAGGCCGTTCCTCTAGCACTGGCCACTGGACCTGTTGGAGCATGTCGCTGGTACTTGATGTGTTTCTGTGTCTATTGAGGACGTTCCTCTAACACTGGCCAATGGACCTGTTGGAGCATGTCGCTGGTACTTGATGTGTTTCTGTGTCTATTGAGGACGTTCCTCTAGCACTGGCCACTGGACCTGTTGGAGCATGTCACTGGTACTTGATGTGTTTCTGTGTCTATTGAGGCCGTTCCTCTAACACTGACCACTGGACCTGTTGGAGCATGTCGCTGGTACTTGATGTGTTTCTGTGTCTATTGAGGACGTTCCTCTAGCACTGGCCACTTGACCTGTTGGAGCATGTCACTGGTACTTGATGTGTTTCTGTGTCTATTGAGGCCGTTTCTCTAACACTGGCCACTGGACCTGTTGGAGCATGTCACTGGTACTTGATGTGTTTCTGTGTCTATTGAGGCCGTTCCTCTAACACTGGCCACTGGACCTGTTGGAGCATGTCGCTGGTACTTGATGTGTTTCTGTGTCTATTGAGGACGTTCCTCTAGCACTGGCCACTGGACCTGTTGGAGCATGTCACTGGTACTTGATGTGTTTCTGTGTCTATTGAGGCCGTTTCTCTAACACTTGCCACTGGACCTGATAGAGCATGTCGCTGGTACTTGATGTGTTTCTGTGTCTATTGAGGCCGTTCCTCTAGCACTGGCCACTGGACCAGTTGGAGCATGTCGCTGGTACTTGATGTGTTTCTGTGTCTATTGAGGCCGTTCCTCTAGCACTGGCCACTGGACCTGTTGGAGCATGTCGCTGGTACTTGATGTGTTTCTGTGTCTATTGAGGACGTTCCTCTAACACTGGCCACTGGACCTGTTGGAGCATGTCACTGGTACTTGATGTGTTTCTGTGTCTATTGAGGCCGTTCCTCTAACACTGGCCACTGGACCTGTTGCAGCATGTCACTGGTACTTGATATGTTTCTGTGTATATTGAGGACGTTCCTCTAACACTGACCACTGGACCTGTTAAAGCATGTCACTGGTTCTTGATGTGTTTCTGTGTCTATTGAGGCCGTTCCTCTAACACTGGCCACTGGACCTGTTGGAGCATGTCGCTGGTACTTGATGTGTTTCTGTGTCTATTGAGGCCGTTCCTCTAGCACTGGCCACTGGACCTGTTGGAGCATGTCGCTGGTACTTGATGTGTTTCTGTGTCTATTGAGGACGTTCCTCTAACACTGGCCAATGGACCTGTTGGAGCATGTCGCTGGTACTTGATGTGTTTCTGTGTCTATTGAGGACGTTCCTCTAGCACTGGCCACTGGACCTGTTGGAGCATGTCACTGGTACTTGATGTGTTTCTGTGTCTATTGAGGCCGTTCCTCTAACACTGACCACTGGACCTGTTGGAGCATGTCGCTGGTACTTGATGTGTTTCTGTGTCTATTGAGGACGTTCCTCTAGCACTGGCCACTTGACCTGTTGGAGCATGTCACTGGTACTTGATGTGTTTCTGTGTCTATTGAGGCCGTTTCTCTAACACTGGCCACTGGACCTGTTGGAGCATGTCACTGGTACTTGATGTGTTTCTGTGTCTATTGAGGCCGTTCCTCTAACACTGGCCACTGGACCTGTTGGAGCATGTCGCTGGTACTTGATGTGTTTCTGTGTCTATTGAGGACGTTCCTCTAGCACTGGCCACTGGACCTGTTGGAGCATGTCACTGGTACTTGATGTGTTTCTGTGTCTATTGAGGCCGTTTCTCTAACACTTGCCACTGGACCTGTTAGAGCATGTCGCTGGTACTTGATGTGTTTCTGTGTCTATTGAGGCCGTTCCTCTAGCACTGGCCACTGGACCTGTTGGAGCATGTCGCTGGTACTTGATGTGTTTCTGTGTCTATTGAGGCCGTTCCTCTAGCACTGGCCACTGGACCTGTTGGAGCATGTCGCTGGTACTTGATGTGTTTCTGTGTCTATTGAGGACGTTCCTCTAACACTGGCCACTGGACCTGTTGGAGCATGTCGCTGGTACTTGATGTGTTTCTGTTTCTATTGAGGACGTTCCTCTAGCACTGGCCACTGGACCTGTTGGAGCATGTCACTGGTACTTGATGTGTTTCTGTGTCTATTGAGGCCGTTCCTCTAACACTGGCCACTGGACCTGTTGCAGCATGTCACTGGTACTTGATATGTTTCTGTGTCTATTGAGGACGTTCCTCTAACACTGACCACTGGACCTGTTAAAGCATGTCACTGGTTCTTGATGTGTTTCTGTGTCTATTGAGGCCGTTCCTCTAACACTGACCACTGGACCTGTTGGAGCATGTCGCTGGTACTTGATGTGTTTCTGTGTCTATTGAGGCCGTTCCTCTAACACTGGCCACTGGACCTGTTTGAGCATGTCGCTGGTACTTGATGTGTTTCTATGTCTATTGAGGACGTTCCTCTAGCACTGGACCTGTTGGAGCATGTCACTGGTACTTGATGTGTTTCTGTGTCTATTGAGGCCGTTTCTCTAACACTGGCCACTGGACCTGTTGGAGCATGTCGCTGGTACTTGATGTGTTTCTGTGTCTATTGAGGCCGTTCCTCTAACACTGGCCACTGGACCTGTTGGAGCATGTCGCTGGTACTTGATGTGTTTCTGTGTCTATTGAGGCCGTTCCTCTAGCACTGGCCACTGGACCTGTTGGAGCATGTCGCTGGTACTTGATGTGTTTCTGTGTCTATTGAGGACGTTCCTCTAACACTGGCCACTGGACCTGTTGGAGCATGTCGCTGGTACTTGATGTGTTTCTGTGTCTATTGAGGACGTTCCTCTTGCACTGGCCACTGGACCTGTTGGAGCATGTCACTGGTACTTGATGTGTTTCTGTGTCTATTGAGGCCGTTCCTCTAACACTGACCACTGGACCTGTTGGAGCATGTCGCTGGTACTTGATGTGTTTCTGTGTCTATTGAGGACGTTCCTCTAGCACTGGCCACTGGACCTGTTGGAGCATGTCACTGGTACTTGATGTGTTTCTGTGTCTATTGAGGCCGTTTCTCTAACACTGGCCACTGGACCTGTTGGAGCATGTCGCTGGTACTTGATGTGTTTCTGTGTCAATTGAGGCCGTTCCTCTAGCACTGGCCACTGGACCTGTTGGAGCATGTCGCTGGTGCTTGATGTGTTTCTGTGTCTATTGAGGCCGTTCCTCTAGCACTGACCACTGGTCCTGTTGGAGCATGTCACTGGTACTTGATGTGTTTCTGTGTCTATTGAGGCAGTTCCTCTAACACTGACACCTGGACCTGTTGGAGCATGTCGCTGGTACTTGATGTGTTTCTGTGTCTATTGAGGCCGTTCCTCTAACACTGGCCACTGGACCTGTTTGAGCATGTCGCTGGTACTTGATGTGTTTCTATGTCTATTGAGGACGTTCCTCTAGCACTGGACCTGTTGGAGCATGTCACTGGTAATTGATGTGTTTCTGTGTCTATTGAGGCCGTTTCTCTAACACTGGCCACTGGACCTGTTGGAGCATGTCGCTGGTACTTGATGTGTTTCTGTGTCTATTGAGGCCGTTCCTCTAACACTGGCCACTGGACCTGTTGGAGCATGTCGCTGGTACTTGATGTGTTTCTGTGTCTATTGAGGCCGTTCCTCTAGCACTGGCCACTGGACCTGTTGGAGCATGTCGCTGGTACTTGATGTGTTTCTGTGTCTATTGAGGACGTTCCTCTAACACTGGCCACTGGACCTGTTGGAGCATGTCGCTGGTACTTGATGTGTTTCTGTGTCTATTGAGGCCGTTCCTCTAACACTGACCACTGGACCTGTTGGAGCATGTCACTGGTACTTGATGTGTTTCTGTGTCTATTGAGGCCGTTCCTCTAACACTGGCCACTGGACCTGTTTGAGCATGTCGCTGGTACTTGATGTGTTTCTGTGTCTATTGAGGCCGTTCCTCTAGCACTGGCCACTGGACCTGTTGGAGCATGTCGCTGGTACTTGATGTGTTTCTGTGTCTATTGAGGCCGTTCCTCTAGCACTGGCCACTGGACCTGTTGGAGCATGTCGCTGGTACTTGATGTGTTTCTGTGTCTATTGAGGACGTTCCTCTAACACTGGCCACTGGACCTGTTGGAGCATGTCGCTGGTACTTGATGTGTTTCTGTTTCTATTGAGGACGTTCCTCTAGCACTGGCCACTGGACCTGTTGGAGCATGTCACTGGTACTTGATGTGTTTCTGTGTCTATTGAGGCCGTTCCTCTAACACTGGCCACTGGACCTGTTGCAGCATGTCACTGGTACTTGATATGTTTCTGTGTCTATTGAGGACGTTCCTCTAACACTGACCACTGGACCTGTTAAAGCATGTCACTGGTTCTTGATGTGTTTCTGTGTCTATTGAGGCCGTTCCTCTAACACTGGCCACTGGACCTGTTGGAGCATGTCGCTGGTACTTGATGTGTTTCTGTGTCTATTGAGGCCGTTCCTCTAGCACTGGCCACTGGACCTGTTGGAGCATGTCGCTGGTACTTGATGTGTTTCTGTGTCTATTGAGGACGTTCCTCTAACACTGGCCAATGGACCTGTTGGAGCATGTCGCTGGTACTTGATGTGTTTCTGTGTCTATTGAGGACGTTCCTCTAGCACTGGCCACTGGACCTGTTGGAGCATGTCACTGGTACTTGATGTGTTTCTGTGTCTATTGAGGCCGTTCCTCTAACACTGACCACTGGACCTGTTGGAGCATGTCGCTGGTACTTGATGTGTTTCTGTGTCTATTGAGGACGTTCCTCTAGCACTGGCCACTTGACCTGTTGGAGCATGTCACTGGTACTTGATGTGTTTCTGTGTCTATTGAGGCCGTTCCTCTAACACTGGCCACTGGACCTGTTGGAGCATGTCGCTGGTACTTGATGTGTTTCTGTGTCTATTGAGGACGTTCCTCTAGCACTGGCCACTGGACCTGTTGGAGCATGTCACTGGTACTTGATGTGTTTCTGTGTCTATTGAGGCCGTTTCTCTAACACTTGCCACTGGACCTGTTAGAGCATGTCGCTGGTACTTGATGTGTTTCTGTGTCTATTGAGGCCGTTCCTCTAGCACTGGCCACTGGACCTGTTGGAGCATGTCGCTGGTACTTGATGTGTTTCTGTGTCTATTGAGGCCGTTCCTCTAGCACTGGCCACTGGACCTGTTGGAGCATGTCGCTGGTACTTGATGTGTTTCTGTGTCTATTGAGGACGTTCCTCTAACACTGGCCACTGGACCTGTTGGAGCATGTCGCTGGTACTTGATGTGTTTCTGTTTCTATTGAGGACGTTCCTCTAGCACTGGCCACTGGACCTGTTGGAGCATGTCACTGGTACTTGATGTGTTTCTGTGTCTATTGAGGCCGTTCCTCTAACACTGGCCACTGGACCTGTTGCAGCATGTCACTGGTACTTGATATGTTTCTGTGTCTATTGAGGACGTTCCTCTAACACTGACCACTGGACCTGTTAAAGCATGTCACTGGTTCTTGATGTGTTTCTGTGTCTATTGAGGCCGTTCCTCTAACACTGACCACTGGACCTGTTGGAGCATGTCGCTGGTACTTGATGTGTTTCTGTGTCTATTGAGGCCGTTCCTCTAACACTGGCCACTGGACCTGTTTGAGCATGTCGCTGGTACTTGATGTGTTTCTATGTCTATTGAGGACGTTCCTCTAGCACTGGACCTGTTGGAGCATGTCACTGGTACTTGATGTGTTTCTGTGTCTATTGAGGCCGTTTCTCTAACACTGGCCACTGGACCTGTTGGAGCATGTCGCTGGTACTTGATGTGTTTCTGTGTCTATTGAGGCCGTTCCTCTAACACTGGCCACTGGACCTGTTGGAGCATGTCGCTGGTACTTGATGTGTTTCTGTGTCTATTGAGGCCGTTCCTCTAGCACTGGCCACTGGACCTGTTGGAGCATGTCGCTGGTACTTGATGTGTTTCTGTGTCTATTGAGGACGTTCCTCTAACACTGGCCACTGGACCTGTTGGAGCATGTCGCTGGTACTTGATGTGTTTCTGTGTCTATTGAGGACGTTCCTCTTGCACTGGCCACTGGACCTGTTGGAGCATGTCACTGGTACTTGATGTGTTTCTGTGTCTATTGAGGCCGTTCCTCTAACACTGACCACTGGACCTGTTGGAGCATGTCGCTGGTACTTGATGTGTTTCTGTGTCTATTGAGGACGTTCCTCTAGCACTGGCCACTGGACCTGTTGGAGCATGTCACTGGTACTTGATGTGTTTCTGTGTCTATTGAGGCCGTTTCTCTAACACTGGCCACTGGACCTGTTGGAGCATGTCGCTGGTACTTGATGTGTTTCTGTGTCAATTGAGGCCGTTCCTCTAGCACTGGCCACTGGACCTGTTGGAGCATGTCGCTGGTGCTTGATGTGTTTCTGTGTCTATTGAGGCCGTTTCTCTAGCACTGACCACTGGTCCTGTTGGAGCATGTCACTGGTACTTGATGTGTTTCTGTGTCTATTGAGGCAGTTCCTCTAACACTGACCACTGGACCTGTTGGAGCATGTCGCTGGTACTTGATGTGTTTCTGTGTCTATTGAGGCCGTTCCTCTAACACTGGCCACTGGACCTGTTTGAGCATGTCGCTGGTACTTGATGTGTTTCTATGTCTATTGAGGACGTTCCTCTAGCACTGGACCTGTTGGAGCATGTCACTGGTACTTGATGTGTTTCTGTGTCTATTGAGGCCGTTTCTCTAACACTGGCCACTGGACCTGTTGGAGCATGTCGCTGGTACTTGATGTGTTTCTGTGTCTATTGAGGCCGTTCCTCTAACACTGGCCACTGGACCTGTTGGAGCATGTCGCTGGTACTTGATGTGTTTCTGTGTCTATTGAGGCCGTTCCTCTAGCACTGGCCACTGGACCTGTTGGAGCATGTCGCTGGTACTTGATGTGTTTCTGTGTCTATTGAGGACGTTCCTCTAACACTGGCCACTGGACCTGTTGGAGCATGTCGCTGGTACTTGATGTGTTTCTGTGTCTATTGAGGCCGTTCCTCTAACACTGACCACTGGACCTGTTGGAGCATGTCACTGGTACTTGATGTGTTTCTGTGTCTATTGAGGCCGTTCCTCTAACACTGGCCACTGGACCTGTTTGAGCATGTCGCTGGTACTTGATGTGTTTCTATGTCTATTGAGGACGTTCCTCTAGCACTGGACCTGTTGGAGCATGTCACTGGTACTTGATGTGTTTCTGTGTCTATTGAGGCCGTTTCTCTAACACTGGCCACTGGACCTGTTGGAGCATGTCGTTGGTACTTGATGTGTTTCTGTGTCTATTGAGGCCGTTCCTCTAACACTGGCCACTGGACCTGTTGGAGCATGTCGCTGGTACTTGATGTGTTTCTGTGTCTATTGAGGCCGTTCCTCTAGCACTGGCCACTGGACCTGTTGGAGCATGTCGCTGGTACTTGATGTGTTTCTGTGTCTATTGAGGACGTTCCTCTAACACTGGCCACTGGACCTGTTGGAGCATGTCGCTGGTACTTGATGTGTTTCTGTGTCTATTGAGGACGTTCCTCTAGCACTGGCCACTGGACCTGTTGGAGCATGTCACTGGTACTTGATGTGTTTCTGTGTCTATTGAGGCCGTTCCTCTAACACTGACCACTGGACCTGTTGGAGCATGTCGCTGGTACTTGATGTGTTTCTGTGTCTATTGAGGACGTTCCTCTAGCACTGGCCACTTGACCTGTTGGAGCATGTCACTGGTACTTGATGTGTTTCTGTGTCTATTGAGGCCGTTTCTCTAACACTGGCCACTGGACCTGTTGGAGCATGTCACTGGTACTTGATGTGTTTCTGTGTCTATTGAGGCCGTTCCTCTAACACTGGCCACTGGACCTGTTGGAGCATGTCGCTGGTACTTGATGTGTTTCTGTGTCTATTGAGGACGTTCCTCTAGCACTGGCCACTGGACCTGTTGGAGCATGTCACTGGTACTTGATGTGTTTCTGTGTCTATTGAGGCCGTTTCTCTAACACTTGCCACTGGACCTGTTGGAGCATGTCGCTGGTACTTGATGTGTTTCTGTGTCTATTGAGGCCGTTCCTCTAGCACTGGCCACTGGACCTGTTGGAGCATGTCGCTGGTACTTGATGTGTTTCTGTGTCTATTGAGGCCGTTCCTCTAGCACTGGCCACTGGACCTGTTGGAGCATGTCGCTGGTACTTGATGTGTTTCTGTGTCTATTGAGGACGTTCCTCTAACACTGGCCACTGGACCTGTTGGAGCATGTCGCTGGTACTTGATGTGTTTCTGTTTCTATTGAGGACGTTCCTCTAGCACTGGCCACTGGACCTGTTGGAGCATGTCACTGGTACTTGATGTGTTTCTGTGTCTATTGAGGCCGTTCCTCTAACACTGGCCACTGGACCTGTTGCAGCATGTCACTGGTACTTGATATGTTTCTGTGTCTATTGAGGACGTTCCTCTAACACTGACCACTGGACCTGTTAAAGCATGTCACTGGTTCTTGATGTGTTTCTGTGTCTATTGAGGCCGTTCCTCTAACACTGACCACTGGACCTGTTGGAGCATGTCGCTGGTACTTGATGTGTTTCTGTGTCTATTGAGGCCGTTCCTCTAACACTGGCCACTGGACCTGTTTGAGCATGTCGCTGGTACTTGATGTGTTTCTATGTCTATTGAGGACGTTCCTCTAGCACTGGACCTGTTGGAGCATGTCACTGGTACTTGATGTGTTTCTGTGTCTATTGAGGCCGTTTCTCTAACACTGGCCACTGGACCTGTTGGAGCATGTCGCTGGTACTTGATGTGTTTCTGTGTCTATTGAGGCCGTTCCTCTAACACTGGCCACTGGACCTGTTGGAGCATGTCGCTGGTACTTGATGTGTTTCTGTGTCTATTGAGGCCGTTCCTCTAGCACTGGCCACTGGACCTGTTGGAGCATGTCGCTGGTACTTGATGTGTTTCTGTGTCTATTGAGGACGTTCCTCTAACACTGGCCACTGGACCTGTTGGAGCATGTCGCTGGTACTTGATGTGTTTCTGTGTCTATTGAGGACGTTCCTCTAGCATTGGCCACTGGACCTGTTGGAGCATGTCACTGGTACTTGATGTGTTTCTGTGTCTATTGAGGCCGTTCCTCTAACACTGACCACTGGACCTGTTGGAGCATGTCGCTGGTACTTGATGTGTTTCTGTGTCTATTGAGGACGTTCCTCTAGCACTGGCCACTGGACCTGTTGGAGCATGTCACTGGTACTTGATGTGTTTCTGTGTCTATTGAGGCCGTTTCTCTAACACTGGCCACTGGACCTGTTGGAGCATGTCGCTGGTACTTGATGTGTTTCTGTGTCAATTGAGGCCGTTCCTCTAGCACTGGCCACTGGACCTGTTGGAGCATGTCGCTGGTGCTTGATGTGTTTCTGTGTCTATTGAGGCCGTTCCTCTAGCACTGACCACTGGTCCTGTTGGAGCATGTCACTGGTACTTGATGTGTTTCTGTGTCTATTGAGGCAGTTCCTCTAACACTGACCACTGGACCTGTTGGAGCATGTCGCTGGTACTTGATGTGTTTCTGTGTCTATTGAGGCCGTTCCTCTAACACTGGCCACTGGACCTGTTTGAGCATGTCGCTGGTACTTGATGTGTTTCTATGTCTATTGAGGACGTTCCTCTAGCACTGGACCTGTTGGAGCATGTCACTGGTACTTGATGTGTTTCTGTGTCTATTGAGGCCGTTTCTCTAACACTGGCCACTGGACCTGTTGGAGCATGTCGCTGGTACTTGATGTGTTTCTGTGTCTATTGAGGCCGTTCCTCTAACACTGGCCACTGGACCTGTTGGAGCATGTCGCTGGTACTTGATGTGTTTCTGTGTCTATTGAGGCCGTTCCTCTAGCACTGGCCACTGGACCTGTTGGAGCATGTCGCTGGTACTTGATGTGTTTCTGTGTCTATTGAGGACGTTCCTCTAACACTGGCCACTGGACCTGTTGGAGCATGTCGCTGGTACTTGATGTGTTTCTGTGTCTATTGAGGACGTTCCTCTAGCACTGGCCACTGGACCTGTTGGAGCATGTCACTGGTACTTGATGTGTTTCTGTGTCTATTGAGGCCGTTCCTCTAACACTGACCACTGGACCTGTTGGAGCATGTCACTGGTACTTGATGTGTTTCTGTGTCTATTGAGGCCGTTTCTCTAACACTGGCCACTGGACCTGTTGGAGCATGTCGCTGGTACTTGATGTGTTTCTGTGTCTATTGAGGCCGTTCCTCTAACACTGGCCACTGGACCTGTTGGAGCATGTCGCTGGTACTTGATGTGTTTCTGTGTCTATTGAGGCCGTTCCTCTAGCACTGGCCACTGTACCTGTTGGAGCATGTCGCTGGTACTTGATGTGTTTCTGTGTCTATTGAGGCCGTTCCTCTAACACTGACCACTGGACCTGTTGAACCATGTCGCTGGTACTTGATGTGTTTCTGTGTCTATTGAGGCCTTTCCTCTAACACTGACCACTGGACCTATAGAAGCATGTCACTGGTACTTGGTGTGTTTCTGTTTCTATTGAGGCCGTTCCTCTAGCACTGGCCACTGGACTTGTTGGAGCATGTCGCTGGTACTTGATGTGTTTCTGTGTCTATTGAGGACGTTCCTCTAATACTGGCCACTGGACCTGTTAGAGCATGTCGCTGGTACTTGATGTGTTTCTGTGTCTATTGAGGCCGTTCCTCTAGCACTGGCCACTGGACCTGTTGGAGCATGTCGCTGGTACTTGATGTGTTCTGTGTCTATTGAGGCCGTTCCTCTAGCACTGGCCACTGGACCTGTTGGAGCATGTCGCTGGTACTTAATGTGTTTCTGTCTATTGAGGACGTTCCTCTAACACTGGCCACTGGACCTGTTGGAGCATGTCGCTGGTACTTGATGTGTTTCTGTTTCTATTGATGACGTTCCTCTAGCACTGGCCACTGGACCTGTTGGAGCATGTCACTGGTACTTGATGTGTTTCTGTGTCTATTGATGCCGTTCCTCTAACACTGGCCACTGGACCTGTTGGAGCATGTCGCTGGTACTTGATGTGTTTCTGTGTCTATTGAGGCCGTTCCTCTAACACTGACCACTGGACCTGTTGCATCATGTCACTGGTACTTGATGTGTTTCTGTGTCTATTGAGGACGTTCCTTTAACACTGACCACTGGACCTGTTAAAGCATGTCACTGGTTCTTTATGTGTTTCTGTGTCTATTGAGGCCGTTCCTCTAACACTGACCACTGGACCTGTTGGAGCATGTCGCTGGTACTTGATGTGTTTCTGTGTCTATTGAGGACGTTCCTCTAGCACTGGCCACTGGACCTGTTGGAGCATGTCGCTGGTACTTGATGTGTTTCTGTGTCTATTGAGGCCGTTCCTCTAACACTGACCACTGGACCTATAGAAGCATGTCACTGGTACTTGGTGTGTTTCTGTTTCTATTGAGGCCGTTCCTCTAACACTGGCCACTGGACCTGTTCGAGCATGTCACTGGTACTTGATGTGTTTCTGTGTCTATTGAGGCCCTTCCTCTAACACTGGCCACTGGACCTGTTGGAGCATGTCACTGGTACTTAATGTGTTTCTGTGTCTATTGAGGACGTTCATCTAACACTGACCACTGGACCTGTTAAAGCATGTCACTGGTACTTGATGTGTTTCTGTGTCTATTGAGGCCGTTCCTCTAACACTGACCACTGGACCTGTTGGAGCATGTCACTGGTACTTGATGTGTTTCTGTGTCTACTGAGGCCGTTCCTCTAACACTGACCATCTGGCGAGGGCGGGTTATACGCAGGTGGAAAATTGTTGGACTCTCAATAAGCCAAAGGCTTCCTTGTCCGCATGCCGTCTGGGGCTTACAGCTCTGGACGGCAATCTTGTTAAATCTTGTTAAATAGCCTATTAAATATTATTATTAGCGTTTACTAAGTTTCTTGATTGTCACATTTGTAGCAGCATTTCGTCACTAGTTTTTGAACAAATAACATGTGATTGATCACTGTGATTTTGCTACATGATTGTGCCTGTCAAGTTTGCAATTCCTCTGATTGATCATTTTATTTTCACTCAGTAACATGCTTAGTATATACTATTTCTGATGGCCGAGCCACTCAGTCATCATCACATAAAAAACAAATAAATAATAAATAAATCAATAAAATCATAACGATACACGAGACAGATAAAAACAAAGTACAATTAAAATGGTGGTGTAGCATTCACATCCCAGCTTGCAAATCTCATTGGACCAATGATCTCTGCAGAAACCATGATTGGGCCAATGATGGTTTGTCATTGGTTTGCCATTATTGACTTGCCATTGAACAATATCATTGGCCCAATAATGTCTGCCATGCATTTGTCATCATTGGTTTACCATTATCAAAACATCATTGGCCCAATAATGGCTATCATTGGTTTGCCATCATTGGTTTGCCGTTGCAAGAACAGCTTTGGCCCAATAATGGCTGTCGTTGGTTTGCCATTGCAAGAACTATTGCAAGAACTGCATTGGTCCAATGATGGCTATCGTTGGTTTGTCATTGCAAGAACTGCATTGGCCCAATAATTGCTATCGTTGGTTTGCCATTGCAAGAACAACATTGGTCCAATGATGACTATCTTTGGTTTGCCATCATTGGTTTGCCATTGCAAGAACAGCATTGGTCCAATGATGGCTATTGTTGGTTTGCCATTGCAAGAACAGCATTGGCCCAATGATGGCTATCGTTGGTTTGCCATTGCAAGAACAGCTTTGGCCCAATGATGGCTATCGTTGGTTTGCCATTGCAAGAACTGCATTGGCCCAATAATGGCTATCCCTGGTTTGCCATTGCAAGAATAGCTTTGGCCCAATGATGGCTATCGTTGGTTTGCCATTGCAAGAACAGCTTTGGCCCAATAATGGCTGTCGTTGGTGTGCCATCGTTGGTTTGCCATTGCAATAACAGCATTGGTCCAATGATGGCTATCGTTGGTTTGCCATTGTAAGAACAGCATTGGTCCAATGATGGCTATCGTTGGTTTGCCATTGCAAGAACAGCATTGGTCCAGTGATGGCTATCGTTGGTTTGCCATTGCAAGAACAGCATTGGTCCAATGATAGCTATCGTTGGTTTGCCATTGCAAGAACTGCATTGGCCCAATAATGGCTATCGTTGGTTTGCCATTGCAAGAACAGCATTGGTCCAATGATGGTTATCGTTGGTTTGCCATTGCAAGAACAGCATTGGTCCAATGATGGCTATTGTTGGTTTGCCATTGCAAGAACTGCATTGGCCCAATAATGGCTATCGTTGGTTTGCCATTGCAAGAACTGCATTGGCCCAATAATGGCTATCGTTGGTTTGCCATTGCAATAACTGCATTGGCCCAATAATGGCTATCGTTGGTTTGCCAATGTAAGAACAGCATTGGTCCAATGAAGGCTATCGTTGGTTTGCCATTGCAAGAAATGCATTGGCCCAATAATGGCTATCGTTGGTTTGCCATTGCAAGAACATCATTGGTCCAATGATGGCTATCTTTGGTTTGCCACTGCAAGAACTGCATTGGCCCAATAATGGCTATCGTTGGTTTGCCATTGCAAGAACTGCATTGGCCCAATAATGGCTATCGTTGGTTTGCCATTACAATAACTGCATTGGCCCAATAATGGCTATCGTTGGTTTGCCATTGTAAGAACAGCATTGGTCCAATGATGGCTATCGTTGGTTTGCCATTGCAAGAAATGCATTGGCCCAATAATGGCTATCGTTGGTTTGCCATTGCAAGAACATCATTAGTCCAATGATGGCTATCGTTGGTTTGCCATTGCAAGAACAGCATTGGCCCAATGATGGCTATCGTTGGTTTGCCGTTGCAAGAACAGCTTTGGCCCAATAATGGCTGTCGTTGGTTTGCCATTGCAAGAACTATTGCAAGAACTGCATTGGTCCAATGATGGCTATCGTTGGTTTGTCATTGCAAGAACTGCATTGGCCCAATAATTGCTATCGTTGGTTTGCCATTGCAAGAACAACATTGGTCCAATGATGACTATCTTTGATTTGCCATCATTGGTTTGCCATTGCAAGAACAGCATTGGTCCAATGATGGCTATTGTTGGTTTGCTATTGTAAGAACAGCATTGGCCCAATGATGGCTATCGTTGGTTTGCCATTGCAAGAACAGCTTTGGCCCAATGATGGCTATCGTTGGTTTGCCATTGCAAGAACTGCATTGGCCCAATAATGGCTATCGTTGGTTTGCCATTGCAAGAACTGCATTGATCCAATAATGGCTATCGCTGGTTTGCCATTGCAAGAACAGCTTTGGCCCAATAATGGCTGTCGTTGGTGTGCCATCGTTGGTTTGCCATTGCAATAACAGCATTGGTCCAATGATGGCTATCGTTGGTTTGCCATTGCAAGAACTGAATTGGTCCAATGATGGCTATCATTGGTTTGCCATTGCAAGAACTGCATTGGCCCAATAATGGCTATCGTTGGTTTGCCATTGTAAGAACAGCATTGGTCCAATGATGGCTATAGTTGGTTTGCCATTGCAAGAACAGCATTGGTCCAGTGATGGCTATCGTTGGTTTGCCATTGCAAGAACAGCATTGGTCCAATGATGGCTATCGTTGGTTTGCCATTGCAAGAACTGCATTGGCCCAATAATGGCTATCGTTGGTTTGCCATTGCAAGAACAGCATTGGTCCAATGATGGTTATCGTTGGTTTGCCATTGCAAGAACAGCATTGGTCCAATGATGGCTATTGTTGGTTTGCCATTGCAAGAACTGCATTGGCCCAATAATGGCTATCGTTGGTTTGCCATTGCAAGAACTGCATTGGCCCAATAATGGCTATCGTTGGTTTGCCATTGCAATAACTGCATTGGCCCAATAATGGCTATCGTTGGTTTGCCATTGTAAGAACAGCATTGGTCCAATGATGGCTATCGTTGGTTTGCCATTGCAAGAAATGCATTGGCCCAATAATGGCTATCGTTGGTTTGCCATTGCAAGAACATCATTGGTCCAATGGTGGCTATCTTTGGTTTGCCACTGCAAGAACTGCATTGGCCCAATAATGGCTATCGTTGGTTTACCATTGCAAGAACTGCATTGGCCCAATAATGGCTGTCACTGGTTAAAATGTAATTGGTTTGCTAAATGCAGTGCTGGTATGTAACATATCATCCATTGTGATATGTTATACTATGATGTTAGTTTTTATATTAGTTGAGTAAATGCACAATGGCTTACTAATACTATATATCAGGTTAGTGATACATGGGTACCACCGCAGCATGTTTAGTTGAAGGTATTAGTTGTTTGCTAGTCGTCTTAGCCTGACTTCACAGCCAGTCATCTACCTTGTAGTCAGCCATGCATTTAGTTTCTTTTCGTGTTTTTGCTAAGCTGTTCTGCATAGCCACCTGTCCATCTTTATCTAATTCTCCTAAACTCGCACTGTATAACCTTCTGAAATGTGTAAGTAAACACAACTACTACAATGATATATATTCAACTACTTCACAATTATCGACACCAGACATGTTTTATTTTGGAAAAGTCATTTATGAACATCTCAACATCTGAGATGTTCTTTCATTTAACGATTTTCTTCTTCTCATATAGTACTTTTTGTTGACAATTATTTTCTTCTTTTGTGACTTAAAATGCAATATGTGTATAGACAGCTAATTACTCCCAATAAAATATGGATGATATGTTAAGTAATTATTCTGAGCTACATCTCAGGCATTTGTACAATATATTTACTCATAACGAAGACTTAGAAAAAACTCTTTTAATTTACCTGATATAAATAGTAATTACTATGATGTTAACAATATACTTCCTGACAAATTTTGTCATAATAATTTTCAGTACAAAGTACTCCATCTAAATATACCAGGACTCTCATCTAAATTTTATGAACTTAAAACATTATTATCAGAACTATCTGGTGCAGATGTTGAAATTTATTTTATTATGTGAAACATTTCTAAATGATAATGTGCATCTTTTTAAACTGCTTAATTACTACTTGATTAAAACAAACAGGAAGGTTAAATCTAAAGGTGTTGTATGTATGTATGTATGATAATATTCAATACAATCTTCGTGATGAGCTTGCTATTTTCATAGAAGGTGAACTTGAATCTATATTTGTTGAATCTAGTGGTAATTGTTAAACTTCAATCGTTGGCAAAATATACCGGATTCCTAATACAAATGTCACTTCATCTATTCAACGATATAAGTCAATATTACATAAGACTCAAAGCTCAAGCAATCAGGTCACAATAGGAACTGATCAACATTTTGACTACCTAAAAACTGCCTCCTATAAACCCTCATCCGACCTTCTACATATGTATCTAGCAGCAAACACCATTCCCACTATTACAAGCCAACGCGTATCACCCATACTTCTGTTACCCTCATTGATAACATGTATGTACGGCATACAACCCCATTTGTTCACTCTGGCATACTGTACAGTGGTATATCCGATCATTTACCTATATTTTGTTTAATTGGCAAGCGGAAGCCTTCTAAAAATCAAACGAGCCATTAATATTCAAACATAAACCTTTATTGAACATGTCCATTCGACACACAACATCTGCTCTCCGTCAAATTAATTGGACGTATCTACAACAATTAGACTATCATTGCGTAATGAACCTAGTCAAATTTTGAATACATTTTGTAACTTTTTACAAATGTTGATCCAAACCATGCAAATGCATGCCTTCAGAATTGCCCTAAACAAAATCCAAAAAGTGGAGTCCAAAAATAAACCGATGAAAATGAGATCAGGCAAATTATAATGTCCCTTCAACTTAAGAAACGTTTTGGTAATGACAATCTTTGTCCACTTGTTCTAAAACCATTCGGTGAGCGAGTAGCTCTACCAATAACTATTTTAATAAACAAGTCAGTAGTTGAAGGAATAGCATGAGACAGATGATCATGAATTGAAAATAGCAAAAAAAACTTTACGCAATGCAACAAGTCAACAAGAGATATGGTAGTATATGGCCAGAATAACCTTCTGACAGTTATTTATTACTCATCAGATTATTGGATGAGTTATAACATGCAAATATTTACAAACAAATGTGGGCCATTTGAGGTCTTAGGCATTGCCCCGTTTACTTAGACTATGCATTCTAAATAAAGACCCACATGATAAAGCAATACATTAAAATCGTAAATAATACATAAAAACCTCTCAAAAAGATGTCAGACATTTCGACAACTAAAACTACTACTTATTAAAACATACTAAACAGAGGTGGGGCCATTCCGCCACAAGGTCACCTGAGCATGTCACACCCCACCTCAAATGACAACGACTTCCTATATCTATATATACAAGGACATGAAGATCTCGCCCGTGACAAGTCAGACTATCATTCTAACTTATCACAGCCCCATCATTGTAACTGCCAAAGCACTATGCTACTTACAAAGCTTAGAAGATCTCGCCCGTGACAAGCCTCCCTAGCATTGTAACACTGTCAAAACTCACATAATTTTAAAAGGTGTGCTACTCTACCAGGACTGTAAGAGCT
The DNA here is from genome assembly GCA_963995525.1 of Escarpia spicata. Lineage (NCBI taxonomy): Eukaryota > Metazoa > Annelida > Polychaeta > Sabellida > Siboglinidae > Escarpia > Escarpia spicata. The sequence goes on from CAXEFP010000775.1 coordinate 457,094, forward strand.
TGCCCGTGACAAGTCTTCACATCCTCCAACATGGTTTCTTTAAACGCCTTGTTATAAATTGTGCGGTAAGATATGAGCTGGCAGATCGATTGGCATGGCATTAGCCCAGGGAGCCAACATTCTATATTCATCCAACTGACAACGTGTCAACCTGTTTGCCAAACTGTACACTCGACCCAGCACATGACATGCCATGAAGTTTATATTGAATGTTAGGCAAGTGGGGATCATCCTGCGAAGTAGAGTCATAATTTGGGGTTCGCGGGATGTCTGTTTATTAATGACTGACACGAGTGCTTCATTATCTGTAAAGAAGCGTACACTCTGATTTGCCCATACCCCCCCCCCAGACTTCAACCGCAGCCATGATAGGGAACAACTCTAACACAGCAATGTTCCGTGAAAACCATGATTGATGCCATTCTCCCCAAAACCATTCCTTGCCATACACTGCCCCGTATCCTACGCTGCCCGATGCATCAGTGTATAGATCCAAACATTCACCTGTGCGAAACTTCTCATTCAGGATAAATGCCCTACCATTTAAATTTCTCATAAATTTCTGCCATACTCTCATGTCAAGCTTCGCCTGCCGATTCAACAATAAATGCTATAACCGCACTTATTAGTGATGTCACAAAAGCTCTAAAAAAAGACTCGGTTCTTAGTGTTTTCCTGGATATGAGTAAAGCATTTGTTACAATTGATCACCAAATCTTATTACATAAACTTGAATATTATGGAATAAGGAGTACTCCCCTCAAATAGTTTAAGACTTATCTCTCAAACTGAAAAGAATATGTTATATTAAATAATAGAAACCAAGCTCAGAGGCGCATCAAAACAAAAGGTTTGGTCAATCTCAAAATCCATAAGAAGTATTCCAGTTGTCAACACGTGGGTCAATGCGCTAGGGAGCTACGGTAGATAAGCAAGGTTGTAAAGATAAGTGTTTAAATGACAACAGAATTTTTTAATATTTTTAACTGATCTAACACTAAGAGGGAGCATATTCCAAAGATTGGTGCAGCAACAAAAAAGCCCTAGTTCCAATGTTAGTGTTGACCCTAGGAACAAAAAGTAGGTTAGAACTATCGCAAAGCAGACTTTTGTCACCTAAGACACTTATTGTCTTGTATCATTTCTCACGGACACTACTGACATTGACGAGAGTTTTGATCTATTTTATGACATTTTTATATGCTGCCATAAACGAATGCGTTCCTCGTATCTGCATTCGTGGACGTAAATACCCAGTATGATATGATAACGATATGATCACAACCTTGAACGAGAAAGACTCCGCACACATAAACGCTCACATTCGTTATCTGATTACCAAGTATTTTCTGAACTACGAACTACTTTTAAGGAACTTAAAAGACAAAGGTATTGTGACTACATATCGGAAATTGAAAAGTCCGTCAAACAAAACACCAAATGTCTATTTAGTTTTGCCAAAAGCAAACAAACTAATGTAAAACTTCCTAACTCAATGGTATATAAAGGCACTGGGGCAGACAGTCCAGCTGACAGTCCAGCAGAACTATTTTCTGACCACTTTGAATTTGTCTTTGCATTAGTAGATAACCTTGTTTATCCAAGAATTCCCTCCTGTCAAACCGACTCAATGACTAATATCAATGTGTCTTATGATGATGTCATCGGAGTACTAAGAACCACCGATGTAAACAAAGCATGCGGACCTGACAATATATCAGGTGTAATCCTTAGGGAATGTGCTGCCGAATTAGCAGGTCCACTAACTACGCTTTTAAGGTGTCCTTAAAATGTGGAACTTTTCCAACTTGTTTTAAAAGAGCAAATGTTGTTCCTGTGTACAAGAAGGGAGATAAACGAAATGTGTGCAACTACAGACCTATCTCTCTGTTACCGCTATTTAGCAAAGTTTTTGAGAAAGTCGTATTCGACTCATTGTATGAGCATGTGCGTAACACAATGTCGGGCAGCCAACACGGATTTGTGACGTGTAGAACTACAGTATCTAATCTAGCTAGTTACTTGAACGCCATATCTGAATTTATTGACAACAAGAAACAGGTTGATTCTGTTTATTTGGATTTCAGTAAAGCCTTTGATTCAGTATGCCACCCATTGTTAATTCACAAGCTTAGATCATATGGCTATTCCGGGCAATGCATAGAGTGGTTGACAGGTTGATTCTGTTTATTTGGATTTCAGTAAAGCCTTTGATTCAGTATGCCACCCATTGTTAATTCACAAGCTTAGATCATATGGCTATTCCGGGCAATGCATAGAGTGGTTGACAGGTTGATTCTGTTTATTTGGATTTCAGTAAAGCCTTCGATTCAGTATGCCACCCATTGTTAATTCACAAGCTTAGATCATATGGCTATTCCGGGCAATGCATAGAGTGGTTGACAGGTTGATTCTGTTTATTTGGATTTCAGTAAAGCCTTTGATTCAGTATGCCACCCATTGTTAATTCACAAGCTTAGATCATATGGCTATTCCGGGCAATGCATAGAGTGGTTGACAGGTTGATTCTGTTTATTTGGATTTCAATAAAACCTTTGATTCAGTATGCCACCCATTGTTAATTCACAAGCTTAGATCATGTGGCTATTCCGGGCAATGCATAGAGTGGTTGACAGGTTGATTCTGTTTATTTGGATTTCAGTAAAGCCTTTGATTCAGTATGCCACCCATTGTTAATTCACAAGCTTAGATCATGTGGCTATTCCGGGCAATGCATAGAGTGGTTGACAGGTTGATTCTGTTTATTTGGATTTCAGTAAAGCCTTTGATTCAGTATGCCACCCATTGTTAATTCACAAGCTTAGATCTTATGGCTATTCCGGGCAATGCATAGAGTGGTTGCAGTCTTAACTTGTCAACCGAAAACAACGCGTTGTCCTCGAAGGCAAAACATCTGACTGGAAGCCAGTATTGTCTGGTGTACCACACGGTTCACAAATTGGACCACTTATGTTTATCTTGTATGTTAACGATCTCACTAATCATGTTGATTCATGTGAAATGTCACTGTATGCTGATCATAAAATTTGGTTTAAAGAAAGTACGTTGGTGACCGATTGTCAGTTGGTGCAGAAGGATCTGGACATTGTATGTCTGGTGTGAGACATGGCAACTTAAACCTAACGTTGAGAAATGCTGCATTATGTTTAACTAACATTCACTAAAAAAAACGTATATATTCTATGACTACACAATTTTAAGCCAGTCTCTGCCCAAGGTCACCACTGTCAAAGATTTCGGTATCACATTGACCAACAGTTTGACTTTTACCAATGTACAGGCTTTGCGATCCTTGTATATATCTCTAGTCAGAAGCCAGTTGGAGTATCGCAGTGTTATCTGGAATCCCTGGCAACGTACGTTTATTTACAAAATCGAACGAGTTAAAAAATTTGTGAAATATCTATGTTACATATCCAAAATACAGTACTCCTCTGACAGTTATCCTGAGCTTTGCCAACATTTTAGACTACCTTCCCTTCAACATCGTAGGCAAGTTACAGATCTTATGTTTTTACACAAGTGTGTGCAATCCCAACTAGACTCGTCGTATCTGGTAGGGGCTATCCAATTTCACTGTCCTTCACGATCTCTACGAAACTACACCCCGTTTAGAGTTTCTAATAACAGAATGAGCATTAGAAAATTATATTTTGAATAGATGTATGACTACGTTCAACACATTGTATTTAAGTGATCCAACTTCTGATATATTTTCAGAACCCTTTAGATCCTAAATTCAAAAACATTTCTATGTATAACGGATGTTTGCCTGGTATATTTGATGTTGATATTGTGTGGTTTTTATGTCCTTATTGTTCTTATTGTTTTTATTATTATATTATTGTTTTATTATTTATATGTATTGTTTCAGTTATCAGTCCTGTTACTGGGTCCACTGGACCTGTTGGAATCTGAATAAATACAATACAATACTAATGTATACAGCGAGGGGAAGGACATCGTTGTTTGTTTACCGGGGGCTAGGATTGAACATGTAACTGACAGGGTAGAGAAGGTATTGGGACATGGCAAGGGGGGGTCTATACTGGTACATGTAGGAACAAATAATGCAGACAGGGAGGGAACAACTGCGATAGTACAGAAGTATAGACAGTTAGTGAGGAAGCTAAAGAAGACGAGAGTCGAACAGGTTATTTTGTCAGGAATGTTGCCAGTAATGGGAGGAAGGGGGGCAACGTATAGAAACTGCAAGAGGATGGCGATCAATGCACTAGCTGAGCAGATGTGTGAAGAAGAGGGGGTGGGATTCACAGATTTATGGGGATACTTTGTTGGGAGGGAAGATATGTACATGAGAGATGGCCTCCATCTTAGTGGAAAGGGGGCAGCAGTTTTCTCAGAGAATCTGCTGCAATCTGCTGACAGTGGGACAGGTTGCATCTATTTAAACTAGATTCGCAGGGGGGACTCACAGAAAAGCCTGAAAATGGAGGCATAGATAAAGACAGCTCAAATAAATCAACAAATAACAGTCTGGAAAACTCTTCTGAAGCTGGATATAAATGTGTTTGTTTAAATGCAAGGAGTATAGTAAACAAAAGAAATGAACTAAACATTATGGTAGAAGATATTGACCCTCATATAATAGGTATAACCGAATCCTGGACCACCACCGATATATCAAATGCTGAATTGGGACTGACAGGATATGTAATGTTTAGAAAAGATAGAATAGGAAGAAAGGGAGGTGGAGTTATTTTATATATTAAAGAATCTATTCAGGCTTATGAAATAAAATTAGAAAGAGAAGCAGATTGCGAAGAAGCTGTTTGGTGTAACATAGTTACAGGAAACTCCACGTTAACAGTTGGGTTAGTTTATCGAAGTCCAAACATAAGCATAGAAGAGAATGAAAAAATACAAAACGCTATAAGGGAAGTAAGCAAACGGGACTGTATTATTATGGGGGATTTTAACCATGGGCATATACAATGGAAATCTCTACAGAGTATGGGGAGAGAGGACCACAAATTTTTAGTTTTAGTTCAAAATACATTCCTTTCTCAACATGTGCTAGAACCAACCAGGGGTGAGAATGTGTTAGACATAGTTTTGTCCTCACAGAATGAATTAGTTGACAATGTCAAGATATGTGAGCCACTGGGGAGTAGCGATCACAATCAGATACATTTTACCATCAAAGTAAAATCAGAAAGGTATAAGGACATGAGGAAATATTTAGCAAAGATAGACTGGAATAAGACACTGAAAAATAAGACAGCAACAGAATGCTGGAATATATTAAAGAGTGAAATTAAGTGCATAATCGATAAATTTGTACCCTTCAAAAAACAAGGAAAACGGTCCAAAAAGAAACACTTATCGAAAGAAGCCATTAGAAAAATTAAGTATAAACAAATGATGTGGAAGTCATATAGATGTACTGGAAATGATGAAGACTACAACAATTATAAAGAAGCACTTAACCAAGCTACAGCTGAAATTAGAAATTCAAAGAGAAGCTATGAACAACAATTAGCTAGTAATATAAAACATGACAGCAAGAGTTTTTATGCGTATGTTCGAAGCAAACAGAAAGTTCAAGATAAGGTCGGTCCTCTAGAAGATAGTGCTGGAAATATAATATCAGAGGGATTCATAATGGCAGAAGACCTGAATGAGTACTTTAGTTCAGTGTTTACCAGGGAAGATATTAGTTCACTGCCAATACCAGAGGCTAAGTTCAAGGGGGCAGATTCAGACTATTTAGGACAATTAATTGTAACCCCGGAAATGGTAGCTAAGAAAATAAGGGCTATGAAGGATAATAAATCACCTGGAGTGGATGGTATTCCACCCAAACTACTATTGGAAATTGTAGAACAAATTAGCATACCACTTGCAACAGTTTTCAACTTGTCATTAGAAGAGGGAGTGGTTCCTTTAGAATGGAAAGAAGCAAACATTATACCGTTATTCAAAAAAGGTTCGAGAAACAAGTCAGAGAACTATAGACCAGTGAGTTTAACATCAGTGATTTGTAAATTATTAGAAAGACTAATTAAAGATCACATGGTGGATTTTCTTGTTAAACAAAACTTGATAAACCCATCTCAATATGGTTTTTTTAAAGCGAGGTCATGCTTAACAAATATGTTATGTTTTTTGGAAGACATCACTAAGTGGGTAGATGAGGGATCACCAGTAGATATCGTCTACTTAGATTTTCAAAAAGCTTTTGACAAAGTACCACATCAAAGATTACTGCTTAAACTAAAGGCCCATGGCATAGGAAATGGTATAATAAACTGGATAGAACAATGGCTGATTGACAGAAGACAACGTGTAGTAGTTGATGGGGAGGCTTCAAACTGGAAATCGGTATTGAGTGGGGTACCACAGGGATCAGTATTAGGTCCTATATTATTCTTAATATACATCAACGATTTAGATGATGAAATAACAAGCAAGGTGTTGAAATTTGCGGATGATACAAAAGTGTTTAGAAGGATTAAAAGTGTTGGAGATAGACAGCATTTACAAGATGATCTTGACAGGTTGATCAAATGGTCTGAAAAGTGGCAAATGATGTTCAATTTTGGGAAATGTAAATGCCTCCACATAGGATATGGGAACGAAGAGGTAGAATATACAATGGAGGGTACTGTACTAAGTACTACTGTAAAAGAAAAGGACTTAGGGTTAACCGTTAGTGCTGATATGAAGATTTCAGAGCAGTGCGGAATTGCAACTTCAAAGGGAAATCAAATCCTTGGATTAATTAGGCGAAACATAACGTATAAGGAAAAAGAGCTAATAATACCGCTGTACAAAACAATAGTTAGGCCTCATTTAGAATATTGTATTCAAGCGTGGAGGCCATATCGCAGGAAGGACATAGATATGCTAGAAAGAGTGCAGAGGAGAGCAACTAAAATGATACAAAATCTGAGGGATCTTAGTTATGAAATACGCCTAAAAAATGCGGTTTAACAACACTAGAGACCAGGAGATTGAGAGGAGATCAGATAGAAGTGTTTAAAATATTGAAGGGTTATGAAAATATTGATAGAAATATGTTTTTCTCAGTTAAGAAAGATAGAAGGACTAGAGGACATGATCTTGCATTAGCAAAGGAGCAGAGTAGATTGGACATCAGAAAGTTTTCATTTTCACAAAGGACTGTAAATTAATGGAACAGATTACCTGCTGATTGTGTGGGTGCTAGTAGCGTGAATATGTTTAAAAATAAAATCGACACATACTTCAGACGGGCGGGATACACATAGATAAAAAGGTCGGACTCTCGATAAGCCAAGGGCTTCCTTGTCCACCTGCTACCTAGAGTTAATTCTCTGGGTGGCAATCTTGTTAAATCTTGTTAAATCTGTGGCTCACTCTAGTTAGGTACGTCAGTACTAATGTATACATATCTATATGGCTCACTCTAGTTAGGTATAAGATTAGGTACAGTCCTTTGTGAAAATAAGAACTTTCTTATATCTAATCTACACTGCGCCTTTACAAATGTAACTTCATGTCCTCTAGTCTTTTTATCTTTCTTAACTGAGAGAAAAATATTTCTTTGAATATTTTCATAACCATTCAATATTATAAACACTTTTATCTGATCTCCTCTCAATCTCCTGGTCTCTAGTTTTGTTAAACCACATTCTTTTAGGCGTTTTTCATAACAAAGATCCCTTTTTTTTGTATCATTTTAGTCGCTCTCCTCTGTACTCTTTCTAGCATACCTATGTCCTTCTTGCGGTATGGCCTCCACGCTTGTATACAATATTCTAAATGATGCCTTACTATTGCTTTGTACAGCGGTATTATTAGTTCTTTTTCCTTATATGCTATATGTTTTGTTTTATCAGCACTAATTGTTAACCCTAAGTCCTTTTCTTTTACAATAGTACTTAGTACAATACCCCCATTGTATATTCTACATCTTCGTTCCCATGTCCTGTGTGAAGGCATTTACATATATATATATTTACACACATATATATATATATATATATATATATATATATATATATATCATTAGTAATATATATGTGATTCACTGATTCATCGTTGTCTGCCGTGTCAGTCTCTGTAGAGGTTCGGTGAGTGCGGAACGAAGCTTGCGCAGTGGTTGGTCATTCCCAGTAGATTATCTTGGCTGGATCAGCAGAGACTCGACTGAGAGGCCTTGATCCGAGAATTGGAACCCGAAGAAGCGTACATGAAGGAGCCATTTTCTATCCAGTTAATTATACCATTTGCGACGCCATGGATCTTTAGTTTAAGCAGTAATCTTTGATGTGGCATTTTTTCGAAATCTTTTTGAAAATCTAAGTAGATGATATCTACTGGTGACCCCTCGTCTACCCACTTAGTGATATCTTCAAAGAAACAACATTTGTTAAGCATGACCTCACTTTTAGAAACCCATGTTGAGATGGTTTTAACAAGTTATGTTTAACAAGAAAATCCACCATGTGATCCTTAATTAGTCTTTCTAAGAATCTGCAAATCACTGATGTTAAACTCACTGGTCTGTGGTTCTTTGACTTGTTTCTCGAACCTTTTTGAAATAACGGTATAATGTTTGCTTCTTTCCATTCTAAAGGAACCACTCCCTCTTCTCAAGTTGAAAACTGTTGCAAGCAGTAGGCTAATTTGTTCTGTGGTTTCCAATAGTAGTGTGAGTGAAATCCCATCCACTCCAGGTGATTTATTATCCTTCATAGCCCTTATTTTGTTAGCTATCATTTCCGTGGTTACAATTAACTGTCCTAAATAGTCTGATTTTGCCCCCTTGAACTTAGCCTCTGGTACTGGCAGTGAGCTAATATCTTCCCTGGTAAACACCGAACTAAAATACTAATTCAGGTCTTCTGCCATAAACAATCCCTCTGATATTATATTTCCACCACTATCTTCTAGAGGACCGACCTCATCCTGAACCTTCTGTTTGCTCCAAACATATGCATAACAACTCTTGCTGTCATATTTTATATTACAGACTAATTTTTGTTTATAGCTTCTCTTTGGATTTATAATTTCAGCTGTAGTTTGGTTAAATGCTTCTTTATGTTGTAGTCTTCATCATTTCCAGTACATCTATATGACTTCCACATCATTTTTAGTCCTTTAGCCGAAGGTCCAATGGACTATTGCCATCACTCTACGTCTGCCGTCCGCCGTCCGACGTACGCCATCCGCCGTTAGCTGCCGTATCTTAGAAACCGTTCAGCAACTTTTTCTCTAATTTTGCATAGGCATATCTAATCTATCATTTTAAGGGCTCCCTAGGGCCTCCAAGGACCCTAAAACTGGCAAAAATGTAACATTTTGCCTATTTTTTCAAAAACTGTTCAGCAACTTTTTTTCTAATTTTGCACAGATGTATCTTAGGGTGCTGTATACAAGAAATCTGTAGTTGATTGAATCATTCTAAGGGCACCTAAGGGGCCCACAAAGTGCAAAAGTTTTACATTATCTAGTGATGGAGAAGGGCTCTTGAGACCACCCCCAACAGTAAATTTTGTTTATTGTGTCACAAAGCCAACAGCCTGACTAATCTCTGCAGCCTAGTGCTAGTGTTCCATTGATACCTTGACTAATCTTTAATTGGTCATAGGGCCCAGGCAGAGTAGACTCACTTGACCCCTGTTAGACTGAACAGTTGCCTAAAACTTTTAAACTGTATATTCAAAACTATTGATTTTATATAATTGCAAGTTGTGTTTATTTTGATGTTCATTTAAATATTACAAAATGGTGTGACTGTGGTGTCTATTGGTTTAAAAAGTATTGTCTGTAAAAACCTGTAGGTGACAAACATAGAAAATTAATATTCTGGACAACTATAGAGTGAAATATCCTACACTTTATTGATATCAAATGCATTCTACTGTTCTGTTTACGCTTGCCATGCCTTGTGTAGACATGGTACTGTGTAAATCAATTGTATCAATATAGATTAATAATTACAGATTCACAATATAGGTGACACCTGAAACAACCAAATGTCAACCATTAGAAGAGTTGACATAGTTCCGCTATACAAAAGCAAGAAAGCTTTATTTGATTGAATCATTCTAGTGTCATCAGCATATTGTAGAACATACATTTTCTACATCATCATCACTAAGGTTGTTGTAAATTTCACCAGCTGCCATGTCAAGTCCGTTATAATTGTGACTAACAGTGTTCAAAATTATTCAGGTAAATAGCAAATAACAAAGGACACAAGTTTTCTCCTTGTCATACCTATACATCACACGAGAAGAAGGCTGACACAGCCTGGCCCTGATTTATACATGATTTAGCATTTTTTTACATGTATACAACCTTCAACACAGTACCATTAATACCGAATGAAATTATCTTAGACCACAGGGAGGACCGGTCTACTAAATCAAATGCTTTCTTATAATCGATGAAGGCACGAAAAGCCTTTTGCGTCAAGACAAATACAATTCAACCAATACCCCTATTTGAACACTGCCTGTTCTTCACCTATTACATTCGCTTTGTTTAGGTATGTGGTCAGTCTGGTGTTCTGAACCATCACTAAGGATTAATGAACACTTGTGCAGAATGTCACCCACTTGGCAGGTTTAATTGATCTATTCAGCAATGAGAACACTGCTTAGGCCTCACTCTGGACACTGTCACTCACAGTGTTGTGTATTGTCTTAGTTGGTGCATTGAGCTAATCTACTTGACCATGAATCAGTGGTGGCTCTGGTTGTGTATTACACCCAGCTGTGGAGCTAAGATTCTCTGCCTGCTATTGTTTGATGGAAACTATGACTAATCTGTAATTGGTCACTGGCAGTAGCTTGTGTCAACAGACAGCATTAAGCCACTAGACCCCTGTTAAACTGGACAGTTGCCTGTAGGTTTTAAACTGTGTCAAACAGTGAGTCTACCTTTTGGTCTCAAATAATCTATCCTCTATCCTCTTAGTTTTACACATAAAGACATAATCTGGCATAACTTGATAAGTCTTTGTAGTAGCACATTTGTACTTCCAGTGTATCATTGCAACATAACATACATATTACATACTGTGTGCCACATGTGAATGTTGTGCATGTAATATTTCCATGCAATCCATTTGCATATATAATGTAAAACTTCAACAGCCGTTTTCTTCATTTTCACTTTTTGACCCCTACCATGTTCAATGCTCCATAACTTCGCCAAGTTTTGAAGCAGTCAACATTTTTGAAACCGTGTGAAGCACCCTACCAAACCTTTATAAGGATGTAAGAAAACAATGTTACAATTTTTCCGACTTATCACTCATTTGGTCAGCCGGGGTCACATATAGACATATTAGTCCAAAGGACTTCAGGGCCACTTGGCCCATTTTTTGTTTACACATTTTGTATTACACATGACACAAACAGAAACCTAACTACGTCACGTCGCTACCGCAATGCATCGACTGGTCAAGGCGACGACGGTCAGTACTCCGAAACGTCGTCGTAAAGAACGGGCGCTGCGACCGAAGACCATTGACATATTCTCTGACTACAAGAATGGCGTCCGTTCACCGACAGTCCTGCCAGTGTCTAAAGACCGAAGTGGACCTTTTCAGAGTGCCGACGACGCAGACGAGCATCGAGAGCGGTCAAGGGGTCGACTACCAACCATTGACCGCTCTCGATGCAGGTGGTCCCATCGAGTTTCTCGTACCTGTGTCTGGGAACGACTACCTGAACCAGTCGAGCGTTCGACTGTACCTGAAAGCGTACACGTTGAAGGCGAACGATACGGACCTTGACACCGACAGTCCCGTGGCACCGGGCAACAACTGGCTGCACTCGCTGTTCAATCACGTCGACGTGTCGACGAACGGCACGCTGGTGACGCCGTCGACGATCACGTACCCGTATCGTGTCTACATCGAAACGCTATTGAGTTACGGAACCGAAGCCAAGGAGACGCAGCTCGAGTGCGGCCTGTGGTGTAAGGACACCACGGGCTCTATGGAGTCGATCGGCGCCGATAACGAACGAACTACAACACCGGCGCTCACACATACTGATGACCAGCGAAGTGGAAATGTTGGGACGGACGGACGTGTTCATGCAGGACCGCTATCCGCTGAACGTCTAGTGCGAAGCAAGAACGCCTTCGCATTAATGACGACCGGTGTCGACCCCGGCTTCAAGACACTACTGATCGAGACCTTCCTGCAGGTGCGAAAGGCCAAAGTGATCCCGGCCGTACAGCTCGGACACATCAATGCGTTGACGCTGGGGACGGCCAAGTACCGGCTACGTCGAGTCGACTGCAAGGTGTTCTCCATCCCGCGGAGGACAATGTCTCACATTCACGAGAACGTCTACCTCGGCGTGTTGCCGAATCAGGTGGTCCTGTGTCTAATCAACAACGACGTCTACAACGGGACCAACAATAAAAACCCGTTCAACGCGAAGCACAACAACATTAACTTCGTCGCCATCTACGTGGACGGTCGACAGGTACCGAGCAAGCCGCTGCAGCCGAACTTTGCCGTAGGTGCGTACGCCAGAAGCTACCAGGCTTTCGGAAACGATTGTAATGACGTGGCACGCGCCGACTTCGGTGCGGGCTTCACCTTCGGGTTCGATCTGGCAGCCGACAGTTGCCATGAAGATAATTTCAACGCCGTGGACAAGTGCAACCTGCGACTACAGGTGCACTTCGCCGCGGCGCTTCCACAGACAGTGACGTCGTCGTCTATGCAGTGAATTTATAACGAAATTAAAGTAAAATTGTTTTATTTAGGCATATTTTGTGATTTTAGCTATTTCTGAGAATGTTTGCGAACCACTCGTGATCAATGTAGTTTTTCTTGTAGAATGGACACCTTAATTTTTTTTATGTTTGGAGATTATTAGTTTATAGTTCAATTAAAAAGAAAATATGAAGAAACCTATGTTGGTGGGGGGTGCAGCCAACTCCTGTTTTAATGCCCTTTTGGAAATCAGCATCAGGACTAAGAGAACTAAACCAGCAGGAGCTCCAGACATGGTCACCCAAGCTGGACAGGTCAAAGAGTAGATGCCAGACAAATAGGGACCACCCTCTCCACGACACTAATAGGTTTGCTTGGGGCCAAAAAACCCAACAGTAAAAGAAAAACCATTACGAAACTGTGGACCTGTAACTCTATTAGTTTTGCATGTATGTATTGAGCTGGAACTGTGCCTGTCATATAGCGGACCCAAACGTACATTTATATTTTTTTCCAAATTCATCTGGGAGGGTGGAGATCTTTGGGGGCTAAGTATTTTTAAAAAAGCTGCATGTGGAGTTCCAGAGGCACAATTCATGTTTTTCCTATATCATTGTAAAGATAATAATGCCATCTACAAACATACCAGTGGATGTATGGAGAAAGTTTGATTACTTCTCATGTTATTGACGTTTGCAAATCTGTAACGCATAATCCTGCAGCAGCATTTAGTAGCAACCAGCGCATTTAGACATTTCAGAACATTGTATCTTTTCAGTATTGTTGATATAGAGTTCAAGTTTGTCATAATACTAGGCCAGTGACCAGTTACAATTGATCAATTTGTAGGCAGCAGGAATATGGGTTGGACCTAATTTAAAACGCATTTAATATTGGGAATGGGTGGGTTTCAGCTGTTGGGCATTTGGGTTTAGGTCAGTACAATCAAAGACGCATTATGTGTAGTACCTGTCAGTCATTAGCCTCTCCTATTGAATAGCATTGTGTCACTGCTGAGCGGTGGCGCCCCTGCTAGCTGGGTTGCAGGTCCGTCTAATGTTGTATGGGTGTAGTGTGTGCGTGCTAGGATGCAGACTAAAATTAAAATGTCCAATAACACGCAAATAAACGTCATTGAACATAATTTTATTATGTGTTAATAATAAATTAGGCACATTAATTATCCATTTAATTGTCTAAAACTATATTAATCCAGCGTAATAATTGGTATATAAAGAATAAAAAGCTAGCAGGTAAGGAGTTCATCACACAAATATTCCTACCATTTTCATAAATCGAAAATATGAAAGTTTATTCAAATTTAATTTTATTGGTTAATTAATAACTGATGTAATAAAATGTTTTGGCATTGGCGCCGGAACGAAATCAATAATGGGTGGGCAGTGCCGGAGCATCAGCATGGCTCCACTGTCGGACCTTGACATCGAAAGATGGGGAGGCGGGTGCTGTTGACATTTTTTCACAGTCACAGTTGTTGAAGTTCACCAAAACATCTAACTACGCTCCCCTTGAGATTCTTTTGTGACTGACTAAAATCTTCCTACTGAACCTCTCCTTGACCAAAATGTCCAACTGCACCCCCTTTCCAAGATATTGCGGGCTAATCCTATCTCCAGCTCCACACCAAAAATATTGCTTAGCCCCAAGATTCCCAGTTCCAGCTCTACATTTCACTTCATTGTGTTTTTGTAACACATACAGTCTTTTCCTAGAGAGACTGTCTAAATATTTGTGCATATTTATGGGATAAGCATTGTGTTGCAATGAATGTTCGCCAATAGATGCCGTAATTTAATAATTTATTAATAACACTTGTACACAGGTCGATGATAGCTAGGTCTTTCCGCTTTCGTCGTTCAAAAATCGTCAGTATTGAATTTAAAACAACTTTCAGAACAATATGTATGCAATCAGTCGATAACATAATTGTAACCAGTGTATACTATTGAACTCAAATTTAGTATTCATGACATTAATATGACATATTATATAAGTTGCCAAAAATTTTGTTCTGACAGCATATAAAAGTTTTACAAACAGTATACCTGTTATGCTGGTTTGTCGGAAAACAAAAGAAAGATAGAAGTGTTGTAAAATCTCGAACCACCTGCCGCCGCACAGACCGACCAAACTTCCTTTTATTTATTTATTTTCTGCCGACCTCCGTCATAACGAAGCGGTCATGTTGTCCCGTCTGCCATCCGACTACAAGAGGGCGACACTTGGTTGCCAAGACAGAAAAACAGCGAGTGCAACGTCTTATTATATTAATATGTCTACAATTCAGTATTCAGAATTAACCCAACAATAATTGTTGGTACATGGGTATTATATTTGAGTGCAAACGATTTGAGGATGGGCGACATTCCCATTCAAAGGATTGTGGGATCTATTGGCATAGGTATGGCTTTATCTGGAAAATGTCTTTTATCCTGTGCAAAGCCAGGCAACTCTGATAGTCTTATATTAATGATTTACCATATTGTCTTATTTTGTTATCAGATCAGCTGAAGACAGTGTTACAAGAACTATACAATGACATTGTTCTGGAGAGTGAAGATGGCGATGCACCCCTGGGCAAGGTCTACGTGGAACTACGCCTGCAGCGATACAAGACAGAGGTTCTCCCAGAGACCTTGAACCACCGGGATGTCGCTCTCATGGAGAAACGCATGCAAGATAGCCCTGTTGTGCTGTTGCCAGAGCTCTTCGACAAGAAGGAAGACAAAGTCGCCCCCAAGAAACTACTGATCCGTGGTAAAGGAGGTGTGGGGAAGTCGACAATTTTGCGACGTATTGCCTATCTGTGGGCTGCAGGGGAGCTCTGGAATGATGTTTTCGATCATGTCTTCATCGTTACACTGAGGGATCTGATTCAAGACAAGAAGTGGAGCCTTGCTGAGCTGCTACTTTGTGAACTGCCACTGTCTCTTGATGAGAAAGATGCTGCAACCACATACCTTTCCATCCATGCCAATCGGATGTTGATTTTGGTTGACGGCCTTGATGAGATTCGTAATTTCGTCTACCAATCAGAATGTGTGTATGATTGTGCTGCACCCGTTGACCTGTCTGTATTGTTGTCGAGTATTGTTGGCAACAAAATGCTGCGTGACACTAAAGTAGTAGTCACATCAAGGCCAACTGTAGAACTTCCGATGATGGCATTTTCGAGAACGGTGGAATTATACGGATTCCCACGAACCAGCATCACAGAGTATGCCAGCATATTCAGTGGAACCAACAAAGACCTGAAGCAGTTTATTACAAAGATGTTTGAAGAAAACCTGAATCTTGTGACTTTCGCTTACATCCCTCTCCACTGTCAGTTTGTGTGTCAAACTCTGGCTGCCATACACACACAGAACACTGATGGAGATGGAGATGCACCAGTCATCAGGACAGTAACACAGTTGCATGTCAGTGCAACCACGAGCTCAGCAAAGATGCTTCATCCACGCTTGAAGAAGACAAATGCTGACAGGGATGACACACTCCAGGTCATAACGGAACCGTTCAGGAAGTATGCTGACCTGGCCGCACAGTGTGTCAATACAGATCCTCTCAGGATCATCTTCTATCAAACAGACCTCCAAGGAGTTGGTCTTTGTGACAGTCCTGATGACATGCAGTGCGGCGTCATGACACAGTCACGTACAATGGACAAGATTACGGCAACAATGCACAGGAGATGTTGGTCGTTCAACCACCTTACCTTGCAGGAGTACTTCGCCGCTCTTGGTTTGCTCAGAGGATCTGTTGAAGAAATATGGCCACTTCTACAGGATCCATCCTCCGTCCACAAGTACGAGGTGGTCATATCGTTTCTCACGGGACTGACAGGAGACGAGCGGCTTGCACCATACAGAGAACAGCTGTTGTCATCAGCCGTCACACTGGATCCCCGAGAACTTCTGGCAAAACTGGCAGAGGTACTGAAAGATGACTCAATGAAAGTTGTAACCATCTTACATGAGACACAGAATCCAACGATGGTGGATCTTGCTCCACGTTGCATCAGCAGCAGCAATGTGTTCCCGACAGAAATGCGAGCTCTCACGTGGATTCTCAGCCAAGACAAGTGTCCTGTTACCACCCTCGAGTAAGTTGTATGCTTTCATATCATTCACATATGTCATTTTCTGCACGCGAACATACACGTGTGCACACTTGCATATGTCAACTTCTTCCACGTTAGACATCACGCCATGTCAACTCCTTCCACGTCAGACATCACGCCATGTCAACTCCTTCCATGTCACGCATCACACCATGTCAACTCCTTCCACGTCACGCATCACACCATGTCAACTCCTTCCACGTCACACATCACACCATGTCAACTCCTTCCACGTCACACATCACACCTTGTCAACTCCTTCCACGTCACACATCACACCATGTCAACTCCTTCCACGTCACACATCACACCATATCAACTCCTTCCACGTCACACATCACACCATGTCAACTCCTTCCACGTCACACATCACACCATGTCAACTCCTTCCACGTCACACATCACACCATGTCAACTCCTTCCACGTCAGACATCAGACCATGTCAACTCCTTCCACGTCAGACATCATACTATGTCAACTCCTTCCACGTCACACATCACACCATGTCAACTCCTTCCACGTCACACATCACACCATGTCAACTCCTTCCACGTCAGACATCATACCATGTCAACTCCTTCCATGTCACACATCACACCATGTCAACTCCTTCCATGTCACACATCACACTATGTCAACTCCTTCCACGTCAGACATCCTACTATGTCAACTCCTTCCACGTCAGACATCACACCATGTCAACTCCTTCCACGTCAGACATCACACCATGTCAACTCCTTCCACATCACACATCACACCATGTCAACTCCTTCCATGTCACACATCACACCATGTCAACTCCTTCCACGTCACACATCACGCCATGTCAACTCCTTCCACATCACACATCACACCATGTCAACTCCTTCCATGTCACACATCACACCATATCAACTCCTTCCATGTCACACATCACACCATGTCAACTCCTTCCACGTCACACATCACACTATGTCAACTCCTTCCACATCACACCATGTCAACTCCTTCCACGTCACACATCACACCATGTCAGCTCCTTCCACGTCACACATCACACCATGTCAACTCCTTCCACGTCACACATCACACCATGTCAACTCCTTCCACGTCACACATCACACCATGTCAACTCCTTCCACGTCACACATCACACCATGTCAACTCCTTCCACGTCACACATCACACCATGTCAACTCCTTCCACGTCACACATCACACCATGTCAACTCCTTCCACGTCACACATCACACCATGTCAACTCCTTCCACGTCACACATCACACCATGCCAACTCCTTCCACGTCACACATCACACCATGTCAACTCCTTCCACGTCACACATCATACCATTGAGTTGACATAAGTGTACTTATGTTGTGCATAAAAATAATGTTGTCATTTGTTACTAAATACCAACAGATGGCTTGGCAATGGTATTGAATTTGTTTTTATGGGATAATTAATTCTACGGTAAATGCGGACTTAGAAAATGTGTTTCACAGGTATCGATTATATTTGTTATAATTGGGTACCTGTTGAATAGCTGATAGCATATTTATGTTAACTCTACAGCTTTATTGAGAATACTTTATATCTAGTTTGAAAGGGAACGCAAACATATTTAATAACATATTTTGATTTACAATTTTGTTTCTGACTTACCGATAAACATTTAACACAATTAACTTTTGAAGTACTCGTACTCGTACTCGTTCTCATAAAACATATGGGTCATGGACTCATACTCGTACTCATACTCATTGTACTCATATTTTACGAGTACATCTGAGTACTTTCTCAATATGTACTGGGGAAAACATATATTTGGTTATAAAATGAAACTTTCCTGAAATATTTAAATATTCAACTATTTTAAAAATACTTTGTTATTTCTGATAGAATACCACTTTACCATCCCTACACATCCCAGTACATCCTCATTCTCTGATAACCATAACTATGATACCCAAACATGGCAACAGGCAGCATGTTTTCCTAGTCAGAAACACCCTGTTAAACAAACAATAATTGAAAGCTATCAGTTCAGGCCATCAACCTGTTTGTTTAGTTAAGCCATCAGGATGTCCATAAAGAGCCAATTAGCAATTAACCCACCAGTTAGACTGTAGTCTGGAGATGTAGTCTGGAGACCATACCACTTGACAGTGGCTGACAGTGCTAACTGCTAAGAACAAGAACTGCCAGTCTTCCTCTGTAGAAGTAAGGTGGCTCCAGTCAGACTGTCTCCTGCACTAGTATTATCCCATGCCAGCAGCCTGGCTAAAAAGTCCAAAGGAGATGCTGAGCCTGTTATGCGGACATGTGCTAACCCTCTCAACAATTAGTAGTCTACAATCAGAAAATATAAATTGCAAACTTATAAAATCAGCAAATTGCTGATTGTAGAGGTGAACGAATACCTCAGTCAGCCATGTACAGATCGTCACAGTGACCCACTGCAATTCTGAGTTTTCCAACTCTGGCTCAGTTGGTCCCTCAACATCTCAGCATTCCAGCCTCATCAGCCCCAGTTGAAAGGTTATTTAGCATAGCCGAGAAAGTATTCTGCCCTGAAAGGTGCAGCTTGAAAGACTCAACCTGTGAACAACTCATGTTCATTCAGTGTAATGGCAAATAGATGATAAGATCATAGGATGCCACTGAAATTAATGCCAATGAAGTGAATTTCATTGTTGATGAAATAAAGAAGTTTTTTTACTTTTCCTCATAACAAAATTAATCAATTGCCATTGCATATTCATTTGTACTGAGTTATATTAATTAGATTAATGAATAATTTTAAAATACGTTATCATGTAATATTTATATTAAAATATGTACTCGTACTTTTACTCGTATTCGGCTTTTAGCAGTGTACTCATACTTATACATCGTCAAAGTACTCATACTTGTACTCATGAAAATGTACTCGGCCTCAGGTCTGCTTGGAATAACATTTCCTATTCTTTATATCTCACTTTGCCTATTTGAACCAGCCTTGTGCTGGTGTCTTTAATAAGGCAAGCTATTCTCCCTCATGTGTCCTTTACCGTCCCTACATTCCACTTGTGACATTGCTTGACAGCAATGAAGTCATATATGTATATATACATATATGTACATATACATCACTTTTTCTGTGTATTTGATGACCTTTCATGTGTGGGGTGAACAGTGGCAGGATCATCAGTAATATCACTTGAACATTATGATATGTGTTGCTGTCCTGACCAGACGTAAGTGCTGGAACGTTGTTCACATAGCAACATCCACACAAGCAAGACCTGTTTTGCAAGTACACTTGGCCTCAACTTGGGACCATAGCGTGAGTGTTCATGAGACCAGTGAAGGAGGTGACATGCTTTGATGATGTCACAGCTGGATTTGGCTGAGATGGAGAATGCACGAACAGCCATCATCTTGGTCTCCTTTGTAACAAAGCGGTTGCAGAAGGTTTCTTTGTCACAATATCACTCCTTTCTTTACCACAGTTTCCGGTAACTCTTTGTCGTGTATTGGGTACGACATTTACAGAGAACTATTGACGTAGTCAAATAGAACAAACATTTTATTACCGGAAGTGCGGAACAACTCTCTAACCAGGAACAGGAACACGTGATATGTCATATATAACATTCCTCCCTCTTTAGGATACAAACTTGTATTAGAGTTCACTGTTCTATGAATGAAATAACTAAATTAGAAAACAGTCCAGAGTGTTCTACAGCTCGTAGAAAATGTGCAAATAAAAACGTACACTGATAACTACACTAACTTTGTAGTTATAGTTCACAAGTTTAACTTTATAGGTGCTTTCACTACTCTGGTAGATCTTCTTACGGGACTTGCCACCAATCTTGGTGTCGCAGATTCCGTCACAGTGACGTTGGGAAAATACGATTCCGAATCTTCTGTAGACACTGAATGTCGAGTACTCGCGATCGCCTCCGCGTCGATAGCTGGCGACGGAGGTAGTACTTCTGGCAGTTGCACAACCGATTGTTGCTGCTGCTGCTGCTGTTGTTGTTTTTGTTGTTGTTGTTGTTGTTGTTCTGCATCAACCGTCTCCGTTTCATCAGGTCGTCTCTCTCTGAGATTGTCTTGGTGGCGTTTCCAAAGGCGGCCGTCACTCAAACGTACGGTGAACGTGAGTGGGCCCAGCTGGTTCTCGATGACTGTAGAAACACACTTAGGTTTTCCTTGGAAATTCATGGCCCAGACGCAGTCTCCGGCTCGGAACGTACGTGCAGCCGCATGAGCGTCCTGACGTTGTTTGTCGTATGCCTGTTTTTGCAGAACGCGATCTTGAACTGATGGTCGTATGAGATCCAGGCGTGTTCGAGGTGAAGTCTTGAGTACGAATTCTGCAGGTGTTCGACCCGTGGTACCCTGTGGCGTGATCCGGTACCTCGCTAGCAGAGTGTATAATCTGTCTTCCAGATTACCTTTGGTTTTCTTCAGACCAGCCTTGATTGTCTGCACTGCTCTCTCAGCTAAACTATTGCTTGATGGGTGGTACGGTGAACATCTGATGTGTCTGATGTCATTTGCTCTGCAGAATTGTCCAAACTCCTCGCTTGTGAAGCAACTTCCATTGTCCGAGACGATCGTGTTAGGCAGTCCAATATATGCGAATGTTTGCCTAAGTTTGGTGAGAGTTATGCTCGTGGTTGCTGTAGATACCACATGAGCATCGATGAATTTGCTGTGTGCGTCCACAATGATCAACAGCATGCAACCTTCAAACGGTCCAGCATAGTCAATATGGATTC
Organism: Escarpia spicata; assembly: GCA_963995525.1. Classification (NCBI taxonomy): domain Eukaryota; kingdom Metazoa; phylum Annelida; class Polychaeta; order Sabellida; family Siboglinidae; genus Escarpia; species Escarpia spicata. Next base: position 478,703 of record CAXEFP010000775.1, read on the forward strand.
GGTGCCAAGCGCGACCTGGCCACACCCACGAGTGTAATGGTGCTACAGGCGGTTGTTTGCCGTGCAGCTGACACACATTGCAGTCTTTCACGTATCTTTCGATCTCCATGTCCAATCCAGGCCACCATATGTAACTTCGGGCGAGCGCTTTCATCTTGACGATGCCAGGGTGTGTGTTATGCAACTCATCCAGCAGCGCATCGCGTCCCTTGGGCGGCACGATCACTCTGGCTCCCCAGAACAACACTCCTTGTTGTACGCTCAATTCGTCTTTTCGTTGACAGTATGCATCGAGCTCTCGTGGTGCTTGGTTAGACCAACCGTGTTCCACAAAGTGACGTACTTGTGAAAGAACGGGGTCAAGAGCCGTCCATTTTTCGATCTGGTCCGATGTGACTGGGCTCTCGTCCATGGTTGACAATGCCAGGACTACTTCTTGTGGAACCGGTACTTTCTCTGGTGTGTCAGGCAGAGGTAATCGACTAAGGCAGTCAGCGTGGCTGATGCTGCTCCCCGGCCTGTACTCAAATTTGTACTGGTAGTTGCTCATTGTCAGCGCCCAACGTTGTATTCGTGCGCTGGACATTGGCGATATGAGTCGATCTTGTTTCAAGAGTCCCAACAAAGGCTTATGATCCGATTGCAGTACGAACTCGCGACCATAGAGGTACTTGTGGAACTTCGTAATTCCGAACACAAGAGATAACGCCTCCTTTTCTAGTTGCGCATATTTCTTCTCAGCAGAATATAGAGTGCGTGACGTGAACGCTACTGGCTTTTCGCTGCCGTCGGGTAGGCGATGAGACAACACGCTCCCGATGCCGTAGGGAGAAGCGTCACTGCTCACAACGATGGGTAAACGGGGGTTGTAGTGCACAAGCACCGTAGAAGAAGACACTAATGCCTTTGATCGTTCAAATACATCTTGGTGAATCGCACTCCATTTCCACTTCGCGTCCAATCGAGTCAACTCATGCAGCGGTGCCAAGAGGTTGCTGATGTTCGGCAGAAAGTTGTGATAATAGTGGATCAGACCAAGGTAGCTGCGCAACTCCTGCACGTTTTGCGGGGCACGCGCACTCTGTATGGCGAGCACCTTGTCGTTCGTCGGGTGGATGCCCTCCCTGTCGATGATATGGCCCAAGTACTTGCAAGACGTCTGTCGAAACGTGCACTTCTCCATCTGCAACCGTATTCCAGTATCGAGCAGTCGCGTGAGCACCATTTGCAGGTTGCTGTCGTGCTCCTCTGGTGTCCTTCCAGAAACAAGGATGTCGTCCAGATATACCACGGTCATGGGAATGTTCTGCAGCAGTTGCTCCATGATGCGTTGGAAAATTCCAGGAGCAGAAGATACGCCAAACGGAAGGCGTTCGTACTCGAACAGACCTTTGGAGGTGTTGATTGTGGTTAGCTTGCGCGACTCCTGATCGAGGACAACTCGTTGATAAGCGTTGCTTAGATCGAGCGTTGTGTACAGTTGTCCACCAGCTACTTTGTCGAACAGATCATCGATGTTGGGAATGGGATATTTGTCGACCTTCACTGCCTTGTTTATCGTCACCCTGTAGTCTCCGCAAATCCGGATGTCTCCTGAAGACTTGAGTACTGGTACAATAGAGCAGCCCATTCTGAGAACTCAACGGGATGAATGACGCCCTCAGCCTGTAGGCGTTCTAGTTCATCTTCTACCTTTGCACGAAGAGCGAGCGGCACTGGACGTGGTTTGCAGTACCGTGGCTGTACATACTCATCAATGTACAACTTGGCAGTAACTCCTTTGAGCTTGCCTAGTCCTGCCGACAGCCAATCACGTCCGAGCAGATTCGGACCAGCCCCTGGGACGATCAGCGCACTCAGCGTATGATGTTGGCGATTGTGATGTACATTCAATAGCACCTGCCCCAGTGGTTGAATTGTGTCGCCTGAATACGTGCGCAGACTTGGCACGTCACGTGTGCTGAGTGTCAGCTGTGGATTAGCCTCTTTGATTCTAACCCAGTCTCTGTCTGCTATCAACGAAACTGAAGCCCCAGTATCATTTTCCATCTTGACTCGTGTACTCTGAATGTCAATTGTACACATGTATGGTGCGACAGTGTTCGTGCGCGTGGCGTTGCAGTTGTACAGATTTAATGCGTATGTGTCGTTGCATAAACCTGCATTGTCTGATTGTTGTGGAACGTCCTTTACCAAATTAGTGTTTGCCAAGACAGCTCTACACACTCTAGCGAAGTGATTAGGTTTTTCGCATTTGTAACATGTTTTGCCCCAGGCAGGACATTCCGTTCTATTGTGCGGAGACCACAGCCTGGACAAGATTGTGCATTGCCATATTTTGAAACGGTATCGCTGCAGCGCGGTGGCGCCACACGACGGGGTTTTCGTTGATTGTCAGTTTTCGGTGGCGCACCCTGGCGACCAACAGAACGACTATTCCAGTCGCGGTTTTGCTTCCTCGAACGCGGGTGGTGATGACGATCACTGGAAACTGCGTTGACGTTCGTCGTTGACGCGGCGTTGGTCCCCATGACCGATGATTGATGCATTGTGGACTCAAGCGTACGACCGTACGTCAGCAAACGATCGAGACTGATCGTTGCCTCACTCAGTCCCTTTTCGCGAATCTTAGGCATCGTGCACTTCTGAATGATTTGCGATTTTATTTCACGCGATTTGTCTTGAAAATTACAATTTTTAGACAGCAGTTGAAGTCGAGCGTGAAATTGGTCCAGTGTCTCACCAGTGTGCTGTTGTGACTGGCGAAAGACGAACACTTCATATTCTTCGTTTCGTTTCGGTGTGAAGTAGGCCGTAAGCTTGTCTTTCGTTTCAGCGTAATTGTCACTGTCGACGACACCAACAGACTCACTCAGCTCGAATACAGCTTCACCAGCGTAGTGTAACAACATCGCCTTCTTCCGCCTGTCGTCGTCTATATCTCGCGCGACGACGAAATTGTCGAAACGGCGAATCCACCACTCCCATCGCGCACTTGCGCTGTCAGCGGGCGTTATGGCGAACGGCTCGAAACCCGTGTTTTCCATTTTTCACAATGACGTAGTCAGCGAAAGTTCTACTTGCGTGCGACGGTCTAGGTGCTATATATCCCATCGTTCGTCGCCAATATGTCGTGTATTGGGTACGACATTTACAGAGAACTATTGACGTAGTCAAATAGAACAAACATTTTATTACCGGAAGTGCGGAACAACTCTCGAACCAGGAACAGGAACACGTGATATGTCATATATAACACTCTTGCACTACCCACATCTTCACACGGCCTTTTCCATCGTCCGCTTCCATCTTGAGTATTCAGTAAGGTTCGCACATCATCTGAATTCCCAATGACTGATGACTGTCGTGGCACGTGGGCATATTACTTTTGCGTCTGGACTTTAATAAAGTTTACGGGTGTAGAATTATACAATGAAATGAAGTAAAATTATGCTGGGTAGAACCATTAAATTATGTTAAATAGTTATTGTTTTCTGAAAGTGATGAATATAATTATGAAATGTCTTAGAAGAATATAAAATAAGTATTATGATGGCTCTAATTGCAATAGAAAACTATCATATTTTATTCAAAGGTTTATTATTTGAATACAATAATTTAACATTGTCATTGACAGTTAGTAATATAATGTTTCCTGCAGTGTGTTGTAAATTTAGAAGCACGTTGGATGATTATTGGCTATTCCCTGGTGCTGTCTTTCCCATTGTGATGCTCTACAGACGTAAACACTTGGGCATGTCTGGCCATGCAGGCACTTTGACAGCTGTAATTAACACAATGTAACTTATTGGATATTGTAAAACAAGCATATCTTTGAAGTGCTAACTCACAACCTTAACTGCGGACAGGTGTTACAGTGTAGCAACACAATATGTTGAAAAAAGTATATCTACCAAGTTACTTATTAAATAAGTAACTTGGAAATTCTTTTTGTCAGTTAGGCGGCCCTGAGTATACCATCAATCATGAGATCATAGATAGGCTATCTTTGGATAAACAAATTTAATTGGTTAATTTAAATTATGGAAACAGGACGTACAACACAAGATAAATCTGTTTTGCTTTCCATTGATTACCACTAAGACAATTTTAAACATTAACATTTATGGCCTACATTTGTTTGCAAGAGTTTGATTTGAAATATACTATGAGCAATTGCTCAAAATCATACAAATATTGTGTTCCATATTCATGCTGACATTTGCATTATATTTATAGTTGATTAACAATTTATTATAGAAATATAACACAATTATACACCAAATTAGGTTTTGACCGGTTTTGACAACTTTTTAAAGGAAAAATTGGCCCGTTTTTAACCTGGTTAAAACTGGACTGTTAAAACCGGGCGGTTAAAACCATTCAACCCTGTTTTCTTAGAACATCGTTTTTAGCCAGGTTATTTTGTTCAGATCAAACGATGTATAGTATGCACATAAGTGGTTGTTAACACCATTTGGTTTACACAAACATGTTAAGTGTTTTTGTGAGAAAGCACAAATCAGCCAAAGGCGATTCAATCTTGCAAACAATTATTCGAGATTGACTATGTCTGTGATACCCACAGTCTCATTCTAACCAAAGATTTAGATGGGGAACGTTAACTATCACTTAACTATTTTATGCTTATTAAACATATCATTGGTATATGTTTTACTAACGTTGACCCATTCATATCACACGATTTGCATCAGCGTTCTGAAAGCTGTAACATGCTAGTGCAGGCATGTACATCTCCCCTAAAAGTCCAGTCTTTAATACTGCTCAAAGCGCTTTACACTTTAACTCAATGTTAACATGCAGAATATAGCAGGGCTTGAAATTCCCGTTTGTCCGTTAGTTCGAGATGAGTTAATTAATCATCAGACATGTGCATGTATTTCCTTTTACATGTTGTCCATTGGACAACTAAACCATTTGTTCGAGATGAGTTAATTAGTTATCAGACATGTGCATGTCTTTCCTTTTACATGTTGTCCATGGGACAACTAAACCATTCGTTCGAGATGAGTTAATTAGTCATCAGACATGTGCATGTCTTTCCTTTTACATGTTGTCCATGGGACAACTAAACCATTCGTTCGAGATGAGTTAATTAGTTATCAGACATGTGCATGTCTTTCCTTTTACATGTTGTCCATGGGACAACTAAACCATTCGTTCGAGATGAGTTAATTAGTTATCAGACATGTGCATGTCTTTCCTTTTACATGTTGTCCATGGGACAACTAAACCATTCGTTCGAGATGAGTTAATTAGTCATCAGACATGTGCATGTCTTTCCTTTTACATGTTGTCCATGGGACAACTAAACCATTCATTCGAGATGAGTTAATTAGTCATCAGACATGTGCATGTCTTTCCTTTTACATGTTGTCCATGGGACAACTAAACCATTCGTTCGAGATGAGTTAATTAGTCATCAGACATGTGCATGTCTTTCCTTTTACATGTTGTCCATGGGACAACTAAACCATTTGTTCGAGATGAGTTAATTAGTCATCAGACATGTGCATGTCTTTCCTTTTACATGTTGTCCATGGGACAACTAAACCATTTGTTCGAGATGAGTTAATTAGTCATCAGACATATGCATGTCTTTCCTTTTACATGTTGTCCATGGGACAACTAAACCATTTGTTCGAGATGAGTTAATTAGTCATCAGACATGTGCATGTCTTTCCTTTTACATGTTGTCCATGGGACAACTAAACCATTTGTTCGAGATGAGTTAATTAGTCATCAGACATGTGCATGTCTTTCCTTTTACATGTTGTCCATGGGACAACTAAACCATTCGTTCGAGATGAGTTAATTAGTTATCAGACATGTGCATGTCTTTCCTTTTACATGTTGTCCATGGGACAACTAAACCATTTGTTCGAGATGAGTTAATTAGTCATCAGACATGTGCATGTCTTTCCTTTTACATGTTGTCCATGGGACAACTAAACCATTCGTTCGAGATGAGTTAATTAGTTATCAGACATGTGCATGCCTTTCCTTCTATTTGTTGTCCATGGGACAACTAAACCATTTGCAACACGCCCAACTAATCATTAACTCATTTGTCATCTATTTTCTGAGACCGTTGTCATATGTAAAGTGTCTACAAAATGCTGTAATAACAAGCTTACACCCACCCGTGGAGCAACTAATCAGGACGGCAAAGTTCACCATTACAGTGTGTGGAAGTCAAACATGTTCTATTTGTAACAGGGGATTTACCATGAAGACAGGTCAACACATATTAATGATGAGTATCATTTATTGTGTCAAATCTAAAATACAAAATAAACCTGCAACATAATAACATATGATTACTACAAGTGCAACAATGGATACAAAGGATCGACCAACAACAGCGTTAAACATAACATCCCTTGCATAACTTTGATACAGTTAAATTGCATATAGATCATCTCGGATACCAAACAGCAGGCTAGCACCTGTGATATTTGTAACTAGATATCCAAACGGCAATACTCCTTGACGGACTTACTATCAATAACACATAGGTCTATATTAGTTTAAATACTGTGTTCTCAAATCGAGAAATACATTCAAATACATCCTAAGTGTCATTAAGACAGCATCAAATCAATGTAAAATGTCCATAAAGTATATACTCGGTTGTAACACTTCTACAATTACACTGTAAACACATGTATACGAGACACTCCTCTGTGCATAATACAGTATCAGTATGTCTACATCACATCCATTATAGTCATACAAGGGATCAGTGCTTGTATAATATTAATTCATGAATCAATACTAAAACATATCTACTTGCCTTGTTTATAATTCCTTAGTACTGACTGTATACATGTATAACTATCATACTAATTGTTTCTAACCAATTAGTAATACACCAATTAAAGGTAACAATGCTCACCCCAACTGGGAACTGCAGTCTAACACAGCGCCTGAGCACTGCTCAGTGCAATCACACCATGCACTCTCTGTAAATAAACAAGCAAGTGAAATATAATACTGCACAGCATTGCACTAACTAACAAGGCTCATTAACTGATATACAACCAATTATCAGATATAACTTAATAAACCAAATAATGACTAACACTGTATCATTATATGTATGCTGACATAATGATTCCCTTTAAAATGCTCTAAATTAGCATAATTCTACTGTGAGAACACCTGCTAAGTGTCTATTATGATATATAAGCCGGACTTGTCTAGCTTTGCAAGTAAGTGTAATTTCTAACAACCATTCGAAATTAACTTATTGCTTAGAGCAATAAGTTGATTAAACACTCTTCTTAAAGACTACATACATGTAGTGAATAGAGTAAACACAGTTGACTAAACTATCTTTAATAGCTAATTAGATTATAATTATTAAATAAATCCTGATATGGCGCCCTGCAAGCGGAAAATCAAGGTAAAGTGACACTTGGGGTGCGACAACTGCCACAGTTGGGTGGATTTTGTTCTATCAGGCTGTGGGAAGTCATGGGCAGAGACCAAGGAAGAGAGATTCACCTTTCAGTGTGAGGGGTTTGGAAGGTGGAATGTCTGGAGAAGAAGTTAGCAAGGTTGGTAGATATTGTGAAGGGGATGGAGATAAGAATCAGCAAGGAAACAGATGGAATGGAGAGAGATGACAGGGAGAGAGTTGGGAATACTGTGAGACTGAAGGAGCAGAACAGTGGCAAGAAGACTGAGGAAAGAAGACTGAGAGGAGGGAAGGTGATTGGAGGATTGACAGCAGAAAATGTAGAGCAAGAGGTAGGAGGGAATCAGAAACGGGAGAGGAGAGAAGGAAATGCAGTGGGAGGAAAGATGACGGGAAGAAAGGAAGTGAGAGTAAATGTGACAGAAGAGAAGTTAGGAGGGACAATGACAGGAGGAAACGTGACAAGAGAAACAGCGTCAGGAAAGAATGGAACGGACGAGATTGTGACAGGAGAGCAGAAGACAGGGGAACAAGACTACAACCAGACAGATGCAAACCGGAGGAGCTACTCTGAGTCAGTGATTGAGGGGGCAATGAGGAAAGAGAGGGTGTTTATGGGCGACTCCATTCTGAGAAAGACAGATAAAACATTAAGCGAAGGGGAGGACGTCGTTGTTTGTTTACCGGGGGCTAGCATAGAACATGTGACTGAAAGGGTAGAGAAGGTATTGGGGCATGGCAAGGGAGTGTCTATACTAGTAGTACATACACTATACACATAGGGGCAAATAATGCAGACAGGGAGGGAACAACTGGGATAGTACAGAAGTACAGACAGTTAGTGAGGAAGTTAATGAAGACAAGAGTCGAACAGATTATTCTCTCAGGAATTTTGCCAGTAATGGGAGGAAGGGGGCCAGCATATAGAAACTGCAAGAGGATGGCGATCAACGCACTAGTTGACCAGATGTGTAAAGAAGAGGGGGTGGGATTCGTAGATTTATGGGGATACTTTGTTGGGAGGGAAGCTATGTACATGAGAGATGGTCTCTATCTAAATGGAAAGGGGCAGCAGTTTGGAAAACTTCTGAATCAGGATATAGTTTAAATGCAAGGAGCATAGTAAACAAAAGAAGTGAACTAAACATTATGGTAGAATATATTGACCTTCACATAATAGGTATTACCAAATCATGGGCCACCACTGATATATCAGATGGCGAATTGGGTCTAACAGGCTATATAATGTTTAGGAAAGATAAAATAGGAAGACGGGGAGGTGGAGATATTTTTTTATATTAAAGAATCTATCCAGGCTTATGAAATAAAGTTAGAAAGAGAAGCAGATTGCGAAGAAGCTGTTTGGTGTAACATAGTTACAGGAAACTCAACGTTAACGGTTGAGTTAGTTTATCGAAGTCCAAACATAAGCATAGAAGACAATGAGAAAGTAGAAAACGCTATAAGGGAAGTTAGCAAAGGGACTATATTATTATAGGAGATTTTAACCATGGTCATATACAATGGAAATCTCTACAGAGTATGGGGAGAGAGTTTTTAGTTTTAGTTCAAGATACATTCCTTTCTCAACATGTGCTAGAACCAACCAGGGGTGAGAATGTGTTAGACATAGTTTTGTCCTCACAGAAAGAATTAGTTGACAATGTCAAATTATGTAAGCCACTGGGAAGTAGTGATCTCAACCAGATACATTTGACCATCAAAGTAAAATCAGAAAGAAATAATAAAAAGCAGTCCAGGAGAAATTTCCACAAAGGAAGAGATATAAGGAAATGAGGAAATATTTAGCAAAGATAGACTGGAACAACATACTGAAGAATAAGACAGCAACAGAATGCTGGAATATCTTCAAGAGTGAAATTCAGTGCATCGTCGATAAATTTGTTCCCTTAACAAAACAAGGGAAACAGTCCAGAAAGAAATACTTATCGAAAGAAGCCGTTAGAAAAATTAAGTACAAACAAAGGATGTGGAAGTCATATAGACATACTGGAAATGACGAAGACTACAACATTTATAAAGAAGCACTAAACCAAGCTGCAACTGAAATGATAAATTTGAAGAGAAGCTATGAAGAAAAATTAGCATGTAATATAAAACAAGACACCACGAGTTTGTATGCATATGTTTGGAGCAAACACAAAGTTCAGGATAAGGTCGGTCCTCTAGAAGATAGTGCTGGAAATATAATATCAGAGGGATTGTTAATGGCAGAAGATCTGAATTAGTATTTTAGTTCAGTGTTTACCAGGGAAGATATTAGTTCATTGCCAGTACCAGAGGCTAAGTTCAAGGGGGCAGATTCAGACTATTTAGGACAGTTAATTGTAACCACGGAAATGATAGCTAAGAAAATAAGGGCTATGAAGGATAATAAATCACCTGGAGTGGATGGGATTCCGCCCAAACTACTATTGGAAATTGTAGAACAAATTAGCATAACACGTGCAACAGTTTTCAACTGGTCATTAGAAGAGGGAGTGGTTCCTTTAGGATGGAAAGATGCAAACATTATACCATTATTTAAAAAAGGTTCCAGAAACAAGTTAGAAAATTATAGACTAGTGCGTTTAACATGAATGATTTGCAAATTATTAGAAAGACTTATTAAAGATCACACAGTGGATTTTCTTGTTAAACATAATTTTTTTAAATCATCTCAAAATGGGTTTCTAAAAGCGAGGTCAATCTTAACAAATGTTAGGTTTTTTGGAAGATATCACTAAGAGGGTAGAGATCACCAGTAGATATCATCTACTTAGATTTTTAGAAAGCTTTCGACAAAATGCCGCATCAAAGATTACTGTTTAAACTAAAGGCCCATGGCATAGGAAATGGTTTAATTAACTGGAAAGAAAAATGGCTAATTGACAAAAGACGACGGATGGTAGCTGATGCGGAGGCTTCAAACTGGAAATCAGTTTTGAGTGGGATACAGAGATTAGTACTGGGACCTATATCATTCTTAATATATATCAACAATTTGGCCGATGATATAACAAGCAAGGTGTTGAAATATGGGGATGATACAAAATTGTTTAGGATTAAGCGTGATGAAGATAGACAGCATTTACAAGATGATCTTGACAGATTGATAAAATGGACTAACAAATGTTGGGAAATGTAAATGCCTCCACACAGGACATGGGAACGAAGATGTACAATATACAATGGGAGGTTCTGTACTAAGAGTACCATAAAAGAAAAGGACTTACCATTAGTGCTGATATGACGGTTTCAGAGCAGTGCAGTATTGTCGCTTCAAAGGGAAATCAAATCCTTGGATTAATTAGGCGAAATATAACGTATTAGGAAAAAGAGCTAATAATATCGCTGTACAAAACAATAGTTAGGCCTCATTTAGAATATTGTATTCAAGCGTGGAGGCCATATCGCAGGAAGGACATAGATATGCTAGAAAGAGTACAGAGGAGAGCGACTAAAATGATACAAAACTGAGGGATCTTAGTTATGAAAAACACCTAAAAGAATGTGGTTTAACAACATTAGAGACTAGGAGAGGAGATCAGATAGAAGTATTTAAAATATTGAGTGGTTATAAAAATATTGATAGAAATATTTTTTCTCAGTTAAGAAAGATAGAAGGACTAGAGGACATGAAGTTACATTAGCAAATGAGCAGTGTAGATTAGATATAAGAAAGTTCTCATTCTCACAAAGGACTGTAAATGAATGGAACAAATTATCTCCTGATTGTGTTTGTGCTAGTACTGTGAATACGTTTAAAATTAAAAGCGACACATATCTTAAAAGGGCGGGATACACGTAGATAATAAGTATTGGACTCTTGATAAGCCAAAAGGCTTCCTTGTCCACCTGCCATCTAGAGTTATTTTTCTGGATGACAATCTTGTTAAATCTTGTTAAATATTGTCAGGGGCAGAGCAAATCAACAAAAGTAACAGAAGTCAAGTAATATTATTGGCAAAACACATTGGACAAACAGCATATGTCTAACTAAGAACACTAATACAGTAAGCGCATTGGACAAACAGCATATGTCTAACTAAGAACACTAATACAGTAAGTGCCAGCAATGCTGACAAATTAACAACCTGCTCAATTTACTGTGGAATATTTTCCGAGGTAAAAAATAATAGTATAATATCTATTTTAATTCTTGCACCCAGTTTGACCACTATTTGGAATAATATAGACTTGCTTCTCTAGCATTGATGTCGCTCAGTTTGCATGACACTGAGTACCAAATGCTTCCTTGTTTGCTCAAATTTATAGATAGTCCTGGAATTTGTGGATCAAACGTAAAAGTTGATAATAATAAGCTGATTTTTGCACCAGAGATCCCTGGAAGTGTCTGAAGTAATAGTAATAATTATGTCTTATAATAACCCTGTATTCAGTCTTTAGTTCTGTTTAAAGCGCTTTACAAAAAAGTTTACAATTGTATGTCCCTCATTTAAGTAGTGAAAGTAATTTTAAAAAGGTGCATCTCCAGCATTTTCTTAAGCGTTGCAATAGTGTCACACTGTCTGACTGACTGTGGCAGATTGTTCCAAAGTACAGGGGCCACTTTCAAGAACGCACTGTCTCCAAAAGACTTTGAGGCGTGTGGTTGGTACTGTTAGCAGACCAGCAGAATTTGATCGGAAGAAGTGTAATGTACTAAAAGTCCCCAGGAATCCTCTTTGAGCTAACCACATAATTCAAGATGGTATCCGTAACTGCTGCAACTCGAGAAAACCTACTGTATTGTTCTAAATCTCCTGGACTATGAAGCACATATATATATATATATATCTCTAGGGTGCGATTTTAAACATGGCGGTCGTTAATACAAATATCACCACATGTCAGTAAGTATGTCAAATAGAGGAGTAATTTGTGTGTGTGTGTGTGTGTGTGTGTGTGTGTGTGTGTGTGTGTGTGTGTGTGTGTGTGTGTGTGTGTGTGTGCGAGTGTGCGAGTGTGCGAGTGTGTGTGTGTGTGTGTCAGTATGTGTGTCAGTGTGTGTGTGTGTGTGTCAGTGTGTGTGTGTGTGTGTGTGTGTGCGAGTGTGTACGTGCGTGTGTGTGAGTGTGTGTATGTGTGTGTATGCATGCGTGCGAGTGTGTATGTGTGTGTGTGTGTGTGTGTGTGTGTGTGTGTGTGTGTGTGTGTGTGTGTGTGTGTGTGTGTGTGTATGTGTGAGTGAGTGAGTGTGTGTGAATGTGTGAGTGTATGTGTGTGGTGTGTGAGTGTGTGGTGTGTTTGTGTGTAGATTTGTGGACAGCGATTTTAAAGATGTTCAATTTATCCTGTGTCGACATTGATATATTCGCTATTTTTAAACATGGCGCAGTCTATTATTGCTGTATCTTAAGAACGATGTAACCTACAACCACACAATTAACACCAGTAATTCTGTGTCCATATCCAATGGAGAAATGTAGTAGAATGACAGGTTTTGTTTGATGGGGGATGACAAATAATGGACCCACCCAAAATAATTGATGACTCCAATCAAAAAGTTAAAGCTACCAACCTAAGGAAGCTGTGGAAAACGTTTTTATCCGGTCGGTCCCCATATCCCAAACATATGTCGCTAAGGGTTGACTATGAGACCCAATGTCCCAACAAGACTGAATGGTTCCAATGATGCAACCCCACTCTTCCTATGATGGGGCTGCATACGACCTTACCACCCATCAGGTGAATACTGAATTAACGGAAAGTGTCCAAACATACGGGCCACTATGATATATACATATTCTACCACAGATGTAATGTATATGTGAATACAATGTGCATTACCAACACTCTTGCCTTGACCCTATGTGCCTGGAGAAGTAATTGGTTAGACTATGCAGCCCCACTGACCCTATGTGCCTGGAGAAGTAATTGGTTAGACTATGTAGCCCCACTGACCCTATGTGGCTGGAGAAGTAATTGGTTTGACTGTGCAGCCCCACTGACCCTATGTGGCTGGAGAAGTAATTGGTTTGACTGAGCAGCCCCATTGAACCTGTGTGTCTGGAGAAGTAATTGGTTAGACTATGCAGCCTCACTGACCCTATGTGGCTGGAGAAGTAATTGGTTAGACTGTGCAGCCCCACTGATCCTATGTGCCTGGAGAAGTAATTGGTTAGACTGTGCAGCCCCACTGACTCTATGTGCCTGGATTAAGTAATTGGTTAGACTATGCAGCCCCACTGACCCTATGTACCTGGAGAAGTAGTTGGTTAGACTATGGAGCAGCCCCATTGACCCTGTGTGCCTAGAGAAGTAATTGGTTAGACTATGCAGCCCCACTGACCCTATGTGTCTGGAGAAGTAATTGGTTAGACTATGCTGCCCCATTGACCCTGTGTGCTTAGAGAAGTAATTGGTTAGACTATGCAGCCCCATTGACCCTATGTGGCTGGAGAAGTAATTGGTTAGAATATGCAGCCCCACTGACCATATGTGGCTGGAGAAGTAATTGGTTAGACTATGCAGCCCCATTGACCCTATGTGGCTGGAGAAGTAATTGGTTAGACTATGCTAACCAACTGACCCTATGTGTCTGGAGAAGTAATTGGTTAGACTGTGCAGCCCCACTGACCCTATGTGCCTGGAGAAGTAATTGGTTACACTATGCAACCCCACTGACCCTATGTGTCTGGAGAAGTAATTGGTTAGACTATGCAGCCCCATTTACCATATGTGTCTGGAGAAGTAATAGGTTAGACTGTGCAGCCCCACTGACCCTATGTGCCTAGAGAAGTAATTGGTTAGACTATGCAGCCCCACTGACCCTATGTGTCTGGAGAAGTAATTGGTTAGACTATGCAGCCCCATTGACCCTATGTGTCTGGAGAAGTAATTGGTTAGACTGTGCATCCCCACTGACCCTATGTGCCTGGAGGAGTAATTGGTTAGACTATGCAGCCTCACTGACCCTATGTGCCTGGAGAAGTAATTGGTTAAACGATGCAGCCTCACTGACCCTATGTGCCTGGAGAAGTAATTGGTTAGACTATGCAGCCCCACTGACCCTAGGTGCCTGGAGACGTAATTGGTTAGACTATGCAGCCTCACTGCCCCTATGTGCCTGGAGAAGTAGTTGGTTAGACTATGCAGTCCCATTGACCCTATGTGGCTGGAGAAGTAATTGGTTAGAATATGCAGCCCCATTGACCCTATGTGGCTGGATAAGTAATTGGTTAGACTATGCAGCCCCATTGACCCTATGTGGCTGGAGAAGTAATTGGTTAGACTATGCAGCCCCACTGACCCTGTGTGCCTGGAGAAGTAATTGGTTAGACTATGCAGCCCCACTGACCATGTGTGTCTGGAGGAGTAATTGGTTAGCTTATGCAGCCCCACTGATCCTATGTGCCTGGAGAAGTAATTGGTTACACTATGCAGCCCCACTGACCCTATGTGTCTGGAGAAGTAGTTGGTTAGACTATGCAGCCCCATTGACCCTATGTGCCTGGAGGAGTAGTTGGTTAGACTATGCAGCCCTATTGACCCTAGGTGCCTGGAGAAGTAGTTGGTTAGACTATGCAACCCCACTGACCCTATGTGCCTGGAGAAGTAATTGGTTAGACTATGCAGCCACACTGACCCTATGTGCCTGGAGAAGTAACTGGTTAGACTATGCAGCCCCACTGACCCTATATACCTGGAGAAGTAATTGGTTAGACTATGCAGCCCCACTGACCCTAGGTGTCTGGAGAAGTAATTGGTTAGACTATGTAGCCCAACTGACCCTATGTGTCTGGAGAAGTAATTGGTTAGACTCTGCAACCCCACTGACCTTATGCGCCTGGAGAAGTAATTGGTTAGACTATGCATCCCCACTGACCCTATGTCCAAGGGAAGCAAGTCGTGCTACAATCTGACCCATGTTGCTAAGGAACTGCCCTGTAGGGTGGGCAGTCTATGGTAGCAATTAAATGCCACTGACGTCCCTCTGCCCATATGCTGGGTGTCCTCATCTGATATCCCCATTGCTGTTGCTGTACTAGTGGCACAGCTGTGAAAGTTATGATATCCCCATTGCTGCTGCTGTACCAACGGCACAGCTGTGAAAGCTATGAGTCTTGTATTCATTAGATGAGAGGCCTTATCAAGCCACACATTTGGCCAGACAATCAGCAAAATAGTCATACTTGACTGAAAAATTGCCCGGAAAGCAGAACGGTGGACCAGGATTTGTGCCTCTCGGTAGTACAAATTGGTGCAGTGACAACACTGGACAGGTGGCTGTGTCACTGTTTCTTGTATGGAGTGATAAAAACAATAATAATAATTGTTTGATTCGCACACTCCATGCGACATACAAATACGTTATCGTAGTTCTATAGTTGTGTTATAAACAGTAATTTCAATGTGCAGAATGAAATACCATTCGTCAACCAAATGTACAGGGAATTGAACCAGAACTTCCATATTCTAGACATGTGAACTACAGGCGGCATATAAATCTATGTCAAATATGTAGTAACAGCAGCACAGTTAGGTAAATTATTGTAAACAAACATTTCACTAGCACTACAATATCTGTCATAACCTAACACCATTCGGAATATATTGTTGTAAGATTCTACGAGACATACAATTTCCTAATAGCATAGTTATGAAAATTCCACCATAGATAGGCAGTACACATAGGTGAACAAAAAGTAGTAAGCAATGTTTTCTTGACATCATTTGAACATATGAAATTTTCTTGTGATCATGTTACCTTGTTCATACAATAGGTCATGGGCCAGGACCCAAAATTTGGGTCCCCGATACATTTTTAGGGACGAATGCTCGTAGTGATTTTTGTTAGGCCTACATCCCCAGAGATGGGAAATAGGTGATAACATTGAACACTGGTAGCTTTCTGTGAGAAATCAACACTAACAGTATCCCCATTTCCACGGAAACAAGTTTTCCATGACATTTCGAAAAGTGTGATACAGTTATAAATATATAAAACAGTTATTATATATCTCAGTTACATTAAAATTGGATGCAACATGGCAGATGTGTCGTGCTTCGCACACATATGAACATTATTTTTTATCTACCACATCCCAAAGTGCAATCCGCGCCATTCAGGTTTTCCACCAAAAACGTTTTTAACATATAGCTAATAACAACATGTATCCTCACTGAAGGTTCTAAATATACCAGCATGTTGCCCTACACCCCCACAAATGGAAAATATGTGGTACACTGCATCATGTCCATATTTCTGTGTGAAACACTCTTTTTAAACCTCTCCCGATTTCCGCGACAACAAATTTTCCGTGAAATTGCTAGAATAAACCATCATAGACTAGTTATTATACAGCTCAGGAGTATGAAAATTGGATTTGATATTGCTCATGTATTTTGTGTCGTACACATGTAAATGGAGGAATGGATGGGAGCAGACATCTGGCGAGAGGGGAGACTGGCAAACGAAAGAGCAATCCACCAAAGCTGCAACGTCCGGAAATGGATAAGCAAACCCAACCAACACATGTAAACAATTTCTAATATCTTGAGAATTTTTTATTTTATAGCATTTCATCTACCACATCTCAAAAACAATCCACGACTTTCAGAGATTTTTCAACAGAAATCATTAAAAGTTTTGGCTAAGCACCTCATGTATCGTTTTTTAAGGTTCCTGTTGCTGCAAATATTGGCTTAGAACCCTAGAGAAGGAAAATATGTGATACCACTGCAGCATTCACATCTTTCATTTCCGCCACAAAACAATTTCCATGAATTTGCTAACGGGATGGCCATACACAAACCACCATAGAGTAGTTATTGTACAGGTTAGGAGTGTGACAATTGGATGTGATGTTGCGAAAGTGTCTCGCGTCACACCCATATCAAAAGTGGCCAGTAAAATAGGGTAAAGGTAAGTGAAAGGTTAATTCTTTTATAGCGCAGTATCCAGTCCTCAGGACTGTTCAAAGCGCTTTACACTTTACTCCCTGGCACACCTGTTCAGTCGAATACCTGTTCAATCGAACACCATCTCGACTTCTCTGAGAAGCATCCAGCCACATTGCAAGTAATGCACGAAGACTATTCGTACACAAATAACCACCACTGTCTACAGCCAGGTACTCATTCATACAGCTGAGTGAACTGAAGCAATGTAGAGTAAACGAATTAGCCCACAGTTCAACACCGCCGCACAGGATTTGAACCTGCGGTCTCTTCGAGAGCCCGACATGGTTCCTTGGGCAGGTTCTAACAATGTTAGTCAGGATTCATAGTTTTGGGGACTGACTAAATGATCAATTTCTTTATTTGATGATGCCTGGTGAACGATACACTGGCCGTGAGGAGAGCCCGGCTATTTAAAATGTTGCATTGTAAAGGAGAGGGTTACAGTAATTCTACTTTTACACCAGTCAAGTCTATTGTACAGTTCTGTCACCACCACCACGTTACCTAAAATTTATATTAATTGACTGATATAGACTACTCAGATCATCCCGAATCCTGACATATTAATTTTAACTAGCTTATCACACAATGACAGTTTGAAATGCATGTCCTATAATGCTCTCAAATCCGTCCTATTATATTCTCAGTGAAAAAAATGTTAAAATACAGAGCTGCAATAAGATGTCCATATTGTGCCTACATAATAACAATTGAAGTCCAGTCAACATTCTGGGGCAACAAGAACCTTTGAAAGCCTGAATGGCATGGATTGCATTTTGAAATGTGATGTATAAATTGCCATTAAGATGCCATAGAATCCACAAAATATCAAGTTATTACAATAGTACATTAATTGATATGGTTGTAAAGGAAGACACTTCAATAATATTGTATCCAATTTTCATACTCCTGCAATATATAACAACTAGTTTATGAGGGTTTGTGTATGGGCACCAAATTAGCTATTTCATAGAAAAAATGTTGTTGCGGAAATGGGGAAATGGTTATAAAGAGTGTTTTTGCATCACTACGGATGTAGGCCAATATTCTGGTAGACTAAAAACCTCAAAGAAATATATCTGAGGTTGTTAGCCAGAACTTTAAAGGATTTTTGTTGTTGAAAGAAACCTAAATGGCGTGGAATGCGTTTTGAGATGTGGTAGATAAAATGCCATAAAATCCACAATTATCAAGGTAATACACTATCTGTATGAAGCCTGATACTGCATTCATATTGTGCCAAATTGTCATTCTCCTATGTTGCATATTAATTATTTTACAATGGTTTGTGTATGGCCACCCCCCTTTACCAATTTCATAGAAAACTTGTTGTAGAAATGGGGAAAATGTTACAAAGAGTGATTTTACACAGAAGTATGTGTGTGCTGCAATGCTGTCACATATTTTCCATCTTTAGGGATGTAGAACCTTGAATGAGGATACATGAGATTATTAGCCAAAATCTTAAATGATTGTATTGTTAAAAAAACTCATGCATGGCATGGACTGTTTTTAGTCGTTTGGGCCGAAGGTCCAAAGGACTTATGCCATCACTCTGCATCCGCTGTGCACCGTCTGCCGTTAGCTGCCATATCTCTGAAACCGTTCAGCAACTTTTTCTCTAATAGACATATCTTAGCGTACTGCCACTATGCACGAGAAATCTGTATTTTAATTAATCATTCTAACCCCAAGGGTCCCCGAAACTGGTACATTTTCATTTATTGCATATGTTTTCAAAAACTCTTCAGTAACATTTTCTCTGATTTTGTATAGACATTTCATATGGTAGTCCTACTGTACACAAGACATGTATTTTGTATAGACATTTCATATGGTAGTCCTACTGTACACAAGACATGTATTTTATTGATTCATTCTAAGGGCACGTCACGGCACCCCTTAAGGGCTGATGTACTGTAGTAAACAGGCAGTTGCCAAAATACAGTAGCCCTGTGAACTAGTACCACTGTGTTGAGTATTGCCTCCATTGTTACTGTGTGATACAGCGTTACTGTGTAGCAGGTGACTATGTAACACTAATAGCAATGAATATTTGATATGCGATGTTGAACTTTGTTTTCATGTGAATAATGACTGTCAACATTAAAATGGATTTTTCTCCATAACTAATTATTGACGGGAGCCCTGTTTAAATTCTTGTAACTTTGGTTATAGTGCGAATATTTCATTTTTTCTCTGATGTTACATAGACATTTCATGTGGTAATGCCACTATACAAACAAAATCTGTATTTAATTGAATCATTCTAACCCCCAGGGCCTCCAAACCCCAAAGGGCTTCAGGGCCTCTTGGCCCATTTTTGAGATGTGGTAAATGAAATGCCATAACATCAACAATTCTCAAGATATTAAAATAGTTTTGATATGGGTGTGACGCAAGTCACTTCAGCAATATTACACCCAATTTTCATACTCCTGAGATGTACAAAAACTAGTTTATGTATGGCCACCCCTTTAGCAAATTCATGGACATTTTTTTGTCGCAGAAATAGGGAAAGAGTTCAAAAGAGTGGTTTCACACAGAAATATGGGCATGATGCAGTGCTATCACATATTTTACATTTGTGGGGGTGGTAATGTGGTAAGGTAAGGAGTTTTATTTCGGAATTGTATAATACAGAAAATAAATGACAGGAAAAGCATATACAATCTAAACAATTCCTGGTTGGCAGCAGAGCCAAGGCTGTTACCTGTAGATATGGGTATACAATGTTATAACAGAAACAATATAACCTGAATCACTGGTCGCTGCCAACGACTAATAATGCTAAACTGAATTGTTGTAGATACAACGTGCAATTAATGACTCTAAGTAGTTAATACACTACCTTAAATAATAAATAACTGTGGTGACCAGGCTGGTAGATCCAAAATTAACTTTTTTTTCTTTTCACATACAGGTATATACAACAATAACGCTATATTGCAGAAGACCAAATCCAGCAATAAGAATGTAGTTGTATTTTCATAAACCATTTAAGACTAATCAAATAATACAAAACACAAAAGTGATAACACATTTAATGTGGTGTAGTACCTTCATAGACTTTAAAGAAGATACGAAGCTGGTAGGTTTATTTTGAATATAAGGCAAAACAATTATTCCATACTATCGGCCCATTGCACAATAAACTATGTGATGATCGAAGGGGAATATCACAGGTTAGTGTAAAAATATTAGATATGGACACTGGCAGATTGTTATGACAATAATTCTACAAAAACACAATTTCTATTTAATAAATATCCTTCAGTTTTAGTACATTTAAACATGTGAACAGGGGATGAGTATACTCATGGAAACCAGTTTGAATAATACTACAAACAATATTTTTTTGCATAATGAATAATTTCTTTGTGTAACTTTTAATGTGTAGATCTCCAAAGGATTATTGCATATGTCAAAAATGGATATACTAATGCATAGTAAACTGTCTTTAGGGATTCTACAGGAAGAAAGTGATTCACTTTATTTATAACAAATAAAGCACTTCAAAGTTTTTTTCTGCAGACATTTATGTGTTCTTACTAGTCAAGTTTATCATCAATAAGAAGGCCTTGAAAGTTTACAAAATAGGTAGGCTGAATTATCTGATCTGACATCGTTAATGGTATTTGTTCACTAAGTAGATGTCGTGATCTAGAAAACAACATACTTTTTTATTTGGATACATTTAATGACAACTTATAAGCATGAACCCAGTCGGCTAATACTTCAAGTCATTATAAAGTTTAGTAATATGATTTCCATCCATATACACAATGGTGTTATCAGCAAATAATATTGCTTTACCTTGCTTCACACAAAAGGGGAGATCATTTACATATAAAATAAATAAAAGTGGACCAAGAATAGAGCCCTGCGGCACACCGAATGTGATATTTTGCGGAAGTGAAGCACTGTTGCTACAACTGACATATTGTGTTCTATTTGTAAGATAGCTCCTGAACCATTTAAGAGGGGTACATCTTATTCCGTAGTAATATAACTTATGTAATAAAATGGTGGTTTATGGTATTGAATGCCTCATTTAAATCAAGAAATATAATGATGACTAACAATTTTTCTAACGCATTTGCAACATCAGAAACTAACGTAGATGCCACATTAATGGTGGAATGTTTCGATCGGAATCCATATTGATTATTGTTTAAGATGTTATTTGTTAAAAAAAACTATAGGTCCTTTTGTATACAACCCTTCCTAATAATATATTTGAAATACACCCTGTAGTGGGAAGTAAAGTCTATAGTTACAAAATGTCTCACTTTCAGCTTGAGCTACTGTAATCTAGACACAGACATAGTGAAGGACCTCAGTGATGGCCTGTCTGTGAACAAGTCCATCACAGTCCTCCAGTAAGTACTTTTCTTTGACTTTTAGCACCTTCACAATACTGACATAGACTAGATAGGATTGTCATACTAACCAGCCATTACTGTGTTGTTGTTGCACTTTTCTCACACTGCCACTTGACTTGTTGTTAAGGTTATCATAAAGGGTATGAGTCAAAGAACAGAATGGTGAGGACTATTGGTGTATACTAAAAATGTATCTCATTTAAAGACTAAGCAAAATGAACCTTTTTTACCAATTTGATTGAAATATAATCTAAAAATAGTGTCCTGATATTCAACTAATTTGTAATCATGCTTTTCTGTACATTTTCTGCACAGTTTGTTGTGACACCTCACCACTAGGATTTAGCATGGTAGCACTGCTAGGATTTAGCATGGTAGCACCACTAGGATTTAGCATGGTAGCACTGCTAGGATTTAGCATGGTAGCACCACTAGGATTTAGCATGGTAGCACTGCTAGGATTTAGCATGGTAGCACCACTAGGATTTAGCATGGTAGCACCACTAGGATTTAGCATGGTAGCACTGCTAGGATTTAGCATGGTAGCACTGCTAGGATTTAGCATGGTAGCACCGCTAGGATTTAGCATGGTAGCACCACTAGGATTTAGCATGGTAGCACCACTAGGATTTAGCATGGTAGCACCACTAGGATTTAGCATGGTAGCACCACTAGGATTTAGCATGGCTCACACCTGTGCGGGCTGGTGTTTGAGGCTGTACCTCAAATTGCAATCGCGGAATATTTTTATATGACCATAAAGATAATAATCTTACTAAATGTGTCGCTGGATGCACACAGGAATTGTTTACTTTTTGAGTTATTGCCATTTGAACATTGCAAATGTTCAAACTTATAATGTGGATTTAATATTTTTACATCACAGTAAAGATAATAATCTTACTAAATGTGTCGCTGGATGCACACAGGAATTGTTTACTTTTTGAGTTATTGCCATTTGAACATTGCAAATGTTCAAACTTATAATGTGGATTTAATATTTTTACATCACAGTAAAGATAATAATCTTACTAAATGTGTCGCTGGATGCACACAGGAATTGTTTACTTTTTGAGTTATTGCCATTTGAACATTGCAAATGTTCAAACTTATAATGTGGATTTAATATTTTTACATCACAGTAAAGATAATAATCTTACTAAATGTGTCGCTGGATGCACACAGGAATTGTTTACTTTTTGAGTTATTGCCATTTGAACATTGCATATGTTCAAACTTATAATGTGGATTTAATATTTTTACATCACAGTAAAGATAATAATCTTACTAAATGTGTCGCTGGATGCACACAGGAATTGTTTACTTTTTGAGTTATTGCCATTTGAACATTGCAAATGTTCAAACTTATAATGTGGATTAAATATTTTTACATCACAGTAAAGATAATAATCTTATCTACAAGTTTGTCGCTGGATGTACCCATGATTTGTTTTTAGTTTTTAACTTATTACTGTTTGAACATCGTAAATGCTTAATCCTGCAATGTATTCGCGGCAGTCCATATAATGCAAGGTTGAGCATTCACGGGTGCAATTTCATGTACAGTCTGAAACACGCCATGCTAAAGGATAGAGCACGTTCAGTGGCCCTGTCTGTGGTGACGTCAGCAACATGAGATAGGCTGTGACACACAAATGAACACATTCGAGCAGGCTTTGTAACACGAGTTAACAATGAACATGCTTCATATTTGGCATATTACTTAACAAACTTCAAAGACATTTAACATTTAATTTCACTTAGTCTTTAATGATATTTAATTAAATAATTGTAGATAATATACAGGTACCTATACCAATAGTTCACAACCATAATCTTCATTCATTTAGACCCGTTCAAAATATGTTCGCTAAGATCATACAATTAGGTGTCATTACTATCATTTCTTTCTATGCAAGGCTAAACTGACTCCAACACTGCAAACCTCGATGTTAAGTATTTTCTCCTGAGCACGAAGCTGGACGAGTAACATATCTGTGACGTAAATGAATGTGACATCACGTTTTAGCTAAGCAGACATTGCAGAGGAAACCCGTTTGACGAGTGTTACATAGTCTGGTGGTTGTCTTATCAAGTTCAGTTCAATCTAGGATGGATCGTACTCTGATGGTTTCTGAAAGAAACAAGTAAACAATGCAACAAGTATAAATTATGGTAACATATAAAAAAAATGAAATATCCAAGAAAACACCAGGTATGTTCGGCAATCATGTGCAAAAAGAGGATATATATGTTTTTCCAGTTTGGTCCCTGCTGAACAGGACTGAGGGTCTGGTACAGATTTGTTGAACCACTAGTTTCCTATCAGTTGCACCCCCCTCTCAATCTTACACCTTCCCCTGATCTTCTCATATCCCTCGTCACGCATCTCTACTGTGGCCATCCCCCTTTCCTGCATCATTGGTGTTTTTCTTTGTTCTCTTTCCTAGTTTGCCTGCATCCACCCTTCATGTAAGATCAGAAGCACCCCCCTCTCAATCTTACACCCTCCCCCGATCTTCTCATATCCCTCGTCACGCATCTCAACTGTGGCCATCCCCTTTTCCTGCATCATTGGTGTTTTTCCTTTGTTCTCTTTCCTAGTTTGCCTGCATCCACCCTTCATGTAAGACCAGTACTGTATCACTTTTATCAGCTACCAGCTGTAAGTGTTTTGTAACTGGAGGGGGCATAGGGTGGTCGGATGTGGAATCACTCATAATGATTCATAAAAAAAACACCTGCCCCATGCCGTGATTAGCTGCCATAATCATCTACTCATACGTTCAATGCCATAATTGGCTATCATGAACACCTAGAAAAGTTTAAGCCCACATTTGGAAATTTGTCACGGATTAGCGAGGTCTCCGTAGACTAGATGGCTCAGTCTAGTAGGGTTCTTATATATCAAGGTCAATGCATATGATAAAGAACTGTTATCGTGAACAAGCAACAAAGAACCAAAAAAGTTTATAAATTTTGTTACAAGATATCTTCCTTTTGGTAAATATATCGATTAGCGAAAAAAAAAAAATCCCGTAGCCAAATCTTAATAGAACATAATAAATAATAACACTGAATCTTTTAATATACGAAACTTAGAAAATATAATACAATTAATCTTTAAATTATCAAATTCCACTTCCTTTCTAAGGAGGATTATTCCACTACACGACCAAACACTAGGCGTTAAGTGTTATCTAAGAGTAAATACCATAATATAAATACACAGTTTATAGCTAGTCCTCGCGGACTCTCATTACAGTAATCTGTTACAACTAATATAGGTATGAATACTTCAAGGGTAATAATACCTCATTTCTAAACCACAGATTACTACCATTCATAATACAGCAAATGATTGATACGTTCAATCAGAAAATAGACATATTACACTGGGCTAGTCCCATCTCGAATATATACGAACGTGTGTTGAAGTCAACACACCGAGCTCAGAATACAATCAGAACGGTGTATCTCGGCCGCACGAGTGATGATGCCGGGCAATTGGCAATTGCCGTCGTACGCCGCGAATTCTTGAGTCGCGTCCGTTCTATGATTGTCTCGCATGGTCGCAAACGACTGCGAAGTCAGTTGAATATGTTCGCGTAAAAGACGAAGCCTGGCAGTAAACGCTTACCGCCGGCCGCTACGAATTCTCGAGTCGCATTCGGTGATTCGATCGAGAGGTTTTGCTTGCCCTGTCGCAAACGATCGAGAAGTCGGATGAACGGGTTCGCGCGAATGACGTCGCCGGGCAGTATACGCTTACCGCCGGCCGTTATGAGTCGCATTCGGTCAAGCTTTCTGACGATGTCGCTGTGAGACCGCTGTTCGAGGATTGCCCGAGCTGGGTGAGCGCGTCGCGATTATCGCTCATCGACGCAAATACGTTGGGGGCCGACCGGAACGTTGTTTCAATAAACCGCTGACGTGGCGGCATGTCATCTTCGAAGCCCGAACAGTCACTATGGACGCTGAATATTACACACACACAAGCTTGGGAACATAACCCACGTTAACGATTCCCACCACGCTTCATGACTTGATTTGCCATTCACTTGGCAGCAGAGCAACCTGCCTCGTTCAACCCTGGATCGTTCCCAGTCCTTCGCCAGCGCCCAGATTTAACAAGATTTAACAAGATTGCCACCCAGAGAATTAACTCTAGGTAGCAGGTGGACAAGGAAGCCCTTGGCTTATCGAGAGTCCGACCTTTTTATCTATGTGTATCCCGCCCGTCTGAGGTATGTGTCGATTTTATTTTTAAACATATTCACGCTACTAGCACCCACACAATCAGCAGGTAATCTGTTCCATTCATTTACAGTCCTTTGTGAAAATGAAAACTTTCTTATATCCAATCTACTCTGCTCCTTTGCTAATGCAAGATCATGTCCTCTAGTCCTTCTATCTTTCTTAACCGAGAAAAACATATTTCTATCAATATTTTCATAACCCTTCAATATTTTAAACACTTCTATCTGATCTCCTCTCAATCTCGTGGTCTCTAGTGTTGTTAAACCGCAATTTTTTAGGCGTATTTCATAACTAAGATCCCTCAGATTTGGTATCATTTTAGTTGCTCTCCTCTGCACTCTTTCTAGCATATCTATGTCCTTCCTGCGATATGGCCTCCACGCTTGAATACAATATTCTAAATGAGGCCTAACTATTGTTTTGTACAGCGGTATTATTAGCTCTTTTTCCTTATACGTTATGTTTCGCCTAATTAATCCAAGGATTTGATTTCCCTTTGAAGCTGTAATTCCGCACTGCTCTGAAATCTTCATATCAGCACTAACGGTTAACCCTAAGTCCTTTTCTTTTACAGTAGTACTTAGTACAGTACCCCCCCATTGTATATTCTACCTCTTCGTTCCAATATCCTATGTGGAGGCATTTACATTTCCCAAAATTGAACATCATTTGCCACTTTTCAGACCATTTGATCAACCTGTCAAGATCATCTTGTAAATGCTGTCTATCTCCATCACTTTTAATCCTTCTAAACACTTTTGTATCATCCGCAAATTTCAACACCTTGCTTGTTATTTCATCATCCAAATCGTTGATGTATATTAAGAATAATATAGGACCTAATACTGATCCCTGTGGTACCCCACTCAATACCGATTTCCAGTTTGAAGCCTCCCCATCAACTACTACACGTTGTCTTCTGTCAATCAGCCATTGTTCTATCCAGTTTATTATACCATTTCCTATGCCATGGGCCTTTAGTTTAAGCAGTAATCTTTGATGTGGTACTTTGTCAAAAGCTTTTTGAAAATCTAAGTAGACGATATCTACTGGTGATCCCTCATCTACCCATTTAGTGATGTCTTCCAAAAAACATAACATATTTGTTAAGCATGACCTCGCTTTAAAAAAACCATGTTGAGATGGGTTTATCAAGTTTTGTTTAACAAGAAAATCCACCATGTGATCTTTAATTAGTCTTTCTAATAATTTACAAATCACTGATGTTAAACTCACTGGTCTATAGTTCTCTGACTTGTTTCTCGAACCTTTTTTGAATAACTGTATAATGTTTCCTTCTTTCCATTCTAAAGGAACCACTCCCTCTTCTAATGACAAGTTGAAAACTGTTGCAAGTGGTATGCTAATTTGTTCTACAATTTCCAATAGTAGTTTGGGTGGAATACCATCCACTCCAGGTGATTTATTATCCTTCATAGCCCTTATTTTCTTAGCTACCATTTCCGGGGTTACAATTAATTGTCCTAAATAGTCTGAATCTGCCCCCTTGAACTTAGCCTCTGGTATTGGCAGTGAACTAATATCTTCTCTGGTAAACACTGAACTAAAGTACTCATTCAGGTCTTCTGCCATTATGAACCCCTCTGATATTATATTTCCAGCACTATCTTCTAGAGGACTGACCTTATCTTGAACTTTCTGTTTGCTTCGAACATATGCATAAAAACTCTTGCTGTCATGTTTTATATTACTAGCTAATTGTTGTTCATAGCTTCTCTTTGAATTTCTGATTTCAGCTGTAGCTTGGTTAAGTGCTTCTTTATAATTGTTGTAGTCTTCATCATTTCCAGTACATCTATATGACTTCCACATCATTTGTTTATACTTAATTTTTCAAATTGCTTCTTTCGATAAGTGTTTCTTTTTGGACCGTTTTCCTTGTTTTTTGAAGGGTACAAATTTATCGATTATGCACTTAATTTCACTCTTTAATATATTCCAGCATTCTGTTGCCGTCTTATTTTTCAGTGTCTTATTCCAGTCTATCTTTGCTAAATATTTCTTCATGTCCTTATACCTTCCTTTGTGGAAATTTCTCCTATACTGCTTTTTGCTATTCCTTTCTGATTTTACTTTGATGGTAAAATGTATCTGGTTGTGATCGCTACTCCCCAGTGGCTCACATATCTTGACATTGTCAACTAATTCATTCTGTGAGGACAAAACTATGTCTAACACATTCTCACCCCTGGTTGGTTCTAGCACATGTTGAGAAAGGAATGTATCTTGAACTAAAACTAAAAACTTGTGGTCCTCTCTCCCCATACTCTGTAGAGATTTCCATTGTATATGCCCATGGTTAAAATCCCCCATAATAATACAGTCCCGTTTGCTTACTTCCCTTATAGCGTTTTGTATTTTTTCATTCTCTTCTATGCTTATGTTTGGACTTCGATAAACTAACCCAACTGTTAACGTTGAGTTTCCTGTAACTATGTTACACCAAACAGCTTCTTCGCAATCTGCTTCTCTTTCTAATTTTATTTCATAAGCCTGAATAGATTCTTTAATATATAAAATAACTCCACCTCCCTTTCTTCCTATTCTATCTTTTCTAAACATTACATATCCTGTCAGACCCAATTCAGCATCTGATATATCGGTGGTGGTCCAGGATTCGGTTATACCTATTATATGAGGGTCAATATCTTCTACCATAATGTTTAGTTCATTTCTTTTGTTTACTATACTCCTTGCATTTAAACAAACACATTTATATCCAGCTTCAGAAGAGTTTTCCAGACTGTTATTTGTTGATTTATTTGTGCTGTCTTTATCTATGCCTCCATTTTCAGGCTTTTCTGTGAGTCCCCCCTGCGAATCTAGTTTAAATAGATGCAACCTGTCCCACTGTCAGCAGATTGCAGCAGATTCTCTGAGAAAACTGCTGCCCCCTTTCCACTAAGATGGAGGCCATCTCTCATGTACATATCGTCCCTCCCAACAAAGTATCCCCATAAATCTGTGAATCCCACCCCCTCTTCTTCACACATCTGCTCAGCTAGTGCATTGATCGCCATCCTCTTGCAGTTTCTATACGTTGCCCCCCTTCCTCCCATTACTGGCAAAATTCCTGACAAAATAACCTGCTCGACTCTCGTCTTCTTTAGCTTCCTCACTAACTGTCTATACTTCTGTACTATCGCAGTTGTTCCCTCCCTGTCTGCATTATTTGTTCCTACATGTACCAGTATAGACCCCTCTTGCCATGTCCCAATACCTTCTCTACCCTGTCAGTTACATGTTCAATCCTAGCCCCCGGTAAACAAACAACGATGTCCTTCCCCTCGCTCAGTGTCTTGTCCGTCTTTCTCATAATGGAGTCACCCATAAACACCCTCTCTTTCCTCATTGCCCCCTCAATCACTGCCTTAGAATAGCTCCTTCTTCGGTTCGCATCTGTCTGGTTGTTGTCTTTCCCCCCTGCCGTCTTCTCTCCTGTCACATTCTCTTCCGATCCATTCTTTCCTGTCGCTTTTTCTCTTGTCACCTTTCCTCCTGTCAGCGTCCCTTTTATCGACTTCTCTTCTATCATATTTGCTCTCACTTCCCTTCGTCCCTTCTTCTTTCGTCCCGTCTCATTTTCCTCTCTCCTCTCCCGTTCCATCTTCCCTCCCTCCTTCTCTACAGTCACTTTCTTCCCTGTCACCTTCACGCTTGTCACGTTTTCTGTTGTCGATTTTCCAATTTCTTCCCCTCCAATCACCTTCTCTCTTCTCAATCTCCTTTCCTCCGTTTTCTTGCCACTGCTATTCTCCTTCAGTCTTGCAGTATCCTCACCTCTCTCCCTGTCGTCTCTCTCCATTCGACCTGCCTCCTTGCTAATTCCCATCTCCATTCCCTTCACAATATATGTCAACCTAACTATCTCCTTCTGCAAACACTCCACCTTCCAACATCCAATGCACTGAAAGGTGAATCCTTCCTCCATGGTTTCTGCCCATGACTTTCCACACCCGGACGATGCAAAATCTACCCAGCTGTGGCAGTGATCGCACACCAAGTGTCGCTTTGCCTTGACTTGCCGCTTGCAAGGCGCCATATCCCGATCAGAATTTATTTAATAACTTAACTAACTTAGTCTTTATAAAGACTGTTTCCTGTGTACTACAGCACACTTTAGGTTACAAATTTCAATTACCCAGCCGACTATTTATCCTAACACGAACGCTAACATCACCGGTAGTGACCTAATTTAAATACAATCAATTACTTTATGTTAGGCTGCTTTATTTCTTTAGGTTACGCCGCCCGACTATCGCCCTTGCTTAATTTTAACAACAATGCTACCTAACCAAAATATATAGCAAGTACTGGCTTACACAGATATTATCTTATGTAAGTAGTTTGATGGTTGTTACTTTATCTCCTATATATTCTACCACATAATCAGGTTTGTTAAATCTTGTTTACAACTTATGAGTCTTATCGAAGGCTAAGCCGCCTAACTGAGTTACCCTATTATCACTCACTATACTAAGGTGTTCTAAAATACTTTAACTAACTAACTTTAAGCACAACTGCTACTCAATATATGTTTATTGCAACTTTATGAATGATATTAAGGCAAAAATAATACTTATCAATCAGTAATTCCACTTGTTTATCCACTTTTTTACACCACCAATTTCTACGATCAATCTCCGCCAAATATAGCCTCGAAACGAGATGGCGAAATGCGTACAACAGACGTTTATATAAGCGGACCTATTTGCACATTATATGACAGGTTTCCATCATTTCTATTGGCTAATACAATATACAATTCAAGCTAGGCATTGTGGAACACCCTCTAAGATACAGTGAAACCACCTGCTTGCCTAGAAACGCTAGCAACAGAATACCACGCCCCACTCAGCGCATCTGCAACCGAGTTGCTGTAATTACGTAACTAATGCAGTTGGTCAACAATCTGCCTATCTACTGGCTTGACCTTCCTCATTTACCAAATTAAACCTAAAGAAAGTAGATTTAAACATCCACAAATAGCAGAAATGCTACAACATTCCAGTGTCGATATTGGCTAGTTCTATAAACGCTGTTCACATTCCAAGAAAATGCAGTTAGGGCACCAAATCAATACATAGACAAAAAACAATGCATCACACACCATATCGACTTCTTTGGGAAGCACAATATAGTCTAAACTGGTTTGATCTGCGATTGCAGTACGTGTTCAGATACCACTGTGTCGGTACGGGAACGCATATGACTACTATTGGTCATTACTCAGAACATATGATACAGGAGATATTGGTTATAGAACATATGATACAGGAAATATTGGTTATAGAACATATGATACAGGATATACAAATCTAACAACAAGTTTGAGTGTATTTTCGCAGTTGTTTTAGCCAATTACATAATTTCTCAATACTCCGGCAGGCAGCTACCATACAAGTGATGATTTGTACTAGAAGGCATCACTAGAACGATGTTGTTTATTTCTGTTTCTTGCTTGTGCCTTTAGTAGTCATACGTGATTTTTCATACTCTATTATTAAAGCAATTCTTTCTAAGCTAATATACCTTCAAGATGAACAGTATCAAAACGTGATAATTTCCCATAAATACGTTCTGGGCTTTGTTCCGATGCACTTTGTGCAATGGACAGGTGTAGGCTGTTTTTTCAAGTATTCATTTATAATGTTATCAATACCACACACCTTTTTGTTTTTAAGTTTTTTAATTAGTGACAGTACTTCATCTTGTGTGAATGGTCTGTTTATGTGTTCATTTATTGACTGGGTAATCTTTCTTGGATCGAAAGGTATCTCACTAGCCGCAGTTTCACTTTCTGGTTTTACACACAAAGTTTTTCAATGTGGCTCATAAACATATCCATTGAAATATTTCCACATTTCTGATGATATGGGTAGAAGTTATTACACTTGTATTACACTTGTTTCAAAGTTGCTGCGTCATTGCTCTTGGTGTGGTGTTAAAATGAGCTCACTAACAGCAAACTGACGGGAGCTCCTGAGTCCTGGCCGACGTCTCTGTTCAGTGAAGGCTTCCCCCTGTAGATGTTAATTGCCTCCTTGGTCTTTCTTCTTTGGCAGTTCTCTTTGAGGTCTAAGACTTGTACATCTTTCATCGAACACTGGTAGCCTGTGTTCAACTTATGTTTGCTTATCTCTTATAAGAGTTGGCGACACGATAGATGTTCTTTAAATCGTGTGCCCAGTGCCCTCGCTGTTTCTCATATGTAGTGTTGGTCGATACCTGGGCATTGGATGTGATATTCCACCCCACACGTTGCTGCCTTGTCTGTTTTGTCTTTTAGGTGTCCCAGCAGGGACCTCAGGGTGTTGATAAGTTTGTGGTACACTGGTATGTCGTAGGACTTGAAAATGCTTGCCAATTGTTCAGATAGCTTACTAATATAGGGTAGACCTATGGCATGTTGTCTTCTGTTGGTTTCTTTGGTGTTGACATTCTCCTCATTTCTCCTGTGTAGTGTGGTGTTAAACGTCCAAGGTTTGTAACCGTTCGTTTTCACAACTTTCTTCATGTGCTCCACCTCTTTGGTCTTATCCTCCTCTTCGGTTACCAAATTTTCTGCCCTTTGGAAGAGTGTATTCACCACTGATCGTTTGTGTTCTAATGGGTGGTTTGAATGCCAGTTCAAATACTGGTCTGTGTGTGTTGTCTTCCGATACACCTTAACTTTGGTTGATCCATCGTCCTTCAGACATATACATGTGTCTAGAAAGGCTAGCATGTTGTCATGTTCTGGTTCGACTGTGAACTTCATGTTATCGTCCATTGAATTCAGATGGTGTGTAAACTGTTCTACTTCACTCCCTTGTAGCACTGTGAATGTGGCATCCACGTATCTCAACCTCAATCTCTATCTCAAAAGTTTCTTGAGAATGAATAACCAAGAAACCGGATCATCACTACATTCAAGGAAGTTTGACATTGTTTTATTTTTGGCAATGCTTTTGTCCCCAGTTGACATGCAATTGCAATGGATTTTTGGTACTCAAAAAGGGGGGTCCGTACCCTATGGACCCCTCCGCATATGGAATGGTACTTCGACCGATCAGTGCACTCATCTGAACGAAGAAAAATATGCTTAATGCTTATTGCGTGTGTCGTCAGTTAAAGTTGCATTCTGAGTTCCTCCATGTTTAAAATACAAATTTCCAGCGAGTCAACATGCCCCATGCACTATATATCATTTTCCTCAACTCCATCATCATCATCGTCACCACCACCATCATCATCGTCATCATCATCACTATCGTCACCACAATCATCATCATCGTCGTCGTATAGAGGCGGTCTTTCCAGGCTCTGCTGGGTTTGTCTTTCTTCCAAATGTCCTCTTCCACTTGACATGGTCCCATGCATCCTGTGGGTCGATACCCATCAGACTCAAGTCTACAGACACAGAATTCTGCCAGGTCTTCCTTGGCCTGCCGACGGGAGTTGTCCCATCCACCACTAACTAACCTTGTACAGCCCTTCACCAAGTCTGCGTCGTCCTTTCGCTCTACATGCCCCTACCACCTCCGCCTGCTTCTTCTGATCACATCCCCAATCGCCTCCACTCCTACTCTTCTTCTAAGCTCTGCACTGGGCTGTCTGTTGCTGAGTGATGCGCCACACATCCATCTCACCATCCTCATCTCAACCCTTTCCATCCTCGTGTCATGATCGGTCCTCATGGCGCACGTCTCGCACCCATACAACAGACAACTTCTGACACAAGCTGTGTACACCTGGCCCTTCATCTTCGAGAGGGGGCGCTTTGGAAGTCAGGAAGGTGTTAACTCCTTGAACTTCTACCAGGCACACCTCACTCTCGCTGTTACTGCTGCATCCACACCACCCTTCGCACTCAGCATGTCGCCCAGTTAGCAGAAGTTATTAGATAGATATTATGCCTTTGTATTTGCCAGGGAGGTTGTATTACATGGATATTTAAGTATGTATGAAGTATCAGTGTGAAGCGAAGCACACATCGAATGCTCGAGGGATTTTTACATCGGTTTCGCGTTGTTCCACCTCATTCCGTGGTTTACAGAACCCCGACATTTTGGAACGTCAACAATAACATGAACACATGTCATGTTCGATGGCAAAATCAAGACATTATTAATCGTGTTATTTGTATCAAAGACGTCATGTGCGGTACAAATTAATGCCGTTAGATCATAGCGTTATCTGTGATTAAGAATCATCGTGTCACAAGATTTCTCGTAGCATGCGTCAATAAGACAATATTGACAATAACAAGGACAATTTACTCCAGCTTCCAAGACAAAACAAAGTAACAATGACTATTGTTGTATGCACTGACAATTCAGTATCCCTTTCGTATTGTGTCATTTGTTCCATTCTGTTTAAATGCATCAATGAAAGTTTGTGTTGAACTACAGCTACAATTGTTATAAACCTGGTTGGCTTGTCATCATTCAGTGTAGTATACTGGTCCACTCGGTTTCTGCTTTACACTAGCATAATATGCAGTTGTCACCAACAATTTTTGAAATCGTCCAGCAACATATCAATATTATTAATCAGAACCACTTATTTCATCAACGGCATGCAAACGAAACGTCAAATAAGTTGTTTTTAGTGAAATACTTACAATATTCGTAAGACCATAATCACTTCACGCGCTATACGGAAGCACTCGGTTTCTGCCTCATCGTGTTCAAAATAATAACAGTGCGACAAATTGCAACGCATTCACTGTATCAATTCCACGGGCTGTTCGTTAACTTTCCTGTGGTTAGGGTGAATAGTTGCTTACAATTTCGCCCGATAAATTTTAATATTACAGTTGTTTACGTCACCGTCACCGATATGGTGCACTGTAGTCACGTGGACTGCGTTCGCTATGAAAATATCTGTCAAAAACCTGTTTGCCTCGTTTTAATTTTTGACAACTAACTTTGTTGCAAGTTTGTAGACGTCCTTTGCTCATTGTATGCGATATATCTGACTAAAGATGTATTTAATATGAGATCCAGCTATATAACCGTAATGAGGCAGAAACTCAGATAGGGCAGAAACCGAGCAGGTAACTATAGATAAAATATTGCATTGCCATGGAATTGCGCAACGCACGAACATGGGACACTAGATATATACCATTTCGAAAGTAAGGTTAATGTAAATCATTATGAGTATACCGTGGCGTGAATAATACTTTGAGCAAGTTTGTGACAGTGTGCCTACTGGCCCATCACATAGCCAAGCTTGTCATAACATTAAGTTCGTTTTTAAGATGTTTAATCTTAATGCATTGACATGTTGCATTAACATTTATTGTACAATATACATGTAATTGTACTTGAATATAATTGGTGGAAATAAAATACTAGTTTTATTTCATTATATCAATTACATTATTGAATGTAACAATTATCATAGAAGTGTAATAATATTTACTTGCCAGAAATATATTAATCGTAATTGATTACACTCATTTTCTAAGATATCATACATTTCACTAGTAAGCATAACTGATTACATAAATAAATAAATATCAAATTTAATAATCCTGTGCACAGAAGGGCACAAGTCACAAACAGGCCTGGGGTAACAGTAATATGTAATGATTACATATATTGAAGTAATAGTAATAGGTTGAGTAAAGACACAATGTAAAAGTAATAGGAAGCAATGTAATAGTAATTGACCTATTACTTTTATATTACTATCGGACATCTCAAAGTTAACTTTGGGTTGCGCTTATTTGTAGTCGGGTTATATAATTATTTACAAGGAAAAGAATATTCCACTGGTTTCACCCGGTTTTATGACAGCTCGTCTGTGAATCATGGCCACCAGTCTATATAGCACTAGCAGACATTGGGTCAGGTGACACTGGGACAGCTGCATGAATAAAGGGATTCAATAGTTCTTTGAATTTGGTTATCATGCCAACTATCCTATTCACACAAACCTATATGGGTTTAGTGGCTGTCTGCACATTACTAAGCCTAAACAACAGAGGTGTGAAAAACATTCTGATGTATTTGTACTAGTGCCAATAACTAACTGTCCACCAAGCAGCAGTAGTGCAGTATTGTTTAATTACACTGATTATAATTCAAAAATTTAAAGAGATAGCGACATTGCTTTTGTCTTTCATTCCTATACACACTTTAGTACTAAAATATAAATTGAAAAATATGTTCTATCCATAAACAGTGTAGTTAGTAGATAATACTAAATATGATAGTTACATTTTGTGGTACATATTTATGCATACCGTGTATTATACTATATAGTTCCGATGAAAAATGTAATAGTAATTGCTACAAATGTAATAGTAATATATCAAATTCAGCATGCAATAGTAATAGGAAGGAAACTCAGTAATAGTAATCGATTACATTATAATGTTATTGACCCCAGGCCTGGTTACAGATGTAGTCAAACAGCATTACAGCTGTACTGTTAACATGTATGGGTACGATTACTGAGAAAATGAGTGTAATCAATTGTATTTACTTGTGCATGTAATCATCATTACGTTAATAGCTTAGTCATTGTCTGTACATATTTACAACTTTCTGGTTGGTACCATATATTGGATAACATACCCAACAGCTGCAGACAAATCTGACATAATCGGTATACCCATATTTGACTGCTTGCATTGTAGTTGGAACTGAGGCATCTTTTAAATGGGCCAACAATTACACACGATTACTAGAAGCCAAGAATAACACTCATGAAATGTTCACTTATTATTCTGTGTTATATGAGCTACCTGTGTAATATGGTGTATTTAATGTTTCACATGTGGGGGGGCAGAGTAAAAAAACAGAAAATCGGGCCAAATGAAATAAACAATGACATACGGCAAAGAAGAGTTTTTTTTATCAAATTATGATGATTTATATTTATTTCAACAATTCCTGCAAATACAAACCATCTATAATACAATGTAATTATAATATGCAAAATGTTGTAGATCAGTTATTAACAATAAGGGAGAGTGTCAAAAACAACAATAATATAATATACAAAAAACAACATGACAAAATGCATCGAAATATAAATTATTTACATGTGAATGAAGACAAATTACAAATAAATATAGCAAGTTAATTATACTCCAGCCAGTTGTTGTGTTTATAAAATATAAATTTAACGACAAATGTAAGTTTTTACATAGCACAGTGTCCCGTCATCAGGACTGCTCAATGCGCTTTACACTTTACTCCCTGGCAGACCTGTTCAATCGAACACCATTTCGACTTCTCTGGGAAGCATTCAGCCATGCTGCAATTAATGCATGAAGACTATTCGTACACAAACATCCACCACTGTCTGTAGCCAGTGGTTGATATTCATTTATACATCTGAGTGAACTAAAGCAATGTAGAGTGAACAAACTTGTCCAAGGTTCGGCACGGCAGCACAGGATTCAAACCCTGGTTCTCTCAATTGGAAGTCTGATGCTCTAGCCACTGTGCCACTGTGCTC
Source organism: Escarpia spicata (assembly GCA_963995525.1). NCBI lineage: Eukaryota > Metazoa > Annelida > Polychaeta > Sabellida > Siboglinidae > Escarpia > Escarpia spicata. The sequence continues at coordinate 516,182 of CAXEFP010000775.1, forward strand.
CACATATCTGACATATGGAGACAACATGTATGAAACAGCGCTCCACAAGACACGTGTTTGACAATAACAATAAGTGTCTGAACAGTATATATAGTGGTATCCTTTTCCAGATATACTGATGAGCAGAAAATGTTCCACTGCTACATTTTGATGTATGCCTCAAAATAACATTTACATATTTAAATTCATAAACACATACAATAATGCATTTTTAGATTACAAAACAAACATTTGTATTTCTAAAATGTTATATTATTATGGTACAGAACCTGGCATCCAAATTATACATTTATATGCCGTATTCATTTGTAGCTTGTTCACTTATTGTATTGTTTCTCAGATGCTATGTCACTAATGCACATACTGTTGTATTCTGTTGTTACAACACTTGGCAATTTGACTACCAGCACAATAACCCTGTTTACAAGTAGGATTCACACAGCATGAAAGTGTGAAAATCTTATGACTTTGTGAGCAACTTTACAATGTTTTCTTCACAAACATTAACAATGTTTTACCCCATGTACATGTAAACACATGCTTCTGGTAATGTTTATATTTACTACCAGGTATGCACTTTTACACTAGTTTAGACGTTTATGATTTGTCTACATTCTTGGCCTAGCAAATATCTTTGTTTGGATAATAGAAATGTATATACCTGGCTGCAGCTAACTAGAGGCAGATCAAGAGTCACTTCACACCAGTGGATCCAAAACTAGTGATCCAGCCAGCAGCATTTAATATGTCACAACTCACAAGTACAACAGTTGGGGTTTTGAAGAGTGAAACTGGTGCAAGACAACTGGTCATAGATCAAGTGTAGTGGATATATGCTGAAGGTTCCTATGATATCATGCTGCATGGAATGATTCATCTCCCACCCAGTTCCTGTCATCTACGTCACAACTCACAAGTACAACAGTTGGGGTGTTGAAGAGTGAAACTGGTGCAAGACAACTGGTCATAGATCAAGTGTAGTGGATATATGCTGAAGGTTCCTATGATATCATGCTGCATGGAATGATTCATCTCCCACCCAGTTCCTGTCATCTATGTCACAACTCACAAGTACAACAGTTGGGGTGTTGAAGAGTGAAACTGGTGCGAGACAACTGGTCATAGATCAAGTGTAGTGGATATATGCTGAAGGTTCCTATGATATCATGCTGCATGGAATGATTCATCTCCCACCCAGTTCCTGTCATCTATGTCACAACTCACAAGTACAACAGTTGGGGTGTTGAAGAGTAAAACTGGTGCAAGACAACTGGTCATAGATCAAGTGTAGTGGATATATGCTGAAGGTTCCTATGATATCATGCTGCATGGAATGATTCATCTCCCACCCAGTTCCTGTCATCTATGTCACAACTCACAAGTACAACAGTTGGGGTGTTGAAGAGTGAAACTGGTGCAAGACAACTGGTCATAGGTCAAGTGTAGTGGATATATGCTGAAGGTTCCTATGATATCATGCTGCTTGGAATGATTCATCTCCCACCCAGTTCCTGTCATCTATGTCACAACTCACAAGTACAACAGTTGGGGTTTTGAAGAGTGAAACTAGTGCAAGACAACTGGTCATAGATCAAGTGTAGTGGATATATGCTGAAGGTTCCTATGATATCATGCTGCATGGAATGATTCATCTCCCACCCAGTTCCTGTCATCTATGTCACAACTCACAAGTACAACAGTTGGGGTTTTGAAGAGTGAAACTAGTGCAAGACAACTGGTCATAGATCAAGTGTAGTGGATATATGCTGAAGGTTCCTATGATATCATGCTGCATGGAATGATTCATCTCCCACCCAGTTCCTGTCATCTGTGTCACAACTCACAAGTACAACAGTTGGGGTGTTGAAGAGTGAAACTGATGCAAGACAACTGGTCATAGATCAAGTGTAGTGGATATATACTGAAGGTTCCTATGATATCATGCTGCATGTAATGATTCATCTCCCACCCAGTTCCTGTCATCTATGTCACAACTCACAAGTACAACAGTTAGGGTGTTGAAGAGTGAAACTGGTGCAAGACAACTGGTCATAGATCAAGTGTAGTGGATATATGCTGAAGGTTCCTATGATATCATGCTGCATGGAATGATTCATCTCCCACCCAGTTCCTGTCATCTATGTCACAACTCACAAGTACAACAGTTGGGGTTTTGAAGAGTGAAACTAGTGCAAGACAACTGGTCATAGATCAAGTGTAGTGGATATATGCTGAAGGTTCCTATGATATCATGCTGCATGGAATGATTCATCTCCCACCCAGTTCCTGTCATCTGTGTCACAACTCACAAGTACAACAGTTGGGGTTTTGAAAGTGAAACTGGTGCAAGACAACTGATCATAGATCAAGTGTAGTGGATATATGCTGAAGGTTCCTACGATATCATGCTGCATGGAATGATTCATCTCCCACCCAGTTCCTGTCATCTATGTCACAACTCACAAGTACAACAGTTGGGGTTTTAAAGAGTGAAACTGGTGCAAGACAACTGGTCATAGATCAAGTGTAGTGGATATATGCTGAAGGTTCCTATGATATCATGCTGCATGGAATGATTCATCTCCCACCCAGTTCCTGTCATCTATGTCACAACTCACAAGTACAACAGTTGGGGTGTTGAAGAGTGAAACTGGTGCAAGACAACTGGTCATAGATCAAGTGTAGTGGATATATGCTGAAGGTCCCTATGATATCATGCTGCGTGGAATGATTCATCTCCCACCCAGTTCCTGTCATCTATGTCACAACTCACAAGTACAACAGTTGGGGTTTTGAAGAGTGAAACTGATGCATGACAACTGGTCATAGATCAAGTGTAGTGGATATATGCTGAAGGTTCCTATGATATCATGCTGCATGGAATGATTCATCTCCCACCCAGTTCCTGTCATCTATGTCACAAGATTAACTGCATTTAGACCGTGTCATATTGTTAATATTTCCATCAACAACGCATATATCAGTTCTATAAATGGTTGTGTTATGCAAGACACGTTGGTCCTGGACATTCAAGTTGGTCAGCTTCTTACAAACAGATTAAAGAATTACAGCAGAAACGTAATAGGACCTGGAAATTACTCTGCCAAAAACTTGTTTTAATGTCTATATTGATCAACTGTACCATACATAAATATATGTGTAGGAGCAAAATGTTATTCAGCGAACATCTCCACCTTGTTCTGTTGTTTTTTCTCTTTTCGTACCACATCCACCCCATGTTCTGGAAACAAAATGTTTACATACCTGGTAATACTCCAAAACATTAATATTTTCCTAAAGTTGATTATATTTCATAGGTTGGAGAGGGTATAAATTATTTACAGAAAGAGCAAAACTTAATTTTGCTGAACATGAAACTGGCTATAGATATTCAATGCACTAGTTAGTCTACTGTACACTGTATGTGTTTAGATATTCATATTATTTAGATTAGTGACGCGTAGCTTATTAGTAGACAAGTAGACTTATCTAAGTTACTGAGAGAGCGCCAAAAGCCGCGTATGCACTGAGTGCGTGCACCTTGAATGGTGTGAACAATTCTACACACAGGAGCAGGCTCCTTGAAAATGTGCTAGATTATTAAATTCTTGATGAATCGGACCTTCAAGTATGTTCACTGGTATGTACGAATGTAATTAATATAATAATTCATGAAATTAGTTCTCAATAATTGTATGCGTGTAATGGTTATCTACTCTCCTGCTGGGTTTACATGCTACTATCATACTGGACTATTTTCCGTGCGTCTTATGGAAATTATAGCAGTAGTTTCTCGGTTTGATGCCGATAGACTTTCTTTTTTAAGTGTAACATACACTTATGTTTTACAATCTTTAAATCCCTTAATCCACTTTGTTCTGGACAGGAACGTACAAGTATTATCATACAGGATCACTTTCCGTGCATCTTATGGAAACTTATTTTATTTGCAGCTGTAATGGTAAAAACTTGAATTTAATTAATTTATTGTATTGCAAACAATCAGCATTGGAAACATTTACCCAGTGCATTTGTGAACTGAAATTGTGTGAATATGTTGTGATGCATACATAGAATAAACCTACAAAGTTTGGTGCATGTATCTCAATGTTAAATGTGTTGTTGCTATGGACATTGGTTTTTCACATTGCCCAATTTTTAAACCTATTTTTCTCAAAACGTCGCTTTTATAAAGTTTGCTTAATTTGTTAGCAATAAATCAAAAACTACTGAAGATATTTCAACAAATGAGGTATCATTTTAAAGGTTGTGGTCTATAAAATAAAAAAGGCACAAAACTAAAAAAAAAAAAAAAATCTTATTTTGCGACTTAATACCCACTTCGCTGTGACAAGTCACTTATGTATATGGTCGATTCTCACAAAACCTGGACACGTCGATTTGGCGACTTTCATGTATCGTATTCATTTGTTAATATGAGAAATTAAACATATGAAGATTTGAAGGGAAACATCATGGGACACCTTAGTATGGATATTCCTGCCAGAGAGAGGGGTTTTAAGTTGCATGTCCGATTTGTGTGATACCACACGAAACGCATAGACCGTCGGACTTGCAACATCTTGTGTCTCTATAATATTAGACATTATGTATTTTATGGCTTGCTGGTACACAGCACAGATAAACCGTCACGTGTAATGTAAATTCATTAGCTGTCAACGCACGTTTAAGTAGTTTTCTTGTTGCTTTAAGCACACCAAAGAGACGCGGTCGAGACACGTTTTCGATGCGTCTTGACCGCGTTTTGAGCATCTCGTCTCAACCGTGTCTCAAGCTAGTTCCCAGCCAGTCCTGAGGTGATGTGCCCGCACACCAAGGAGACGAGAATGCGTCTTGAGGCAAGACGGGTCGATGCGTGTACTTACACGGCGAATGCAAAACTAAAATGGCAGGGTTTTCTTGCTAATTTTGGAAGAACACGGTGATATAACCTATTCCCAGAAACAATGCTATGTTCCCTTAGGTTGTGCGAATATATGCAATAGGCGATACAGGTGGCCACTTTGACTGCCGTCCTACGGCCACTGTGCAGTTCTACTGTATTTTTCAGTTGTGAATATACTCATTTGTTTGCCAAGATGAAGTGGCGATATTGGAACGACACTACACAATCTAATTGCTTTGACAGTTAATAGATTTCCTGTTGTAAACAATGTTATGTCGTGAGAAAAATAAATACCTTGGGCATGTATGTCGCCAAGGCACAACACTTGAAAATTTGCAATTTTTGGACACTGAAAACATGTTTTTCAGCAAAGTAATATATATTTTATTTGTAAATCCATCATTTGCTGGAATAAATAGAAAACACTGTGGGGTAGGGATGTCCACTTTCCAACCATTATTTTTATACAAAATTCTAGATAATATGTAAACTAAACGCCCTGGGGGTTGGGACCCTCTCCCACCCATGTTTTTGGACAAAACACTTGAAACTGTACATTCTTGTAACACTTTGATTATGATTTTCAGCCAATTACTATATTTTAATTGTAACTGAAGATTTGTTTGCTCAAAAGGGGGTCCAGACACCCTATGCCCCTTCTGGATCAGCACATGTGTAGGGCCTACGACCTACCATGTGATTCCATACCAGTTCCTCTTTGGTAAGTGGAACTGCTTCGTCTCATCTTGACCGCGTCTCGTCGACGTTAAACACATCATGTCTTGACACAAGACGCGGCGGAGATGAGGTCAGGATAAGGTCAAGACGCGTTGAGACGCTCCCAAAATATCAAACATGTTAGATCCTCGAGATTTGCTCAAGACTCCTTCAAGACGCGCTCGAGACGCCTTGAGATGGTTTCGCTATTGCACGTCAGTTCTCATTTTGGTGAAAATTGGCATTATTAACAATACAAAGCAGGAATAACTTGTTTGTGAAATAATTTATACCCCGCGAAACGCATAGATACTGCATGAAAGAGAAAGCGTAGAAACACGTGCTGCCCTAAATCTACAATTTATGGTGACATGCATTAATGAGAATGTCAGTACAGTATGTTTTATGAAAAACACATCTTTTTATTATATACCCGACAACAGAATCATAATAACTAAACTCACTATTGTGTTATTGTCAGGACACAATGAAATAACAACTTGATATGTTGTTTTAATGTAAACTATGTTGCCAAAGCAAAGTATTGTGTTATCCTCATTAAACTATTACACTTTAGTGGATAAAGTGTAGTATTGTGTTATCCTCATTAAACTATTACACTTTAGTGGATAAAGTGTAGTATTGTGTTATCCTCTTTATACTATTACACTTTAGTGGATAAAGTGTAGTATTGTGTTATCCTCATTATACTATTACACTTTAGTGGATAAAGTGTATTATTGTGTTATCCTCGTTATACTATTACACTAGTGGATAAAGTGTAGTATTGTGTTATCCTCATTATACTATTACACTTTAGTGGATAAAGTGTAGTATTGTGTTATCCTCGTTATACTATTACACTTTAGTGGATGAAGTGTAGTATTATGTTATCCTCTTTATACTATTACACTTTAGTGGATGAAGTGTAGTATTATGTTATCCTCTTTATACTATTACACTTTAGTGGATAAAGTGTAGTATTGTGTTATCCTCGTTATACTATTACACTTTAGTGGATAAAGTGTAGTATTGTGTTATCCTCATTATACTATTACACTTTAGTGGATAAAGTGTAGTATTGTGTTATCCTCATTATACTATTACACTTTAGTGGATAGATAAAGTGTAGTATTGTGTTATCCTCATTATACTATTACACTTTAGTGGTTAAACTATGTAAACAAATGCCTACAGGAGGAATATTATGATAGACCGTGATACCACGCAAAAGACATATCCAAGTTACAATTACAACGTGAAACACATAGTTAAGATTGGCTCATTCTAACCAAAACACCATGGACATGCGCTAAGTTATGCAACAATCAAGCGTACTCATTTAACATAATTTTCAAAATAAATTATTCGCAACATGGTGAAATTAATTATCATGCAATATCTACACTACACCCTGATAATAATTTCTCAAAATTGTTTCACGAATAATGTTTCTAAAAGTATTAAACTTATATGTAAATCCCAGAGATGTCACAGTTATAATGGCCTTGCATACTTATGTCAATCTGAAGCTCAGGGTTTTACTGTTAGGTGACATTTGTGTGTCATTTTATGTCAAAACTGTGTTTTCGCGTGGTGTCGTATTCGCGGTTATCGATTAGCAAGTTAAGTCAGTGTATCTCATCCAGGTTTGAAGTTGGAAGCATTTCATTTTGATCACAATGTATATATGTGACTGAGTTATTTGTTATTAAAAGGCTTTCGCGTGATAGCGCATTTACTGACCATTTTCATGTTTTTTCGGATAAAGATGATCTCGGCTAAATTTGACTGATTACATGTAAATGAGTCATGCAGACATATGTAATATATTTTAAGGCTTGCATTTAATATTGGAATAAAGCTTGTTTCTTTCTCGATTTAATGCATGGTATCGGTTAAATAGTATACAGATGAAAATAATTCTAAAAAATAATTAGTTATTCACGCTAGCGCAACCATTTTTAGTCGTTTGGGCCATTAGCTGCCACATCTCAGAAACCATTCAGCAACTTTTTTTCTAATTTTGCATGGACATATCTTAGGGTACTGCTACTATGCACGAGAAATCTGTATTGGATTGAAACATTCTAAGGACCCCGTCAGGCCCCCAAGGGCCCAAAAAGCTGGTAATTTGTCACATTTTGCCTATTTGTTTCTAATTTTGCATAGATGTATCTTAGGGTGCTGCCACTATACACAAGAAATCTGTATTGGATTGAATCATTTAAAGGGCTCCTCAGGGGCCCCAAAGTGCAAAAGATTTACATTATCTAGTGATGTGGTTTTGAGATGGACCCTTGAGACCACCCCCAACAGTAAATGTTGTGTATTGTGCCAGAAACTGTGCCAGGCCTCAGGCCACCCTGCATTGTTCCAATGAGACCTTGACTAATCTTTAATTGGTCACAGGCACAGCAGACACATTTGACCCCTGTTAAACTCAGTTGCCTGCAGCTTTTAAACTGTATCTTCAAAACTATTGATTTTCTATAAATGCAAGTTGTGTTTATTTTGATGTTCATTTAATTATAATTATAAAATGGTGTGACTGTGGTGTCTATTGGTTAAAGATGTATTGTCACCTGTAGGTGACAAACATAGAAAATTAATATTCTGGACAACTATAGAGTGAAATATCCTACATTTTATATATATCAAATGCATTCTACTGTTCTGTTTACACTTGCCATGCCTTGTGTAGACATGGTACTGTGTAAATCAGTTGTATCAATATAGACTAATAATTACAGATTCATAATATAGTTGACACCTGAAACAACCAAATGTCAACCATTAGAAGAGTTGACATAGTTCCGCTATACACAAGAAATCTGTATTTGCTTGAATCATTCTAGTGTCATCAGCATATAGTAGAACATACATTTGCAAGAAAATGTCTACATCATCATCACTAAGGTTGTTGTAAATTTCACCAGCTGCCATGTCAAGTCCCTTATAACTATGACTAACAGTGTTCAAAATTCAGGTAAATAGCAAATAACAAAGGAGACAAGTTTTCGCCTTGCTGTACCTCTACATCACATGAGAAAAAGGCTGACACAGCCTGGCCCTGTTTTTTTAACTATTCATCAATACCATATGCCTTTTGTTTTTGAGTTTTTAGTCCTTTGGCCGAAGGTCCAAGGGACTATTGCCATCACTCTGCGTCCGCCGTCCGCCGTCCTCCATCCGCCGTTAGCTGCCGTATCTCAAACCGTTCAGCAACTTTTCCTCTAATTTTGCATAGACATATCTTAGGGCACTGCCACTATGCACAAGAAATCTGTATTTGATAGAATCATTTTAAGGGCTCCCTAGGGCTTCCAAGGACCCCAAAACTAATAAAAATGTAACATTTGGCCTATTTTTTTTTAAACCGTTCAAATTGTTTTCTAATTTTGCATAGATACATCTTAGGGTGCTGCCACTATATACACGAAATCTGTATTTGATTGAATCATTCTAAGGGCACCTAAGGGGCCTCCAAAGTGCAAAAGTTTTACATTATCTAGTGATGTGGTTTTGAGAAGGGCCCTTGAGACCACCCCCAACAGTAGATTTTGTTTATTGTGCCACAAAGTCAACACCAAGACTAATCAGTGCAGCCTAGTGTTACTGTTCCATTGAGACCTTGACTAATCTTTAATTGGTCACAGCTCCCAGGCATAGTAGACACACTTGACACCTGTTAGACTGAACAGTTGCCTAACACTTTTTATCTTCAAAACTATTGATTTTCTATAATTGAAAGTTGTGTTTATTTTGATGTTCATTTAATTATTATAAAATGGTGTGACTGTGGTGTATATTGGTTAAAGATGTATTGTCTGTAGAAACCTGTAGGTGACAAACATAGAAAATTAATATTCTGGACAACTATAGAGTGAAATATCCTACACTTTATTGATATCAAATGCATTCTACTGTTCTGTTTACGCTTGCCATGCCTTGTGTAGACATGGTACTGTGTAAATCAATTGTATCAATATAGACTAATAATTACAGATTCACAATATAGTTGAAATGAAACAACCAAATGTCAACCATTAGAAGAGTTGACATAGTTCCGCTATACACAAGCAAGAAATCTGTATTTGATTGAATCATTCTAGTGTCATCAACATATAGTAGAACATACATTTTCTATATCATCATCACTAAGGTTGTTGTAAATTTCACCAGCTGCCATGTCAAGTCCGTTATAATTGTGACTAACAGTATTCAAAATGATTCAGGTAAATAGCAAATAACAAAGGACACAAGTTTTCTCCTTGCCATACCTCTACATCACATGAGAAGAAGGCTGACACAGCCTGGCCCTGATTTATACATGATTTAGCATTTATACTGCATGAAATTATCTTAGACCACAGGGAGGACCGGTCTACTAAATCAAATGCTTTCTTATAATCGATGAAGGCACAATAAAGCCTTTTGCGTCGAGACAAATACAATTCAACCAATACCCCTATTTGAACACTGCCTGTTCTTCACCTATTACATTCGCTTTGTTTAGGTATGTGGTCAGTCTGGTGTTCTGAACAATCACTAAGGATTAATGAACACTTGTGCAGAATGTCACCCACTTGGCAGGTTTAATTGATCTATTCAGCAATGCGGACACTGCTTAGGCCTCACTCTGGACACTGTTAGTTAAGTTATTAAATAAATTCTGATCGGGATATGGCGCCTTGCAAGCGGAAAGTCAAGGCAAAGCGACACTTGGTGTGCGATCACTGCTACAGCTGGGTAGATTTTGCATCGTCCGGGTGTGGAAAGTCATGGGCAGAAACCTGTAGACTGTAGAGAAGGAGGGAGGGAAGATGGAACGGGAGAGGAGAGAGGAAAATGAGACGGGACGAAAGAAGAAGGGACGAAGGGAAGTGAGAGCAAATATGATAGAAGAGAAGTCGATAAAAGGGACGCTGACAGGAGGAAAGGTGACAAGAGAAAAAGCGACAGGAAAGAATGGATCGGAAGAGAATGTGACAGGAGAGAAGACGGCAGGGGGGAAAGACAACAAACAGACAAATGCAAACCGAAGAAGGAGCTATTCTAAGGCAGTGATTGAGGGGGCAATGAGGAAAGAGAGGGTGTTTATGGGTGACTCCATTATGAGAAAGACGGACAAGACACTGAGCGAGGGGAAGGACATCGTTGTTTGTTTACCGGGGGCTAGGATTGAACATGTAACTGACAGGGTAGAGAAGGTATTGGGACATGGAAAGGGGGGGGGTCTATACTGGTACATGTAGGAACAAATAATGCAGACAGGGAGGGAACAACTGCGATAGTACAGAAGTATAGACAGTTAGTGAGGAAGCTAAAGAAGACGAGAGTCGAACAGGTTATTTTGTCAGGAATTTTGCCAGTAATGGGAGGAAGGGGGGCAACGTATAGAAACTGCAAGAGGATGGCGATCAATGCACTAGCTGAGCAGATGTGTGAAGAAGAGGGGGTGGGATTCACAGATTTATGGGGATACTTTGTTGGGAGGGAAGATATGTACATGAGAGATGGCCTCCATCTTAGTGGAAAGGGGGAAGCAGTTTTCTCAGAGAATCTGCTGCAATCTGTTGACAGTGGGACAGGTTGCATCTATTTAAACTAGATTCGCAGGGGGGACTCACAGAAAAGCCTGAAAATGGAGGCATAGATAAAGACAACACAAATAAATCAACAAATAACAGTCTGGAAAACTCTTCTGAAGCTGGATATAAATGTGTTTGTTTAAATGCAAGGAGTATAGTAAACAAAAGAAATGAACTAAACATTATGGTAGAAGATATTGACCCTCATATAATAGGTATAACCGAATCCTGGACCACCACCGATATATCAGATGCTGAATTGGGACTGACAGGATATGTAATGTTTAGAAAAGATAGAATAGGAAGAAAGGGAGGTGGAGTTATTTTATATATTAAAGAATCTATTCAGGCTTATGAAATAAAATTAGAAAGAGAAGCAGATTGCGAAGAAGCTGTTTGGTGTAACATAGTTACAGGAAACTCAACGTTAACAGTTGGGTTAGTTTATCGAAGTCCAAACATAAGCATAGAAGAGAATGAAAAAATACAAAACGCTATAAGGGAAGTAAGCAAACGGGACTGTATTATTATGGGGGATTTTAACCATGGGCATATACAATGGAAATCTCTACAGAGTATGGGGAGAGAGGACCACAAGTTTTTAGTTTTAGTTCAAGATACATTCCTTTCTCAACATGTGCTAGAACCAACCAGGGGTGAGAATGTGTTAGACATAGTTTTGTCCTCACAGAATGAATTAGTTGACAATGTCAAGATATGTGAGCCACTGGGGAGTAGCGATCACAACCAGATACATTTTACCATCAAAGTAAAATCAGAAAGGAATAGCAAAAAGCAGTATAGGAGAAATTTCCACAAAGGAAGGTATAAGGACATGAGGAAATATTTAGCAAAGATAGACTGGAATAAGACACTGAAAAATAAGACGGCAACAGAATGCTGGAATATATTAAAGAGTGAAATTAAGTGCATAATCGATAAATTTGTACCCTTCAAAAAACAAGGAAAACGGTCCAAAAAGAAACACTTATCGAAAGAAGCCATTAGAAAAATTAAGTATAAACAAATGATGTGGAAGTCATATAGATGTACTGGAAATGATGAAGACTACAACAATTATTATGAAGCACTTAACCAAGCTACAGCTCAAATTAGAAATTCAAAGAGAAGCTATGAACAACAATTAGCTTGTAATATAAAACATGACAGCAAGAGTTTTTATGCGTATGTTCGAAGCAAACAGAAAGTTCAAGATAAGGTCGGTCCTCTAGAAGATAGTGCTGGAAATATGATATCAGAGGGATTCATAATGGCAGAAGACCTGAATGAGTATTTTAGTTCAGTGTTTACCAGGGAAGATATTAGTTCACTGCCAATACCAGAGGCTAAGTTCAAGGGGGCAGATTCAGACTATTTAGGACAATTAATTGTAACCCCGGAAATGGTAGCTAAGAAAATAAGGGCTATGAAGGAAAATAAATCACCTGGAGTGGATGGTATTCCACCCAAACTACTATTGGAAATTGTAGAACAAATTAGCATACCACTTGCAACAGTTTTCAACTTGTCATTAGAAGAGGGAGTGGTTCCTTTAGAATGGAAAGAAGCAAACATTATACCGTTATTCAAAAAAGGTTCGAGAAACAAGTCAGAGAACTATAGACCAGTGAGTTTAACATCAGTGATTTGTAAATTATTAGAAAGACTAATTAAAGATCACATGGTGGATTTTCTTGTTAAACAAAACTTGATAAACCCATCTCAACATGGTTTTTTTAAAGCGAGGTCATGCTTAACAAATATGTTATGTTTTTTGGAAGACATCACTAAGTGGGTAGATGAGGGAACACCAATAGATATCGTCTACTTAGATTTTCAAAAAGCTTTTGACAAAGTACCACATCAAAGATTACTGCTTAAACTAAAGGCCCATGGCATAGGAAATGGTATAATAAACTGGATAGAACAATGGCTGATTGACAGAAGACAACGTGTAGTAGTTGATGGGGAGGATTCAAACTGGAAATCGGTATTGAGTGGGGTACCACAGGGATCAGTATTAGGTCCTATATTATTCTTAATATACATCAACGATTTGGATGATGAAATAACAAGCAAGGTTTTGAAATTTGCGGATGATACAAAAGTGTTTAGAAGGATTAAAAGTGATGGAGATAGACAGCATTTACAAGATTGATGAAATGGTCTGAAAAATGGCAAATGATGTTCAATTTTGGGAAATGTAAATGCCTCCACATAGGACATGGGAACGAAGAGGTAGAATATACAATGGGGGGTACTGTACTAAGTACTACTGTAAAAGAAAAGGACTTAGGGTTAACCGTTAGTGCTGATATGAAGATTTCAGAGCAGTGCGGAATTGCAGCTTCAAAGGGAAATCAAATCCTTGGATTAATTAGGCGAAACATAACGTATAAGGAAAAAGAGCTAATAATACCGCTGTACAAAACAATAGTTAGGCCTCATTTAGAATATTGTATTCAAGCGTGGAGGCCATATCGCAGGAAGGACATAGATATGCTAGAAAGAGTGCAGAGGAGAGCAACTAAAATGATACAAAATCTGAGGGATCTTAGTTATGAAATACGCCTAAAAAAATGCGGTTTAACAACACTAGAGACCAGGAGATTGAGAGGAGATCTGATAGAAGTGTTTAAAATATTGAAGGGTTATGAAAATATTGATAGAAATATGTTTTTCTCAGTTAAGAAAGATAGAAGGACTAGAGGACATGATCTTGCATTAGCAAAGGAGCAGAGTAGATTGGATATAAGAAAGTTTTCATTTTCACAAAGGACTGTAAATGAATGGAACAGATTACCTGCTGATTGTGTGGGTGCTAGTAGCGTGAATATGTTTAAAAATAAAATCGACACATACCTCAGACGGGCGGGATACACATAGATAAAAAGGTCGGACTCTCGAAAAGCCAAGGGCTTCCTTGTCCACCTGCTACCTAGAGTTAATTCTCTGGGTGGCAATCTTGTTAAATCTTGTTAAACTGTCACTCACAGTGTTGTGTATTGTCTTAGTTGGTGCATTGAGCTAATCTACTTGACCATGAATCAGTGGTGGCTCTGGTTGTGTATTACACCCAGCTGTGGAGCTAAGATTCTCTGCCTGCTATTGTTTGATGGAAACTGTGACTAATCTGTAATTGATTACTGGCACTAGCTTGTGTCAACAGACAGCATTAAGACCCCTGTTAAACTGGACAGTCGCCTGTAGGTTTTAAACTGTGTCAAACAGTGAGTCTACCTTTTGCTCTCAAATAATCTGTCCTCTTAGTTTTACACATAAAGACATAATCTGGCATAACTTGATGTCTTTGTAGCAGTACATTTGTACTTCCAGTGTATCATTGCAACATAACATACATATTACATACTGTGTGCCACATTTGAATGTTGTGCATGTAATATTTCCATGCAATCCATTTGCATATATAATGTAAAACTTCAACAGCCGTTTTCTTCATTTTCACTTTTTGATCCCTACCATGTTCAATGCTCCATAACTTTGCCAATTTTTGTAGCAGTCATATTTTTTGAAACCGTGTAAAGCACCCTACCAAACCTTTACAAGGATGTAAGAAAACAATGTTACAATTTTTCTGACTTATCACTCATTTGGTCAGCCGGGGTCACATATAGACATATTAGTCCAAAGGACTTCAGGGCCACTTGGCCCATTTTTTATTTGCATTAGTACCTCATTTTGCGTGAATGGTCTGTTTATGTGTTCGTTTGATTGGGAAATCTTTCTTGGATCAAAAGGTATCTCACTAGCTGCAGTTTCACTTTCAGGTTTTTCAAAGTGGTTCATAAACTTATCCAGTGAAATATTTTTTATAATATTTTTCACTGCTGTTACTTGCTTTATTAAGTATATCCCATTATTCTGGGATATACTTAATAAACCCAGGTTAGCCCAACCCATTTTGGGCTAAACTGTGTTAAACCTGGGTTAAACTATTTTTAACATTCAGAACTATGTAACATTTCTGAACAATCACTAAGGATTAATGAACACTTGTGCACAATGTCACCCACTTGGGACTGAGGGGCAGGTTTAATTGATCTATTCAGCAATGAGGACACTGCTTAGGCCTCACTCTGGACACTGTCACTCACAGTGTTGTGTATTGTCTTAGTTGGTGAGTTGAGCTAATCAACTTGACCATGAAACAGTGGTGGCTCTGTTAACTTTAGAGGATGGAGGATGAATCCAGTTGTTGGCAGTGAACACTAGTGCTGAGAGGGTAGATTACCACCTACCAGTCTCCAAAGCTCTATATTTTCAAAAACTGTTCAGTACCTTTTTTTTATTTTGCATAGATGTATCTTAGGGTACTGCTACTATACACAAGAAATCTGTATTTGATTGAATCATTCTAAGAGCACCTCAAGGCCCCCCAAAATGCAAAATTGTCCTCCTGTTTCTCTGCTGCTCCCTCCTGCAGTCCCACTGATCTCTATTTATAACAGACAGACAGACAGTATTTGCTTGAATCATAAGCACATAAACTACAATATAATATTCACTGTAAGGTCAGGGAAGCTCCCATTAAGACAATTATATGCAGCTATCATGGGAGCCAACTTACTGATGTAACTGGATAGTGGACTTTACTCTGATCACTTACTAGTTTCAGTGAACAGTAAACATGTAAACATTTTACTTCCATCATAACCCTTAATGATCTGTAACTATGATTCACCAAAAAACATTTGATTAATAATTACCTACAGGGTTGTTTGATTTATGCCGGGCAGAAACTGTTTCTGCCTGGCAGAAACAGCAACAATATGAAATACATGTCATTGATAGGCAAACATGTTCTTTTTATAGAAAATGTCTACGTATGATAACTATTTGTCCGCCCTGCTCACAATAAACATCACATGAATGATAAAAGGAAGATCATTGCCACTTAACTTGTGGATTATTATTATTATAAAACTGCTCTGCTACTGCTTGGTAGACAGTAAGCTGCAACTGTCTTTGAGTTTGTTTAGCCACCCTACTATTTATCTACGGCTGCCTCCTGCAGTCACTGATATCTATTTATAACTCGATAGTGGACTTTGCCCTGATCACTGGGGTTGCTCAGTTGGGGGACCAGCTGTAAACCTGTGTATTTGACAATGGCAGGCTCACTGCCTGCCATTGAGTTTTTTTATTTGCATTAGTACTTCATCTTGCGTGAATGGTCTGTTTAATATGTATATGTAATATTTCCATGCAATCCATTTGCATATATAATATAAAACGTCAACAACCGTTTTCTTAATTTTCACTTTTTGACCTTTACCATGTTCAATGCTCCACAACTTCGCCAATTTTTGTAGCGGTCATAATTTTTGAAACCGTGTAAAGCACCCTACCCAGCCTTTACAAGAATGTAAGAAACATTTTTACAATTTTTCTGACGTATCACTCATTTGGTCACATATTAACGTATTAGTCCAAAGGACTTCAGAGCCTCTTGGCCCATTTTTACATATTGTTTGCCCACATTCATTATACATCATATGGTGTTGTGTTGTGCGTATCCTTTGAATTATGTTTGAATGGTTGGCCATTTAATGAAATAAGACAAATATGTCCAGGTTTTGTGAGAATCGACCGTATATACACCCCTGTATATAATATATAAATATCAGACAACCCAGCAAGAAGACCCAATAGCTCCTCACTCTTCAAAGAAAGCAAAATCGACAAATTCCAGAGGAGGTTCATCAGTATTTTATCTTCCGCAGAAAATAAACCTACGTGTCATGACCATAAACTGTCGCAGTATAATGAACAAAAGAGCCGACCTGGAAGCATCCATAAACTACATAAAACCAGACGTTATCTGTGGCTGTGAGTCCTGGCTTAGTAACAACATAAAGTCCAATGAAGTGTTCCCAGATAACTACACCACCTACAGGAAAGACCGCAACGCAGTAGGAGGCGGTCTTTGTGCTAGTACGAAAATACCTCATATCCTCTACTGAACCAGACCTGAATAGCGACTGCGAAATCATGTGGGTCAAAGTACAACTCCATAACAAAAGTAACCTAATAATAGGCTCATTCTACATGCCACAACGCTGCCACAAAACCATATAAGAACTAAATAAATCCCTAACAAAGATCACAACAAACTCGAAGCAAAAACAAATAATCCTCTGTGGAGACTTCAACTGTCCCGATACACTATGGGACACAAGCACTGTGAAAACGTGCGCCCCAGAGCGATCCGTTCAACAAGTCCTCATTGACACAACAGAAAATGTGCAGCTTACACAAATCCACACTAGAGAGGGCAAGTTACTAGACCTAATCTTTACAACAAATTCCACAGTCATGACAAACTCTGCTTCTGTGCCAGGGATATCAGATCATGACATCATCGTCACGCATTTTGATGTAAGAATCCAACACCAAAACAAACAACGCAGGAAAATTTACCAATTTTCTCGCGCTGACTGGGATAATCTAATTTCATTTCATCATCCTGTCTAATGAAATAAAAACTCAATACATATTAAGTACATGCTCAGAAACTTTTGGACAATCTTAAAAAACGCACTAGTGAAATCTATCAACAAACATATCCCATCAAAGCTCAACTCCAGTCGGTGCAATCTCCCATGGCTAAACAGAAAGCTACAAAGACTACTAAAGCGAAAGAGAAGACTGTACGATAAAGCTAAGAAAACAAACAACTGGGAACATTACAAATTCATACAGAAAACATGTAGACCACGAAGTTTGCTTAAAGGAGAATGGGATTTTATTAATAACACCATCACCACAAGTCTCCAAACAAAAACTCAAAGCCATTCTGGCACTATATCAAAAGTAGAAAACAAGACAACATTGGAGTAGCTCCGCTAAAAAGGATGGATCACTGGTGTGTAACAGTAAGGAGAAGGCTGAGATCCCCCTGGACCAGTTCCAGAATGTCTTCACGAAAGAAGACAGATCCGTCCCCCACACCTTGATTGATCCCCCCACAACACCCCAATATATGTGACATTAAAATTGACACTACCGGAGTAAGTAAATTACTCAAGTCCATCAAACCGCATAAAGCATGTGGCCCTGACCAGATCCCCAATGCTGTCCTTAAGAAGGGTGTCGACACTCTATCCCATGCACTCCGAGACATCTTCCAGAGATCCATAGACACAGGCAACCTACCATCAGACTGGCGCACAGCAAATGTATCGGCTGTCTTTAAAAAAGGAGATAAGCACCTACCAGAAAACTACCGCCCCACCTCCATGACATCGGTCCCATGCAAAATTCTCGAACACATAATCTACCATGACCTACCTAGAAGAGCACAACATCCTAACACACCTCAACCACGGCTTCAGAGCAGGCTTCTCATGCGAAACACAACTCCTAACCACCACGCATGGCATATTCTCTTCTTTCGATTCTGGAACTCAAGTAAACATAGCAATATTAGACTTTAGCAAGGCTTTTGACACAGTCCCCAACACAAAACTCCTCCATAAATGATCCCATTAGATGGCATAACCGGAACCACGCTCAAGTGGCTAGAAAACATCCTCACTGACAGATCCATGAAAGTTGTGCTAGACGGCGAAACGTCGAGAGAAATACCCGTCAAATCCGGTGTCCCGCAAGGCACTGTACTTGCCCCCCTACTATTCCTCTGTCATATAAATGACCTACCAGCATCAATAAAATATAAAGTCCGCCTATTTGCAGACGTCTGCCTACTATACAGAGAAATCAAAACATGCAACAATCACATTGCACTACAACATGACCTAAAACAACTTCAAAAGTGGGCAAAAGATTGGGGTATGAACTACAATAAAAACAAATGCTACATCCTCAGTGCAAAACATAAAACTGACTATTTCTACACCCTAAATAACACCACCCTAGAACGTGTAAACTGCAACCCCTATCTTGGTATCTCTATCTCCGACGACCTTAAATGGCACTCCCACATCGCAACAGTAATTAAAAAAGCAAACTTGGTTTCCTAAGGCGTAACATACGACACTGTCCTATAAACAGCAAACGGACCGCATGTATTGCCCTTGTGCGCGCTGCCTTAGAGTACGGAGCCATAGTGTGGGACCCATACCATCAGGGAGACATAGATAAACTAGAGCGTATCCAACACCGCGCTGCTCGTTTCATTACCGGCGACTACCACTCCAGACATGAAGGATCGATCACAAACATATTAACATACCTAAAACTCAATACCCTGCAAAGCAGACGTCGGGACATACGACTTAAATTCATATACAAAATAGCTGAGGGATCTATCCCAGCCATCCCCGCAGAAACATACTTTCGGCCCCAAAGAATAAATAAAAGACGCATCCAACCCAAACATTTCCCAGAACACGTATCCTCAAACTTTGTACAACACCTAACAACCAATAACACCAGGTGCTACACAGTACCTGCATCCCACACCGACCAATTCAAAAACTCATACTTTGTAAAGACAATAGTAGACTGGAATAAACTAAACGAGTCGCAGATCCAGGCTGAGACCATAAACGATTGCAGTCGCCTATCCTGCGGCCCAAACACTCAGTAACACCATACGCACCCACCCCGTCGTAATCCATACCCAACAGTGGCTCCTTA
Organism: Escarpia spicata; assembly: GCA_963995525.1. Taxonomy (NCBI): domain Eukaryota; kingdom Metazoa; phylum Annelida; class Polychaeta; order Sabellida; family Siboglinidae; genus Escarpia; species Escarpia spicata. The sequence goes on from CAXEFP010000775.1 coordinate 536,021, forward strand.
CGATGTAAATAATTATAATATAATTATATATATATATTATATATAAATTATATATATATATATATATCTGTTTACATACGTTACTGTTTTTTTCCACAATTCAACCTTTGTAAAATTTACAGAAGTAATAACTGTACATAGGATGATTATAGCACCATACGCACCCACCCTGTCATAAACCATAGCCAACAGTGGCTTCTTACGACGTAAATAATTATAATATAATTATATATATTATATATAAATTATATCTGTTTACATACATTACTGTTTTTTTTCCACAAAATTCAACCTTTGTAAAATTTACAGAAGTAACAGCTGTACATAGGATGATTTTTTTGTAAGGTAACATAAGTTATTATAATTATTCACGGAAAGATTTATTCCTGTCATATGTGGTTCAAAAACATAAAGGAGATTACTCCAACGTGTACTAATATTTGAGCCGAAACTTTGAAAAAAACATGACATATAATGAAGTCTTTCATATTTACCACAGTGTCTCATTGACATGTTTGAATAGAACACACTAGTTCATTACTGTATTATTTCATACTTTTCTTGGACAGTATTATTTTTGCAAGAAATAAATGTGGAGTTGACATGCCGGGTTTTGTGATTTAAATGTACATATCTCACAAACATGCATGTCATATATGAACACAATATAATGGTATATGTATTATGTATGTAAACACAAGGGCTACTAAAAATTATAAGTTTTTTCAAAGCGACCGACCAACGACACCGTTCTAAGACGTTATTTCGCAAAATACAATTCTACACTTTTTTGCGTTTTTACATCCAAAGGTTCTCTCATAACGTATTTAAGTTTCAGCTTCATATATTAATTTATCGATATTAAAACTTAAATAAAACGTCATTATTTTAACAGTATGCTAGGAGTAAATAGGGCAGGCGTGGAGCTAAGTGTCTATGACATGTGACGCCAGTGACATTCGGCGAGCACACAGAGAACTACGTTCGTTCCAGACACGTCTCCAGATGGAAGCACGTTTGTGGCGTCATTTCAAAATCAAATGTCGTCTGCTTCAGTCGTTCAGATCATGTGCGCTCGCGTCGTTCTGTCTGTTTACGTTCTCTATATGTATATATATTATATATATATACATATAGAGAACGTAAACAGACAGAACGACGCGAGCGCACGTGGTTCAGATAGTCGCGTTCACAAACGGTCTCTTTGCAATGTTCTATAGTATTATTTTTCTGTGTAATATGTATCAATAACTGTAATCTTACTAACTGTTAGGTTACGCCCTGCAACAAGGTAAGTATAATACAGTAAGTTGTGTACACTTATAAAAAAAACTGAAAAAGAACAAGTTAACTATTTTAATAATGTATAATCTTGGTAATTTCATTCCTGCGGGAAAAATGGTTCAAATAGGTACGTCCTCCAGTAGGAGCAAAGAGGAAAGACAAGTTTAGCTATAATCAACGCCTATGTAAACACTTGTATTAACTTAATTATTCAAAGTTTAAAAAATAGTTATATAAAAGGCCCTGTCCCCTTCGGCCTTCCGTTTACGAAACAATAGCTGAACTATTTTATACTGGATACAATTTTATTAATAATTTAATATTGCATTTGTTAAATGTATAAAACATTAAGATGACCATTCACCAGATCGGCGTGTTTATTGTTGCAATGCTGATAATTAATATATTTATTAATTTATAGAATGTTCCAGATCAACATCTGCACTTTGGCCGGTTGGGTGAATAAGGATACAATGTATAAAAAGTCGTCCACAAAAAGGATCGACACAGAAAGTCTGTTAGATAGTAGCAAGTTCGACCCCCCCCCCCTGGACCCACCCAGGACAGCTGACTCGATACATTTGTTTCAACTGACACTGACAAGTGAAATACGACTTTTAGTTTCACCAGTTTCTTGTCTGAATTATCGAATAATTGAGGTATCAGAAGAATTGTTGGCGTTAAAAGTGTTGTTTTGGTGGATCAAGTCTGACATTTGTTGTTGTTTACTGGAGATAGTTCAACGATGAAGAGACTTTGAGAGTTTGTTCGACAACAGATGATATTATTTATGTCGATGAAGTCTACAATAAACATTTTGTTGTTTCAGGTTGTTGGAGTGCCGTTTAACGCCGCAGACATTGACTGACTTGTCACGGGGACTGCGACACATGCGGCAGTTGGAAGAGCTCAAGTAAGAAATATTTAATTATTGCTGTTGTAAACAGTTACAGCGATCTGTGGTTAAAGAACACACAGAGGCAGCAGGTGTTTAAAATATAAAACAAAACAGTGAACTGTGTAAATTGTAATGAAATGTTTCATGAAGTCTGCGTGAAACAACTGCCGGTGTCTGGCGACTGTCGACACACAAAGTTGGTGTATATTTGTTTATAATTTGTAGATTGTCGCCAACACGTGGAGAAGACGTTTGTTTGAGACGTTGTCCTCGGCTTTGGTTCACATTTGTCTTTTATTATGTATTACATTTTAAAGACGTCGAAGGCCGGCGATCGACGTCCTTTGATGTGACAACGACCGACACAGAAGTTACATTTGTTTCAACTGACACTGACAGTTGAAATACGACTTTATCGTCTCACTCGAGTCTGTCCTGTGTAGACGTTTGTGTCGTGAATGTTGTCGTTAATAGACCAGTTGTCCACATGTCACATGTCTCGTTTTACTTACTTTGTAGTCTGGACTACAACGACAGCGCACTGTCAACGGTGGAGGCGGCTCAGTCTCTGGGGGCAGCTGTCGCCGGGATGTCACGACTCCGTGTCGTACGGTAAGTCTGTAAGATGACATCGTCAATTTTTTTTACATCGGCTTCAAATTAACTGGCGACTTTTAGAAACGTCGTCGTCCTGTCGTCGTCCGTAGCAACTCGTACTTGTCTTTACCAGTTTGTTGACGTCTCAACCATCGAATATTTGACGTATCAGAAGAAATGTTGGCGTTAAAAGTGTTGTTTTGGTGGATCGAGTCTGACATTTGTTGTTGTTTACTGGAGGTAGTTCAACGACAGGACACGTTGACAGTTTGTCCGACGACGGCTGAAATGTGACATAAACATTTATAATATGTCGTTGTTTCAGCGTGAACTGGTGCGATGTAACGGACGAGTCACTGGCCGCCCTCGTTGACGGTCTGTGTCGATGTAGACAGCTGGAGCTTCTGTGGTAAGGAACATGTTTAATGACACACTACAATTACCACCCTCTTTTTTTTTACCCCCAGTCAGCTAATTGCCCCGTCAGTAAACGTGTGTTTTGCAAACCTTAAATTGTCCGTCAACAATTAACCCCTAAAAACGTTAATCCGTAAAAGTGACACAACTTGACACGATCGTGTCACTGTCGCGAAGGGTTTGTGGTGACACATTAAGACCGGCGACGACCCGAGGGTTTGTCAGTGTCTGTCCACTTATTCCTGTCTCCTCCTTATACAGGTGCTGGGGCAACGACGGGGTGACAGACGACAGCCGTGACGTCTTCCGTCAACTGTTGACAGTCAACCCACAGCTGGAGATAGGGTGAGATGATATTATCTGGTTGAGTCGAGTTAGTTTGTGTGACGTAGAGTCACCGAGAGTCGTGTGACGACATGACACGTGTCCTGTATCTGTCCTCTGTCTTTCAGGGCTGCCGGCTGTTCCCTGTCATACGAGTGTTGCCGCCAACTACGGGACATGTCTGAGACCGAGGCTGGACTGTGGAGGTTTTACTTCTAGGTAAGTCAGTTGATTGTCAACTGTCACACACGTCTACAGTTGATCTACTCTCAACACTGTCCACTGCCACTGACCCGTCTCTAAATGACCACCTCATTAGACGGCGTTGTAAACACCCCAGCCAGGGTAAAAGTTTCCACACCCCTCAAAACAACCGCAGTTGATTGCTAGGGTAGAAGTTTCCGCCTCGACGTTGTGATACAATGTATCTATGACGTCGGCTACGTCTGACGTCATTAGTTACGTCTGACGTCAGCTACTCTCTACGTCTGTAGTCTACGTCGTCCCTGGCTGTCAATAGTAAACATACTTTGTGCCCTCTAAACAACCCTCACCCGGGGCACTCGCCCCATTAGACGGGGTGATTCAACACTATCTTGTACCATTCCTTTTTATTGTTTCCTTTGATTATAATTATCAGTGATTAAGACTAAGCCCTGCCTGGTGTCCACTGTATGTGACACACTGGCGCGTCACTCGTCACTGCAGTTTTATTGTTAATGTTTGGTGACATACGTTGGACAAATTATGTTTGACCAGATCTGGTCTAAATGTGACAGACGTAGTCCGCCTCTAAATCAGTTGACGGTGTAACAGAAGGTATTCACCCTTTGACAAGTTTCCTCATCTAAGTCAGTCATTTGTTTAGGATTTCAACAAAACTTGTCGTCCATTTATTTTTATTAAAGTTAAACCGACTTTGCGTATTACTTGAAATATTCAGACCCAGAATATTTGATCGAACTGATTCTGTGGCCTCCTGAATGACACAGGATGTTTACAGTCGCTGTGTAGACATTAATATACATTGTATAACAGGAAGTTTTCTGGCTTTGATCAGTAACTATATACTTTGTTGCAAACGGTAACCATGGCAACAAACAATTGGCAACGATTGATAAGGGACTGAATCAAAATTAACATGTTCCATTCGTTATTTATTTTCTTTTGGTGAAGTTATTAATTAAATTGTTTGAACAAGTGTGGGTTAACATTTTGCAAACTTATGTAATCCGGCTCATAGAATATACAATTAAATAACTGTTTATAGTTGCACTTTTTTTAGATCTAACAATAAAAGTAATTTGGGAGATTTCAATACAACGTTTGTAATTGATTTATTTTAATGAACCAATTTTACCTATTATTCAACAATTAACACTACACATTTCAGTATTTAAAACGAACCTGATTCACTTTGGGCTCCACGGCTGGCCGAGGATGTTATTAGTTGTGTAGAAATTACCAACCAATGAATATACATTTTATAACAGGAAGTTTCATGGCTTTGATCAGTAAATATACTTTGTTGCAAAAGACAACCAGGGCAAGATCAAGACTTTAGATAAGGGACTGGCTCAATTAATATGTATTTGTCATCACTTCATTTAATAATCATTTGTCTTCAGCTGATTAAATTGAAGAAAATAAACCTTAAAAACCAGGCTTTAGATTAGGGACTGGATCAAAGACAATATGAATTTGAAAAACTATAAAACATACTTATATATCCTTTTAATACTTTGAATGAATTTAAAGTTTTGCAATATGTCATTATTACTCAGAATGTGTGAATATGTTATGTTTGCAGGAGTGGTGAGAGACGCCATGGACAGGTGTGGGAGACAACCCTGAGAAGAAGAAGAAGAAGAATTTGTTTATTTAACCCAGACATTTCAAATAATACATACAATACATCCATGTCAGACAAATTTAATAATACAAATATATAACCTTATAGTAAACATGGCACAATGTATGATAAATAACGAAAAGACTCCTCTAAGACTGGTAGTCGCTATCGAGGAGCCACCTTTTGTAATAAAACTTTAACTGAATCAATACATCACCTAATGAAATTCTTCCAGAATTATAAGAAACAAATATATAATATGTATGCATGTGTGTAGTGTGAGCAAGCTTACATGATTGTTGAGTTTGTCGTTTAGGTACTGTTTTGTACTGTATCAAGTTGACAGGTGGTTGTCAGTTCTTAATTTTGCATACATATATACCAATTTTGCCTGGTGCATGTTACTTGATAGTTTTGTAAAAAATAAAGTTTAACATGCTTGACAAATCCAACTGTGTGTACTAAGTTTTTAAGAGTTTCGCAATATGTCATTATTACTCAGAATATCAGAACTCCCGAGAGTCGTGACAACTTTGAGAGAGACAGATGAAACTATGAAAACACTATATTGTTCACGCACATATTATATATGTGTAATGTCACATAACGTCAGTCGTCAATGTGTCAGATATAGTGTCACTGATTGTCATTCATCTTCTCTGTCTTAGTGAGGCACTTTCCACGGTACGGCCATGTCCACGTATGGTTAATGTCATAAGAAATGAACTATTATGTTATATCTCAAATGTTGTATAGGCCTATATGTGGCGGTCATTTATTTACGCGATATATCTGTACAGTGGCCATTACCCGAATGGTGGGGTAGAGGTGGGATGGATCCCTGGGGAACACGATTCACCCTACTTAGTTGGACGGTATTGTGACCGCCCCGGCACCATTGTATATGGGAGAGGCAAACAAATCACACGAACGAGGACTGAAACTACGATTATGGACATCATGATCATGTTTGAGGCGTCCCCTCGAAAAGAAAGATATCATTGTTATGATATCTTAATAAACGTATTAATTAAGTATGCAGTGACAATAAAGGTAGTATAAATTAAATAAAGTTAAGGTGTAACTATTTAAGGACAGTTAAAGCATATGTATGAAATCCCCTAGTTTGCTATTGTAGCTATTTAAGGACACCTAAGCATATGTATGAAATCCCCTAGTTTGCTATTGTAGCTATTTAAAGACACCTAAGCATATATATGAAATACCCTAGTTTGCTGTTGTAGCTATTTAAGGACACCTAAGCATATGTATGAAATCCCCTAGTTTGCTATTGTAGCTATTTAAGGACACCTAAGCATATGTATGAAATCCTCTAGTTTGCTGTTGTAGCTATTCAAGGACACCTAAGCATATGTATGAAATCCCCTAGTTTGCTGTTGTAGCTATTTAAGGACACCTAAGCATATGTATGAAATCCCCTAGTTTGCTATTGTAGCTATTTAAGGACACCTAAGCATATGTATGAAATCCCCTAGTTTGCTATTGTAGCAACCTGCTTGCGTCTGGCGACGCTCCTTTATTTCAGCAGACAACGAGTCGGCCTCCGCCAACAGTTTGTATCAAAGCCGACACGTGGACAAGGCAGGTGGCATTATAATTTTACACATACAGTGTCTCGGACAACCAGACCCATAACTAAGTCGACAACCCCGGAGAGGGTTAGTCGAGGGTTACATGCATCTCCACTGCGACGTCCCTGTAGACTCGTGCGCGCCATATCGATTATGATGAGAAATCACTATAAGTGGACATCAAATCGAAATCTAACGCCAACAAGCCGACGCGAGGCGATGTCGAAGTCGACTACCTGGTTTAGTCGAGGGCAACAACGCACCACCGCATGTATACCCAAGCGCGCCAAATCGATTATGATGACAAATCACTATCAGTGAACATAAAATCGATACAAACTAAAGTCGCCTCTTAATTAGGCGATATTGAGTTGTCTACAAACAGGAACAGGACATGCGAGTGGGGCCATGTGCCCGTCACTCACTGTCCGGCTGCGGCGCGACGTGCGGCACTACCGTCCTTCGGCGGACGGCACGCGTCGGCTCAACGCGCTACGTGCGACCTGCGTTCCACTTACCGCACGTGTGAAACTGCTGCTATTGTCCATCTAGGCGAAGACAGCCAACCCTGCCTAGGCAGTCACTACTGCACATACGCGCCCGACAACTCAAACAGACGATGAGTTGTCGGGCGCCCATCTGTCCATCAAGCGTCCGTCTTCAGGCGATAATAACGCGTTACGGGGTGTCGACAAATTCTGTCGATGATGACAACTTATGTGACAAATTCTATCGATGATGACAAATGCTGTCGATGAGAACAAATCATGTCGATAATTATAAATTACATCGATTATGTCAAAATACGGCGATGAGGAAAATTTCGTAGACGATGACAAATCGCGTCCATGATGACTGCCTTGAGACAAGAATGACAAACGATAATGACAATTACAGGCCATAGTCCTAACACGCATACACGTCGTTGTTGACATTGGTCAAGAAGCGCCAAACTCCACGTGCGTTTCACGGGGTTTCCAGTCGTTGCCCAGGGGTTGTTTCGTGTACTGTTAATTCAGCGAGTGGCGCCACCGGAACTTTACGTCCGGGCAATATATCTGCCTCCATTTAATGTAATTTAGAAACATACAGTACGGACATGGGGAGGTGGAACTTCGTGGTATTCCCGGTAATTTTTGCAAACTATGCGTTTGTGTCATACTGATTGCGTTGTGTGTGTCTGATGCCACGGCCAGTTGCGAAGTGGCTGCCTAGTTTTCAGGCAATATGGACGCATCCGTGGCGTGTCTACGCTGGTCTACGGCTCCGCGCCCGGTCTACGCTCCCAATGACCGTCCACTGTTCGAAATGTACTCAAACGTTGGACTTGCTTACACCGTATGTATGCTTTTTTCACACACGTGGTCATTTACCAGTGTTTTTGGGCAACTGGCGTAGCGTCTGGAACAACGTCAGCCGCCGGTGTCCCGTGAATCAGCGTCGCATTCGGCAACGACAACGTGCTTGAACTGAAGTTATGATATCTGCTTATAACGCCAATGGATTCAACGAACTGTGTGGCTGTCATCAGTGAATCTTCATGGTTATATGTCCCCATGGGAATACGCTACGACTACAACAACTACTTGCTCATGGACCACAGTCTTGAAGATTTATCTTACCGAATCGGTCAGTAGCAGATTGCCTAAGACTAATATGAGGAGTTGTGTGCCAACTTGATACCTCACAGTTGATGTGGATTTGGACACAGTTCGTTTGTCTTGCCAAGATTGGTACACACCGTTACATAAGTTAACCAGTATAATTACTGGTTCACTGAATGGTGTAGGCTGTTGTAGACTGGTACACACTATTACATAAGTTAACCAGTATAATTACTGGTTTACTGAATGGTGAAGGCTGCTGTAGACTGAATCACACCGTTACATAAGTTAACCAGTATAATTACTGGTTCACTGAATGGTGTAGGCTGCTGTAGATTGATACACATCGTTACACAAGTTAACCAGTGTAATTACTGGTTCACTGAATGGTGTAGGCTGCTGTAGATTGATAAACACAGTTACATAAGTTAACCAGTATAATTACTGGTTCACTGAATGGTGTAGGCTGCTGTAGATTGATACACATCGTTACATAAGTTAACCAGTAAAAATTACTGGTTCACTGAATGGTGTAGGCTGCTGTAGATTGATACACACAGTTACATAAGTTAACCAGTGTAACTACTGGTTCACTGAATGATGTAGGCTGCTGTAGACTGAATCACACCGTTACATAAGTTAACCAGTATAATTACTGGTTCACTGAATGGTGTAGGCTGTTGTAGATTGATACACACAGTTACATAAGTTAACCAGTAAAATTACTGGTTCACTGAATGGTGTAGGATGTTGTAGATTGATACACACAGTTACATAAGTTAACCAGTGTAATTACTGGTTCACTGAATGGTGTAGGCTGCTTTAGATTGGTACACACCGTTACATAAGTTAACCAGTGTAACTACTGGTTCACTGAATGGTGTAGGCTGCTGTAGACTGAATCACATCGTTACATAAGTTAACCAGTATAATTACTGGTTCACTGAATGGTGTAGGCTGCTGTAGCCGTAGGAAGGATTGTCAATAACAGTCCTCTTAACTCTACAACATTGGATAAACACACTACGTACGGGTAACTGTTATCATTGAAATGTTAACAATTCTCGATTAGATTTCCTTGTTAAATATCCACTACTCATGTTTGTGCACATATCTACAAACTTGCTGAACATTGCACACTATTAAACATAGTTTATTTGTGGCCTATGAGGTTCTTCATCAGTTGTTACAATACAGATAGGTTATAAGAGTTTGATTTTATTTCATACTTATTCACTCAAAAAAATTTCATATCACTCAGTGGTTTAATATGTACCGGGTTACTGACACTGTCACATATAAGGTATATGTACCGGGTTACTGACACTGTCACATATAAGGTATATGTACCGGGTTACTGACACTGTCACGTATAAGGTATATGTACCGGGTTACTGACACTGTCACATATAAGGTATATGTACCGGGTTACTGACACTGTCACATATAAGGTATATGTACCGGGTTACTGACACTGTCACATATAAGGTATATGTACCGGGTTACTGACACTGTCACGTATAAGGTATATGTACCGGGTTACTGACACTGTCACGTATAAGGTATATGTACCGGGTTACTGACACTGTCACGTATAAGGTATATGTACCGGGTTACTGACACTGTCACATATAAGGTATATGTACCGGGTTACTGACACTCTCACATATAAGGTATATGTACCGGGTTACTGACACTGTCACATATAAGGTATATGTACCGGGTTACTGACACTGTTACATATAAGGTATATGTACCGGGTTACTGACACTGTCACATATAAGGTATATGTACCGGGTTACTGACACTGTCACATATAATGGAATCAACAACAATCCAGCTAGCTACACACCAAGACAAGAGAACGGCAGTTCGTCGCATATTATACTGAACACAACGTCAACAATCAACACATAAGTGTATAGTACATACTTTGTGCCCTCTAAACAAGCCGCACCCTGGGCACTCGCCCCATTAGACGGGGTGATTCAACACTATCTTGTACCATTCCTTTTTATCGTTTCCTTTGATTATAATTATCAGTGATTAAGACTAAGCCCTGTCCGGTGTCCACTGTATCATGTATGTGACACACTGGCGCGTCACTCGTCACTGCAGTTTTATTGTTAATGTTTGGTGACATACGTTGGACAAATTATGTTTTACCAGATCTGGTCTAAATGTGACAGACGTAGTCCGCCTCTAAATCAGTTGACGGTGTAACAGAAGGTATTTACCCTTTGTCTTTGACAAGTTTCCTCATCTAAGTCAGTCATTTGTTTAGGATTTCAACAAAACTTGTCGTCCATTTATTTTTATTAAAGTTAAACCGACTTTGCGTATTACTTGAAATATTCAGACCCAGAATATTTGAACGAACTGATTCTGTGGCCTCCTGAATGACACAGGATGTTTACAGTCGCTGTGTAGACATTAATATACATTGTATAACAGGAAGTTTTCTGGCTTTGATCAGTAACTATATACTTTGTTGCAAACGGTAACCATGGCAACAAACAATTGGCAACGATTGACAAGGGACTAAATCAAAATTAACATGTACCATTCGTTATTTATTTTATTTTGGTGAAGTGATTAATTAAATTGTTTGAACAAGTGTGGTTAACATTTTACAAACTTATGTAATTCGGCACAATTAAATAACTATTTATAGTTGCAAGTGTTGTTAGATCTAGCAATCAAAGTAATTTGGGGGATTTCAATTAAACGTTTGTAATTTATTTATTTTAATGAACCAATTTTGCCTATTATTCAACAATTAACATTCTACACATTTGAATATTTAAAACGAACCTGATTCACTTTGGGCTCCACGACTGGCCGAGGATGTTTTTAGTTGTGTAGAAATTACCAACCAATGAATATACATTGTATAACAGGAAGTTTCATGGCTTTGATCAGTAAATATACTTTGTTGCAAAAGACAACCAGGGCAAGATGAAGACTTTAGATAAGGGACTGGCTCAATTAATATGTATTTGTCATCACTTCATTTAATAATCATTTGTCTTCAGCTGATTAAATTGAAGAAAATAAACCTTAAAAACCAGGCTTTAGATTAGGGACTGGATCAAAGACAATATGAATTTGAAAAAGTATAAAACATACTTATATATCCTTTTAATATTTCGAATAAATTTAGAGTTTCATAACATGTAATTATTACTCAGAATGTGTCAATATGTTATGTTTGCAGTGAGACTGAGAGACAGGTGTGAGAGACAGCCATAACAATCCTGAGAGGTGGGCTGGATTGGGCTAGAGGAGTTAATGAATGCCCGAGGAACTTGTATAGTGTTGACAAGATGGTTCACCGATCCCAGGGCCTGATTGACCAACGTATGAGATAGCACCGCCCCGGAAATATACACGTGGATGGGGGAGAACGAATATAGAGAGGGATTGTAAGTTTGGAATGAGTAGATAACATGATTGTAGGAAGACGAGTTGGTCTTAGAGTACAGTGGGCGGTAGATAACAGATGTGTTCTCAGCATATATAATTCAATTACGTGAAATGTTTGTAAATAGATGTGTAAATACTCCATTTGTGTGTTTACCAAGTTATAATGAAACATTAAGATAAAGTGATCAAAGCAGATTGGCTTGAGTGCATGTCTGCAATAAAATGATGGGTATTTATATGATACACAATATAATCGTGTTCGTTGTGGATATTTATCTTGATATATTTTATGTAATAAATATTTTAGGAAACACCATATGAAGCCGTCATAAGTGTTGTCATATAAAAATGACACTCTGCCAGTTATGTGGAGCATTATTTCTACAAATCCTCTCTGTCATAGTTTGGCTTTGTCGTGTCAGGCCTTTAGTGTGGTTGTGTCATGTCAGACGTGTAGTGTGGTTGTGTCGTGTCAGGCCTGTAGTGTGGTTGTGTCGTGTCAGGCCTTTAGTGTGGTCGTGTCAGGCCTTTAGTGTGGTTGTGTCGTGTCAGGCCTTTAGTGTGGTTGCGTCGTGTCAGGCCTGTAGTGTGGTTGCGTCATGTCAGGCATGTAGTGTGGTTGTGTCGTGTCAGGCCTGTAGTGTGGTCGTGTCAGACGTGTAGTGTGGTCGTGTCGTGTCAGACGTGTAGTGTGGTTGTGTCGTGTCAGACGTGTAGTGTGGTTGCGTCGTGTCAGGCCTGTAGTGTGGTTGTGTCGTCAGGCCTGTAGTGTGGTTGCGTCGTGTCAGGCCTGTAGTGTGGTTGCGTCGTGTCAGGCCTGTAGTGTTGTAGTGTCGTGCCAGGCCTGTAGTGTGGTTGTGTCGTGTCAGGCCTGTAGTGTGGTTGTGTCGTGTCAGGCCTGTAGTGTGGTTCATTGTGTGGATGCGTTTTACGACCTGACCAGGTTCCCGAAACAACCGTCAGCTGCCCCCCGTTGGTAAATCTGCACCCCTTGAGACCTCTAACTGCATCCCTTGAGACCTCCAACTGCACCCCCTTGAGACCTCCAACTGCACCCCTTGAGACCTCCAACTGCATCCCTTGAGACCTCCAACTGCACCCCTTGAGACTTCCAACTACACCCCTTGAGACCTCCAACTGCACCCCTTGAGACCTCCAAATGCATCCCTTGAGAACTCCAACTACACCCCTTGAGACCTCCAAATGCACCCCCTTGAGACGTCCAACTGCACCCCTTGAGACCTCCAAATGCACCCCCTTGAGACGTCCAACTGCACCCCCTTGAGACCTCCAACTGCACCCCTTGAGGCCTCCAACTACACCCCTTGAGACCTCCAACTACACCCCTTGATACCTCCAAATGCACCCCCTTGAGACATCCAACTGCACACCCTTGAGACCTCCAACTGCACCCCCTTGAGACCTCCAACTGCACCCCCTTGAGACCTCCAACTGCACCCCCTTGAGACCTCCAAAAGCACTCATTTGAGATATCTAACTGCACCCCTTAAGACCTCCAACTACACCCCTTGAGACCTCCAACTACACCCCTTGAGACCTCCAAATGCACTCCCTTGAGACCTCCAACTACACCCCTTGAAACCTCCAACTACACCCCTTGAGACATCCAAATGTACCCACTTGAGACATCCAACTACACCCCTTGAGACCTCCAACTGCACCCCCTTGAGACCTCCAAAAGCACTCATTTCAGATCTCTAACTGCACCCCTTGAGACCTCCAACTACACCCCTTGAGACCTCCACTGCACCCCCTTGAGACCTCCAACTGCACTCCCTTTAGACCTCCAACTGCACCCCCTTGAGACCTCCAAAAGCACTCATTTGAGATCTCTAACTGCACCCCTTGAGACCTCCAACTACACCCCTTGAGACCTCCAAATGCACTCCCTTGAGACCTCCAAATGCACTCCCTTGAGACCTCCAACTACACCCCTTGAAACCTCCAACTACACCCCTTGAGACCTCCAAATGCACCCACTTGAGACCTCCAACTACACCCCTTGAGACCTCCAAATGCACCCACTTGAGACCTCCAAATGCACCCACTTGAGACCTCCAACTACACCCCTTGAGACCTCCAAATGCACTCCCTTGAGACCTCCAACTACACCCCTTGAGACCTCCAACTACACCCCTTGAGACCTCCAAATGCACTCCCTTGAGACATCCAACTACACCCCTTGAAACCTCCAACTACACCCCTTGAGACCTCCAAATGCACCCACTTGAGACCTCCAACTACACCCCTTGAGACCTCCAAATGCACCCACTTGAGACCTCCAAATGCACCCACTTGAGACCTCCAACTACACCCCTTGAGACCTCCAAGTACACCCCTTGAGACCTCCAAATGCACTCCCTTGAGACCTCCAACTATACATCCGTGACATCTTCAAGTACACCCCTTTCAGATTTCCAACTACGCACCCCATGAGACCACCATTACACCCTTTAAGACGGCCGGAACTCTTGCCTCAACGGGGTGTGTCTGCACCCACCATACCCGCAGCCTGTGAGCCCGTGTTCTTGCCTCAATGGGGTGTGTCTGCACCCACCACACCCGCAGCCTGTGAGCCCGTGTTCTTGCCTCAATGGGGTGTGTCTGCACCCACCACACCCGCAGCCTGTGAGCCCGTGTTCTTGCCTTAAAGGGGTGTGTCTGCACCCACCATACTCGCAGCCTGTGTGCCCGTGTTCTTGCCTCAACGGGGGGTGTCTGCACCCACCACACCCGCAGCCTGTGAGCCAGTGTTCTTGTCTCAACGGGGTGTGTCTGCACCAACCACGCCCGCAGCCTGTGAGCCCGTGTTCTTGTCTCAACGGGGTGTGTCTGCACCCACCACACCCGCAGCCTGTGAACCCGTGTTCTTGCCTCAACGGGGTGTGTCTGCACCCACCACACCCGCAGCCTGTGAGCCCGTGTTCTTGTCTCAACGGGGGGTGTCTGCATCCACCACACCCGCAGCCTGTGAGCCCGTGTTATTGCCTCAACGGGATGTTCTGCACCTACCACACCCGCAGCCTGTGAGCCCGTGTACACATTGACATGTGGTAACTGTGTCCCTGAATGACGGCATCACGCATAAACACATCAGCTGACAATGTCAGTAAAAAGGTGTGTTCTTATATAGCTCAGTGACCTGTCCTCGGTAATTATATATCCAATCTACATAAATGTCAACATTATACATATGTCCTATTTGAACTGCTGACAACATTACAACTTTTAGGTGGGAAGTACTGCTTTTTACCCACATCCCCTTTGTTGACGAGATGTTACCCACATCCCCTTTGTTGACGAGATGTTACCCACATCCCCTTTGTTGACAAGATGTTACCCACATCCCCTTTGTTGACGAGATGTTACCCACATCCCCTTTGTTGACGAGATGTTACCCACATCCCCTTTGTTGACGAGATGTTACTGTTTTTGTATTATCACTCTTCGATATCATTATTTGTTGCAGACATGACTGTTCTATGAAAACAGCATTTCTTGGCTTCAAGTGATTTCACATCTCCCAGGTTATTTCACCACGAACGATTATAGCAAATAAAAAAGCCCAACATTAAAAGAAGACAATAAAAGCAAACTGGAGGAGGATAATTCCTGGTCCCACTTTCCCGCGACTGTCCCACTTCTACCAGGGCCGATGTCGACACGTATGCATCTGGTGTAGAATAAGTTCTTCACCACGCGGTCATGTATTCTTACTGTCTATGTATTAACTATGGACTATTGTAAGTCCATCTCCGCCGATGTCCTGCAGTTATCGCCAGAACAGGTCACTCTATTTTGATTTGTTTAAACTAGAACCAGAGGAGAGTGGTTCGTCGATCATTTCTGTCGGGTAGGGGAATGGTGCACTAGAAAATCATAGTTGTCACGGATTAGCGAGGTCACCGTACACTAGATGGTTCAGGTCTAGTAGGGTTCGTATATACTAGGTTCAACGCATATGAGAATGAGTAGTTATCGTGATCAAGCAACAAAGAACGAGGAAAATTGTATTACAAGATATCTTCCTTTATGGAAGTATCTCGTTTAGCAAAATAAAAAGACTAAAGAAATCCCGTAACCCAAATCTGAACAGAACATAATAAACAATAACACTGAATCTTTGAATCTATCTAACTAAGAAGGTAAGTTACAATTAATCTTTCAATTATCTAATTCCTCTTCCTTTCTAAGGTGGATTGTTCCACTACACGACCAAACTCTAGTCGCCAAGTGTTATCTAAGAATAAATCCCATAAGATAAATACACAACATCGCTAGCCCTCTTGCTATGATCGACTTGTTTCGCACGGTCGCAAACGATTGCGACGTCAGAAGAATACGTTCGCGTGAATGACGACGCCGGGCAGTATACGCTTACTGCCGGCCGTTACGAATTCTCGAGTCGCATTCGGTCACGCTGTCGGACGAATGGGTTCGCGCGAATGACGACGCCTGGCAGTATACACTTACCACCGGCCGTTACGAATTCTCGAGTCGCATTCGGTCACGCTGTCGGACTAAGTCGCTGCGAGACCGCTGTTCGAGTATGGCCCGAGCTGGGTTGAGCGCGTCGCGACTTTCTCTCATCGACGCCAATACTCGCCGTGGCAGTCATTCTCGGACGTCTGGGCCGACCAGAAAGTTTCTTCTCTAGACCTCTGTCGTGGCGGCATGGCTTCTTCGAAGTTCGGAACAGTCACTCAGGACGCTGAATGTGGCACACACACATTTTGGGGAACGTAACCCACGTTAGCGATTCTCACCACGCTTCACTACTTGATTTGCCATTCTCTTGGCAGCAGGGCAACCTGTGCCGTTCAACCCTGGATTTGTCTCAGTCCCTCGCCAGCGCCAAGATGGCGAAATGCGTATCACAGACGTTTATATAAGCGGCTAAGGTTATTGGCTAATACAATATACAATTCAAGCTAGGCATTGTGGAACACCCTCTAAGATACAGTGAAACCACCTGCTTGCCTAGAAACGCTAGCAACAGAATACCACGCCCCATTGAGCGCATCTGCAACCGAGTTGCTGTAATTACGTAACTTATGCGGTTGGTCAACAATCTGCCTATCTACTGGCTTGATCTTCCTCATTTACCAAATTAAGCTTAAGGAAAGTAGATTTAAACACCCACAAATAGCATAAATGCTACAATAGTCATACGCGTGTTTTGACCCGTGAACATGCCCCTAGATCCTTTTTAATGTGTGAAGAAGTTACGGCGGCGCAGCGACGACAAACTTTTCAAAAGCATCCCCCAGTCTTCCGATGTCACCAGCAGAGTCGAGCTACCCGAAAAGCTGAAGTTACGACGGCACGGCATCAACAAATGTTCTACACTATTTTGTCCTGCCGCCAGTGAAGGTTATTGTGTCCCCCCTAGACAACCCTCTCTCGACACACCCTTGATAACACATGAGAAACTAGTAGATATGTAAATAACTGTATCCTTGTTTTCTGAAACAGATTGCTAACCGATAGACGAAGGTGCGTGAACTCAGCATTTTGTTACATAACAATGACTTAGTCTGTCCATGTCCATAACTGGGTTATGCGCACGCATAATTCGAGAGGTCCGCAATATAGTTATTTAGCATCCAAGATTTGAGATGACCCCCACTACTACTAGATACCCCTATTCCAGTCCACAATACACAGCGACATGCGCAGTGTTTTTGCACCATTGTTTTTGCGCAGTGTTTCTGCACCAATTGTTGCACCATTAAGGGAGACACATATCATCTCCAGAGCTCAGGAAAATCACTGAAAACAGTCCGCTTTACCAACAATACTTCATGTATCCTGTTATTGTGTTGTTAATTATTAAATGTGTAATTTTTACTGGTTACAGTATGATATAACACATAGTTCCTTCACATTGTCAGCATGGAATTACTTCGGTATTCCCAGGTAATGCACACGTGCGTTCGTTCCTAGCTAGCGACAATGCGCCCGTCGCGCGGCCGGGGACCCGCGCGGCCTTCGGAGCGCTTGCTATGTGTAGGCGCCTATTCCGTCGGCTCTAATACTTTAGCTGGTAAAATACTCATAAACACGTTTCACAATACTTCTTATATTGGAAGAGTTATATACATGGTTACCTATTTGGACATGTAATACGTTGTATACTTGCTTTATTGCTATGTAGATAGTTACTATAGACTATAACTTCGAAAGGCAACCTAAGAAATATCGCATAGCATAACCAGACATCGCAACCTGCTTGCGTCTGACGACGCTCCATTATTCCAGCAGACAATGAGTCGGCCTCCGCCAACAGTGTGTGTGTGTGTGTGTGTGTGTGTGCGTGTGCGTGTGCGTGTGCGTGCGTGCGTGCGTGCGTGCGTGCGTGCGTGCGTGCGTGCGTGCGTGTGTGTGTGTCAAAGCCGACACGTGGACAAGGCAGGTGCCACTATAATTTTACACATGGGCAAGGCCAGCGAAAACGAGACACTTTTGAAAAAGTGCTGTCTGTCGCCGGCCTTTTTCGTGGTTGTTATAGGGGCCTATGTAAAGGGCATACAAATTTCCGACTCCAATGGCTAGAAGACGTCGTACATGTATGCCTTTTTCAGCTGGATATGTGATCTTAATCACAAGCTCAAATGGACAGACCATAATGCATCTAAATCATTTTGGAATTATGTACAAAAGCACATCACAGCGAAGATAGGATTTGCGGTTTTTAGCGCCTTCTATGAGATTTGGATTTGCCTGTTTATAATTGTAAGTACTTCACCCAAGAAAACTTTTCTAACAGTTTATTTGCACAAATATAATGGAAAATGTGTTAGAGATTTAGCATATATATATCTTACGGAAGACTTTGATAATGTTTTGTGAAAACAACAAAAACGATTGCACGCACGATTTGTGCCCCTACCGTTATATATTTCATGCTGAGACAGGTCTTAAAAATAATTTTTCCGATGCATTAAACACAACTGCAATTAAAACGAGGCGGCTAATCAGTCAAAAACAGTTGTATGTACAATGCTGTCATATTGTTTACTTTGATTCATCCATAATTTGAACGTAAAATGGATAGGGATTGCGCTTACCGATCACCCCTGCAGGTTACGTATTTACCTATCCGATCGACACTTAACCGATCGCATAAACACAACAAGCGATGACGTAGTACGCACAACGCGTTAGGGATAGGGAAGGGAATCGAGATCGGTATGCTTGCAGACACTCTCTATTATCCATACAATCACGACTATCAGGTGCACGATTGTTGAGAACATGGAATCCTGCGTATTTGGCCAACAATAGACACCTTCAGCTAACGCAATACGCACAAACCTGACGCCAAAAACATACGCCAACCGCAAAGGTAATTGAGTTCTACGTCACAGCTTTTGCGATCTAATCAGAGGTTTACACGAGATCTGCAGTTCGACTTCGCGTATGAACGCCAAACATGGATATTTCGCGTAAGTACAAACGCCGACTAATTTCGTATATAAATAGTTATGGTAAATCAAATGTAACTATACAGAGTAATAGCTACACCTTTTAGGAACACGTACTTATAAAGAAAGTTGAGGTATAAATTACATGTATGCATGTTTGACGACTTTTAAAAGGACCTACGACTTGCTTGTTTTCATCTGCAGCGACGCAGTGAGGCGCAATAACAGTGCAATACACATTTGTTTACTGGGCAATACACATTTGTTTATTGGACAATACACATGTGTTTATTGGGCAATACACATTTGTTTATTGGACTCCACATGATTAGCTTAGGCTTATGCCTGACTAAGCACATCTATATACCATAATGTAACATATGTCTATCTAATGTTTATTTAGCCCACAGAGATAGTTATATGGGCCTACTATGTATATCAACCTAAACTTATTTATTTATTTTGTAAACATATTGTAAACGTTGAATCGTTGGTTGCATTATGTCTACTTTGGCTATGTTGCAATGTTGGCATATCACGTTTTTGTGCAACTACGAACATAAATATCTTTTTAAACAGAAACCTAAGCATTGCATTTGGCGGTTTATATAAAATGTAGATTTATGGCCTGTTTACTTTGCCGATTGGACTATATGCAGACAGTTGATTGAAAAAACTGTTAATGAAAAAAATCGTTATTGAGCAAACTGCGCTGACCAGCTGTCAATCAGTGTCAGTTGTGGCGTTTTTTTGCAATCTGTTCCCGCCGTTCATATTTAATAACAATTAACGTAACAGTTACCCCGACACCCCTCCCATCCCATGTAACGTTTCGTCACATATACCCGCCATGTCTAAGCTTGTCATACTTTGTGGGTGTTCCCTAATACCTTAGACCAATTAAAGAAAGTATTGCCCATTACGGTACCCCACGCTGTGGTATACAAACATCACGATTAGGCTACGTGACAGCTAAACGTGACAGCTAAACAGCTCCAACATTTCGCTGTAAATGCAAAGTGGCACCCACAAGTGATGCCTGTTAAACTTGTGGGGGGTCTGGCCACCGATCACGTGACTGCGCAAACAAGAGGAGGCGCTCGCCGTTGCCGCTCACCTGCTTCGAGTGTAAAGGCCTCGCTATCAGACACTGCCGTACGACAGTGTCTTGTCGGATGAGTTACTATGGCAATATGCAAATTTTGACGTCACCATCTGGCACTGTCTGATGTCTGATGGGGATCCAACATGCGCTATTGTCATCCGACACGGGGCATCCGATAGCCGATGAAATCGCGTATAGTACGGCCACACCCCCGTTCGTTAAATGGCACTTGTCAAGTCAACAACAAAGCACGTTGATTGAGCTCTATCACGAGCAAACGGTGTCACGGGACAACACTCACGCATCATATAAGTCGCTCTCCTCTGTACTCTTTCTGGCATATCTATGTTCTGTCTATCTACTATACCTATATATATATATCTCTATCTTCTTGCGATACGGCCTCCACACGTGTATATAATATACTAAATGAGGCCTAACTATTGTTTTGTACAGCGGTATTATTAGTTTTTTCTTTTTCCTTATACGCTATATTTCGCGTAATTAATCCAAGGATTTGATTTCCCTTTGAAGCTGCAATTCCGCAGCTGAAACCTTCATATCAGCACTAATTGTTAACCCTAAGTCCTTTTCTTTTACAGTAGTACTTAGTACAGTACTCCCTATAGTATATTGTACATTTTCGTTTCCATGTCCTGTGTGGAGGCATTTATATTTCCCCAAATTGAACAACATTTGCCACTTTTCAGACCATTTGAACAACCTGTCAAGATCATCTTATAAATGCTGTTTATCTCCATCACGTTTAATCCTTCGATCTAAACACTGTTGTATCATCCGCACATTTCCGAACGTTGCTTGTTATATCATCGTCCACATTGTTGATATATATATATTAAGAATAATATAGGTTCCAGATGGCTTTACATGTCTCAGGAATTAATCTTTCCGGGGACGTATCGTGTACATGTACGACAGGCTGATGTGTGTGTTACCTATACGAATAGAACGAAACAGTGAGGGAGAGCCGTTAAACAAATTCTTTCCATTTTAATTTGCAATGCAAGTCTACGCGTGGAAAAGTGAGAATGCAAGAAAATAATATTTTCACACATTACTGCACATATTTTTCAAAACCTTACTGCAATGTTCGGAATTTGTTTATGTTAAAACAATAATGAAGAGGCATATATTTAAACTGCAAAACTTGAAGTACAATAGTCTTGAAATCACGCAGAACAGTGGAAATGTGGCATGGCCGGCAACAGTGACCTTCACCCATAGTCGCACCTCTGTCAGGCACTGTCTGAACCTGTGACAGTAGGAGGCCATCCGACATGGTTATCAGACATCAGACATGCTGCATTGTCTTACGGCAGTTGCCTGGTAGTGTAGCGAGACCTTAACCGGAAAGGACATATCGCTCGCGAGTGTTCTAACACATATAACGCCGTCGCAGGGAGGTGACAAGAATAAGTCGTAGAGGTCAACGCAGCAGCTCTACCGACTCTCAGTCTGATAGCCCCCCCCCCCCCCCCCGGCGACCGCTCACACCTCCCCATTAGCAGCTCTACCAACTCTCAGTCCAGTAGTCCCCCCGGCGACCGCTCACACCTCCCCATTAGCAGCTCTACCGACTCTCAGTCTGGTAGTCCCCCCGGCGACCGCTCACACCTCCCCATTAGCAGCTCCACCGACTCTCAGTCTGGTAGTCCCCCCGGCGACCGCTCACACCTCCCCATTAGCAGCTCTACCGACTCTCAGTCTGGTAGTCCCCCCGGCGACCGCTCACACCTCCCCATTAGCAGCTCTACCGACTCTCAGTCTGGTAGTCCCCCCGGCGACCGCTCACACCTCCCCATTAGCAGCTCTACCGACTCTCAGTCTGGTAGTCCCCCCGGCGACCGCTCACACCTCCCCATTAGCAGCTCTACCGACTCTCAGTCTGGTAGTCCCCCAGGCGACCGCTCACACCTCCCCATTAGCAGCTCTGCCGACTCTCAGTCTGGTAGTCCCCCCGGCGACCGCTCACACCTCCCCATTAGCAGCTCTGCCGACTCTCAGTCTGGTAGTCCCCCCCCCCCGGCGACCGCTCACACCTCCCCATTAGCAGCTCTACCAACTCTCAGTCTGGTAGTCCACCCGGCGACCGCTCACACCTCCCCATTAGCAGCTCTACCGACTCTCAATCTGGTAGTCCCCCCGGCGATCGCTCACACCTCCCCATTTGCAGCTCCACCGACTCTCAGTCTGGTAGTCCCCCCGGCGACCGCTCACACCTCCCCATTAGCAGCTCTATCAACTCTCAGTTTGGTAGTCCCCCCGGCGACCGCTCACACGGGCAAGGCAAGGGACATGATAGAGCTCTACCAACTCTCAGTCTGGTAGTCCCCCCGGCGACCGCTCACACGGGCAAGGCAAGGGACATGATACAGGTGATGCGCGACATACTGATCACAGCCGTGATCGCAGCAATACCTCACTTCACAATGATCGAGATCGGCCGAGGTATCGTGACAGGGACAATGCAAGAGCATATGACTATCGTCCCAGTCCTCGACCTCGTGATTTATCTACTACACGGAACCTCCCCATTCGCTGCCCGCCCAGCGACACCTGTTCCAACGGCAGATTGTCCTGGTTTAGGCGCCGGTCACCCCAATGTCGGCAGTTATGTGTGTGGCGCTGGCCATCCTTACCCAGAACACCCACCGCCAGCAGAAGATCCATGTCCATTGCTATACTGGTGACTTTTGAGTGACCCCAAACACAGTGTTTGGGGTCACTCAAAAGACAACACGGGCTGCGGACTTCGTGGATTTGGCTCGCCACATGGATCTCGCTCGTCTCGTGTTGGAGACGGACTCCCCCCATAGTGTCACACCCTTATGAGATAGTGGGCCACGCCACCAAATTTGCTGTGCACCGGAATCTCCCTGGCTGGGTTGTGCTGAGGATCGCCGCCCTCAATGCAAGGGCATCCTACCAGGTGTAGGCAGGGGATGAACCGGGTATAATTATACCCACGTGTATATTACATTTTATTTATTTTATTTAATGGATTATGGATATTTTATTATGGGTTATATCTTTAAAACTAAAGGGAAGAGAGGAGATCAAAAAGCAAACGACTATAGTCCTCGGCCCCATGATTGTTCTCGTATGATTATACCGACCTATTTCAGTGATGGATTTTCCGTAATCATTACGCACACGCAACGCAGATTACGGCAATACGGAAACTGCCGCCGTATTACGGGAAAAAAGAACCACCACTGATATTTTTAACATGTCCCATATCACACAAATCTAAAAAAAAAAAAAACTCTAGACGCCAAAAAAAGTCCTAACCCGCACAAAAGAAACCTAATTCAGATGAAACAATTATTATTGTCTTGATGGCGTTACCACAAGCTCCAGCACGTCACTGGCAAACCAACCTTAGCTATAGCGGAGAAAAGATATATTTCTGATAACGCAACTGTTAAAAAAAATAAAGCTAAAATACAGGAGACATAAAAAAATACACGGGACGTGGCCCGTGTTGACAGCATCAAAGAAGCGAGGCGTGCATTTTGTGCATTGTTGTGGGTGCGATGTCGACGTTTCGATCGCACACGGTGGCCGAGATGACTGCAGTCGCCATGTTGCCTCGAAGAAACATCACGAATATGTCGAGTTGACGAGATCATCCCAGCCGATACGTGGGGTTTTCGCAAAAGAAAAAGAGACGTGGATATTGCTGCTCAGTAAATTAACAAACGTCTACAGTCAGACGTCAGCAAAGTGACGAAGGCCGAAGCAGTGATGTCAGGCCTGTTGGCAGAACTGAACCTGCCAAGTTCCGCAGCAGACACACTCACACGAACTGTAAAAGTGATGTTTCCGAACTCCGCTGTTGGGCGGAAATCCACTGTGGTCGCAGCAAATCGACAGCGCTGATAAAAGGCAGGAAACACGCATGCGGGCGAGACCGTTCGCCCTATCGACGGACGGAAGTGACGACGGCGGGAGCAAGCAGTTCCCACTGGTCGTCAGGACGGTGGTGCCGACGAAACTGTAAGTGTGTTCCGACGTGTATTCAGTGCCGGTGTGCAGAGGATCGGCAGCGGGGGAGCCCATCTTCAAACTCATAGATGGTGAGTTTGAGAAGCATCACGTTCCCCGGGAGAACTGCCTCGTTCTTGGATGTGACAACTCAACTTGAGGGTCCAGATGGTGTTCCCTCTGTCATCATTACGTAGTTTGAAGACTCAACTTGAGGGTCCAGATGGTGTTCCCTCTGCCATCATTACATAGTTTGAAGACTCAACTTGAGGGTCCAGATGGTGTTCCCTCTGTCATCATTACGTAGTTTGAAGACTCAACTTGAGGGTCCAGATGGTGTTCCCTCTGCCATCATTACATAGTTTGAAGACTCAACTTGAGGGTCCAGATGGTGTTCCCTCTGCCATCATTACATAGTTTGAAGACTCAACTTGAGGGTCCAGATGGTGTTCCCTCTGTCATCATTACATAGTTTGAAGACTCAACTTGAGGGTCCAGATGGTGTTCCCTCTGCCATCATTACATAGTTTGAAGACTCAACTTGAGGGTCCAGATGGTGTTCCCTCTGCCATCATTACATAGTTTGAAGACTCAACTTGAGGGTCCAGATGGTGTTCCCTCTGACATCATTACATAGTTTGAAGACTCAGCTTGAGGGTCCAGATGGTGTTCCCTCTGCCATCATTACATAGTTTGAAGACTCAACTTGAGGGTCCAGATGGTGTTCCCTCTGCCATCATTACATAGTTTGAAGACTCAACTTGAGGGTCCAGATGGTGTTCCCTCTGCCATCATTACATAGTTTGAAGACTCAACTTGAGGGTCCAGATGGTGTTCCCTCTGCCATCATTACATAGTTTGAAGACTCAGCTTGAGGGTCCAGATGGTGTTCCCTCTGCCATCATTACGTAGTTTGAAGACTCAACTTGAGGGTCCAGATGGTGTTCCCTCTGCCATCATTACATAGTTTGAAGACTCAACTTGAGGGTCCAGATGGTGTTCCCTCTGCCATCATTACGTAGTTTGAAGACTCAGCTTGAGGGTCCAGATGGTGTTCCCTCTGCCATCATTACATAGTTTGAAGACTCAACTTGAGGGTCCAGATGGTGTTCCCTCTGCCATCATTACATAGTTTGAAGACTCAACTTGAGGGTCCAGATGGTGTTCCCTCTGCCATCATTACATAGTTTGAAGACTCAACTTGAGGGTCCAGATGGTGTTCCCTCTGCCATCATTACATAGTTTGAAGACTCAGCTTGAGGGTCCAGATGGTGTTCCCTCTGCCATCATTACATAGTTTGAAGACTCAACTTGAGGGTCCAGATGGTGTTCCCTCTGCCATCATTACATAGTTTGAAGACTCAACTTGAGGGTCCAGATGGTGTTCCCTCTGCCATCATTAAATAGTTTGAAGACTCAACTTGAGGGTCCAGATGGTGTTCCCTCTGCCATCATTACGTTGTTTGAAGACTCAACTTGAGGGTCCAGATGGTGTTCCCTCTGTCATCATTACGTAGTTTGAAGACTCAACTTGAGGGTCCAGATGGTGTTCCCTCTGTCATCATTACGTAGTTTGAAGACTCAACTTGAAGGTCCAGATGGTGTTCCCTCTGCCATCATTAAATAGTTTGAAGACTCAGCTTGAGGGTCCAGATGGTGTTCCCTCTGCCATCATTACATAGTTTGAAGACTCAACTTGAGGGTCCAGATGGTGTTCCCTCTGCCATCATTACATAGTTTGAAGACTCAACTTGAGGGTCCAGATGGTGTTCCCTCTGCCATCATTACGTAGTTTGAAGACTCAACTTGAGGGTCCAGATGGTGTTCCCTCTGTCATCATTACGTAGTTTGAAGACTCAACTTGAGGGTCCAGATGGTGTTCCCTCTGTCATCATTACGTAGTTTGAAGACTCAACTTGAAGGTCCAGATGGTGTTCCCTCTGTCATCATTACGTAGTTTGAAGACTCAACTTGAGGGTACAGATGGTGTTCCCTCTGCCATCATTAAATAGTTTGAAGACTCAACTTGAGGGTCCAGATGGTGTTCCCTCTGCCATCATTACATAGTTTGAAGACTCAACTTGAGGGTCCAGATGGTGTTCCCTCTGCCATCATTACATAGTTTGAAGACTCAACTTGAGGGTCCAGATGGTGTTCCCTCTGCCA
The DNA here is from genome assembly GCA_963995525.1 of Escarpia spicata. Classification (NCBI taxonomy): domain Eukaryota; kingdom Metazoa; phylum Annelida; class Polychaeta; order Sabellida; family Siboglinidae; genus Escarpia; species Escarpia spicata. The sequence goes on from CAXEFP010000775.1 coordinate 562,742, forward strand.
TCATTACATAGTTTGAAGACTCAACTTGAGGGTCCAGATGGTGTTCCCTCTGCCATCATTACGTAGTTTGAAGGAGATGGAGGCACTTCTGTCTAGACAGGATATACACAAACGTGTGGTATGTACACTACATCTGCTATAGCTACTATCACACACGTTGTGGGTATTTACACACACGTGTGGTATGTACACTACATCTGCTATAGCTACCATCACACACGTTGTGGGTATTTACACAAACGTGTGGTATGTACACTACATCTGCTATAGCTACTATCACACACGTTGTGGGTATTTACACACACATGTGGTATGTACACTACATCTGCTATAGCTACTATCACACACGTTGTGGGTATTTACACAAACGTGTGGTATGTACACTACATCTGCTATAGCTACCATCACACACGTGGGTATATACACAAACGTGTGGTATGTACACTACAGCTGATATAGCTACTATCACACACGTTGTGGGTATTTACACAAACGTGTGGTATGTACACTACATCTGCTATAGCTACTATCACACACGTTGTGGGTATTTACACACACGTGTGGTATGTACACTACATCTGCTATAGCTACTATCACACACGTTGTGGGTATTTACACAAACGTGTGGTATGTACACTACATCTGCTATAGCTACCATCACACACGTGGGTATTTACACAAACGTGTGGTATGTACACTACAACTGCTATAGCTACCATCACACACGTTGTACCACATAGCTAACAGAAACAACTGGCAGACTTAACATTTTCTTCCTACGTATACATACATTTTTTAGTAGTATACCAATTAAAATACTAAAATTCTAACTATATATACAATATAGATACAATATAGAACTATAATTACACTTAGTATAAATACGTTTAATTACTGTATGTTGTACGTGCTCCTAATTAAAAGCCAATTTAAATATGCAAATCGCTATATCTGGGGTGAGAGATTTGTTTATATTTGCGGCCATCTTGTTTTGGGAGTCAAGATAGAGGGCCTTTGTTCAGAAGGTTACTAGCTGTAAGTTCACTGCATGGCACCCTTATACAAGTTAAGATACTAAAATTCTAACTACATTTAAGGGTATTCCCCGTTTTAAGAATTTCTCAAATAGAACATAATGCTTTACACGATCAAATTAAATGTTTTGGAAACGTTAAAACATGGATATTAATTATCGATCATCATATTGTAGTACAGCCTCTTTGAAGACACATACCCATGTTTGTAATGTGTTTAGACTTGAAGCCAAACTGATTATTACATGTACTTAAACATGCAGTAAGCAATACGGTAATAAATTATAAATAAAATAAAAAAAACTGGATAGGCCTACGTTCAATACTAGCTAGAGTAATAGGCCTATAACTATTATTCTTACTACATAAGCTAGCACGTTAATTTGTTTAACAATAGTCACAAGAACAAACAATCAGAGATTCAGGTATATTTTAAATAGCGTGAATAAATAACCTAGTAAACCCAGACAACAGTGGACTTATTACATCACTAGCTGCTGGGTTTCAGATGTTTTGCATGTGTGCAATCCAAGCCACAACTTTTGTTGTCTTAGATTTGTTATGGCATGGATAATCTCAGAGTCTGACGCCTTTATGTCTATCTCATATTTAACATTTTTACAAATGCCATTTACATCTTTGACATTATTTATAAATTAAACAGATCGTCATAATGAGATTTTAATGATCTTCACTGATCTTCCCTACTATGCTGAAGAGTGAGATGCCCCTGTGGTAATCACAGCAAGTCTTGTCGCCTTTGTTCTTGTAGAGGTGGATGATGTTGGCATCCTTGAAGTCCTGTGGAACAGAGCCTTCCTCCCAAAGTAGCTGCAACAGCTCGGTGAGTTTAAAGACGATGGTTTCACCTCACTCTTTAAAAACTTCTGAGGGATTCCATCTGGGCCTGGTGCTTTCCCTGGCTGTAGCTGTTTGTTGGCTTTCTGTGTTTCCAGTGTTGGAGGGTCATCTAGAAATGTAATGACTGGGTGTTGGAGGGTCATCTAGAAATGTAATGACTGGGCGCTGGGGCAGGTCCTGAATTGTCTGCTGATCAATCTGGGAAGGTCTTTTCAGCAGGTGACTGAAATGATCGGTCCATCGCTGCACAATATCGCTCTTCTCAGTCAGGAGTGAGCCATCGGAGGAGCGAACGTGTGCCATGGCGTTGGAAGAGGGGCCATACACAGTCTTCAGTCCGGCAAATAACATCTTGGTGTTGTGTTCGTCAGCGTGTTGTTGCAGCTCTGCAGCCTTCGCTTCCCACCACTGGTCCTTCATCCTCCCTTCCCTTCCAACCACTGGTCCTCCATCCTCCCTTCGCTTCCCACCACTGGTCCTCCATCCTCCCTTCACTTCCCACCACTGGTTCTCCATCCTCCCTTCACTTCCCACCACTGGTCCTCCATCCTCCCTTCACTTCCCACCACTGGTCCTCCATCCTCCCTTCCCATCCCACCACTGGTCCTTCATCCTCCCTTCACTTCCCACCAATGGTCCTCCATCCTCCCTTCACTTCCCACCACTGGTCCTCCATCCTCCCTTCACTTCCCACCACTGGTCCTCCACCCTCCCTTTGCTTCCCACCACTGGTCCTTCATCCTCCTTCCACTTCCCACCACTGGTCCTTCATCCTCCCTTCACTTCCCACCTCTGGTCCTTCATCTTCCCTTCACTTCCCACCACTGGTCCTCCATCCTCCCTTCACTTCCCACCACTGGTCCTCCATCCTCCCTTCGCTTCCCACCACTGGTCCTCCATCCTCCCTTCGCTTCCCATGACTGGTCCTCCATCCTCCCTTCCCGTCCCACCACTGGTCCTTCATCCTCCCTTCACTTCCCACCACTGGTCCTTCATCCTCCATTCACTTCCCACCTCTGGTCCTTCATCCTCCCTTCACTTCCCACCACTGGTCCTTCATCTTCCCTTCACTTCCCACCACTGGTCCTTCATCCTCCCTTCACTTCCCATCACTGGTCCTTCATCTTCCCTTCACTTCCCACCACTGGTCCTTCATCCTCCCTTCACTTCCCACCACTAGTCCTTCATCTTCCCTTCACTTCCACCACTGGTCCTCCATCCTCCCTTCACTTCCCACCACTGGTCCTCCACCCTCCCTTTGCTTCCCACCACTGGTCCTTCATCCTCCTTCCACTTCCCACCACTGGTCCTTCATCCTCCCTTCACTTCCCACCTCTGGTCCTTCATCTTCCCTTCACTTCCCACCACTGGTCCTCCATCCTCCCTTCACTTCCCACCACTGGTCCTCCATCCTCCCTTCGCTTCCCACCACTGGTCCTCCATCCTCCCTTCGCTTCCCATGACTGGTCCTCCATCCTCCCTTCCCGTCCCACCACTGGTCCTCCATCCTCCCTTCACTTCCCACCACTGGTCCTTCATCCTCCATTCACTTCCCACCTCTGGTCCTTCATCCTCCCTTCACTTCCCACCACTGGTCCTTCATCTTCCCTTCACTTCCCACCACTGGTCCTTCATCCTCCCTTCACTTCCCATCACTGGTCCTTCATCTTCCCTTCACTTCCCACCACTGGTCCTTCATCCTCCCTTCACTTCCCACCACTAGTCCTTCATCTTCCCTTCACTTCCACCACTGGTCCTCCATCCTCCCTTCACTTCCCACCACTGGTCCTTCATCCTCCATTCACTTCCCACCACTGGTCCTTCATCCTCCATTCACTTCCCACCTCTGGTCCTTCATCCTCCCTTCACTTCCCACCACTGGTCCTTCATCCTCCCTTCACTTCCCACCACTGGTCCTTCATCCTCCCTTCACTTCCCACCACTGGTCCTTCATCCTCCCTTCACTTCCCACCACTGGTCCTTCATCTTCCCTTCACTTCCACCACTGGTCCTTAATCCTCCCTTCACTTCCCACCACTGGTCCTTCATCCTCCGGAGCTCAGTCTGAACTTTGCTACGTAGGTGCTACAGGTGATCTTGCTTGGAGGACGACTGCTTGTCACTGAGCCAGCTTGTGAAAGCTTCCTGCTTGTGTCTGAGGAGGCTGACAATCTCTGCATTGTTCTCGTCGAACCAATTTAATCTTGGTGCTTCGTTTTCGGGTGTCCAAAGTGTGACTTTGCCGAGTTGTAGACGGTGTCCCGAAAGATGGCCCAAGCTTTCTCCGAGTCGGCCTCTGATAGCAAGTTTTCAAGCTGGTCTCCTAATCTGGTCACGAGAGCTTCCTTTGTTTGTGTGTCGGCTAGCCTTTTTACATCTAGTTTCCTCTTGGTGTCACACTTCTTCCGGCTTCTCGGCAGCTGGTGGTGTGTCCAACAGTCAGCTTCTCTCATCACTCTCGTGATGTGCACGTCCTGGTTGTCTCAGCGCCTCGTAATCGGTCAGGTTCCAGTGCTTGGAGCGGGGTGCATCTAGGTGACTCAATTAGCATATTTGTAATGTCTTTCAATAATAATATTTACAATAATAATGTAGAATATTAAGTTTCCACAGCAAAAAACACGAACGTTAACTTTTCCAAGAATTCAGCTGATACACTTTTGTAATCGGGGGTGATTTCTTTCAAAGACCAACGTGTACATTCCTAAACATTCTACACATGACACATTCATTATCATTTACAGTAGTGCGACATTCTACACATCACACATTCATTATCATTTACAATAGTGCGACATTCTACACATCACACATTCATTATCATTCATCAGACTTGACAATTATAGTGATGATAGTCAGTATGGTTACGGCATTCTCGTCAAAAATAACAGATAAATATATGTTGCATACGCATATGACATGGTGAAATGTAATTTAAGTAATTTGTTAAACAGATTGAAGGCAGGGCGTGGAATGAGAGGCATGCGCAGCCAATTGTCTGTATGCACAGTGCAACTTTCAACGTAAAAACTGGCTACACATAACTGAAACACTATTACCATTAACTGGCTACACATAACTGAAACGCTATTACCATTAACTGGCTACACATAACTAAACCACTTTTACCATTAACTGGCTACATATAACTGAGACACTATTACCATTAACTGGCTGCACATGACTGAAACACTATTACCATTAACTGACTACACATAACTAAAACACTATTACCATTAACTGGCTACATATAACTGAGACACTATTACCATTAACTGGTTGCACATGACTGAAACACTATTACCATTAACTGGCTACACATAACTAAAACATTATTACCATTAACTGGCTACACATAACTAAAACACTATTACCATTAACTGGCTACACATAACTCAAACACTTTTACCATTAACTGGCTGCACATGACTGAAACACTATTACCATTAACTGGCTACACATAACTAAAACACTATTACCATTAACTGACTACACATAACTAAAACACTATTACCATTAACTGGTTGCACATGATTGAAACACTATTACCATTAACTGGCTACACATAACTAAAACACTATTACCATTAACTGGCTACACATAACTGAGACACTATTACCTTTAACTGGCTACACATAACTGAGACACTATTACCTTTAACTGGCTACACATAACTGAGACACTATTACCATTAACTGGCTATATATAACTGAGACACTATTACCATTAACTGGCTACACATAACTGAGACACTATTACCATTAACTGGCTACACATAACTGAGACACTATTACCATTAACTGGCTACACATAACTGAGACACTATTACCATTAACTGGCTACACATAACTGATACACTATTACCATTAACTGGCTACACATAACTGAGACACTATTACCATTAACTGGCTACACATAACTGAGACACTATTACCATTAACTGGCTACACATAACTGAGACACTGTTACCATTAACTGGCTACACATAACTGAGACACTGTTACCATTAAGTGGCTACACATAACTGAGACACTGTTACCATTAACTGGCTACACATAACTGAGACACTATTACCATTAACTGGCTACACATAACTGAGACACTATTACCATTAACTGGCTACACATAACTGATACACTATTACCATTAACTGGCTACACATAACTGAGACACTATTACCTTTAACTGGCTACACATAACTGAGACACTATTACCATTAACTGGCTACACATAACTGAGACACTATTACCATTAACTGGCTACACATAACTGAGACACTATTACCATTAACTGGCTACACATAACTGAGACACTATTACCATTAACTGGCTACACATAACTGAGACACTATTACCATTAACTGGCTACACATAACTGAGACACTATTACCATTAACTGGCTACACATAACTGAGACACTATTACCATTAACTGGCTACACATAACTGAGACACTATTACCATTAACTGGCTACACATAACTGAGACACTATTACCTTTAACTGCGAGGTTGAGCAATGCTTAGACAAAATTACTGACACTGTACATTTGCAGTACACAAGGAAAACTAACTATGAATGAATGAAAGAAATTTATTCAGCATAAGTAAAAAATGTAATTTCAAATAAGGTGTAAACATGCACATTTTAAAACTAATTAATACGTGAATATTTTGCATAATAAAAAAAAAAATTACAACACGTATACAATTGTTATTAGCTTTTAGGCCATATATTATTATTATTATAATTATTATTGTTTTCGTTATTATTATTATTGTTGTATTATTATTATTAACGTTGTTGTTATTATTATTGTTATTAATATTATTGTTCTTATTATTGTTCTTATTATTGTTATCTTTATCATTATTGTTATTATTGTTATTTTCTGTATTATATACATACATGTTTTATCGCGTGAATTGATATGTTTGTGAACACCCGTGAACGAGGAACTAACCCCGGATTTGAGGATGTTTACAATGTTCTATTGTTATCATTACAATCATTATCATTACATATTGGTACAGGTTATCCTTACATATCTGGGCGATTCTGCAGCATCAACCAAGAGTTTCGTATTTTTGTCCACTACGATGTCTTTTTCTCGGGTATTATATAACGCCTTGTACGTTGCCCGTCAAAGTAGTTCTTATATCAATCAGGGCCGTAGCCTGCTTTTGTTTCAAAGTGGCAGTTATATTTATCACACAGACCTACCTGTCAACCAAACGTGTCTACTAAGTTTCATACGACAGGCATACACTTGCAATAAGACTCACAAAAAAACTTGCAGCTGCACCCCCCACTGGCTGGTAACTGCACCCCCCACTAGCTAATAACTGCACCCCCATTAGCTGGTAACTGCACCCCCCACTAGCTGGTAACTGCACCCCCACTGGCTGGTAACTGCACCCCCCCCCCATTAGCTGGTAACTGCACCCCATTAGCATGTAACTCCATCCCCCCACTAGCTGGTAACTGCACCCCCACTGGCTGGTAACTGCACCCCCCACTAGCTGGTAACTGCACCCCCACTAGCTAGTAACTGCACCCCCATTAGCTGGTAACTGCACCCCCACTAGCTGGTAACTGCACCCCCCACTAGCTAGTAACTGCACCCCCATTAGCTGGTAACTGCACCCCCACTAGCTGGTAACTGCACCCCCCACTAGCTGGTAACTGCACCCCCACTGGCTGGTAACTGCACCCCCCACTAGCTGGTAACTGCACCCCCACTAGCTAGTAACTGCACCCCCACTAGCTAGTAACTCCACCCCCCACTAGCTGGTAACTGCACCCCCACTGGCTGGTAACTGCACCCCGCACTAGCTGGTAACTGCTCCCCCCCATTAGCTAGTAACGGCACCCCATTAGCTGGTAACTGCACCTCCACTAGCTGGTAACTGCACCAACCACTAGCTGGTAACTGTACCCCCACTAGCTGGTAACTGCACCCCCCCCCCCCCCCCACTAGCTGGTAACCAGATTACCTACGATAGCGGCTGAACACGTTCTGAATATGTTGTATTCTGTTTGAACATTTCGATGGTGAAGCATTCAGTCTTCTGGTTGTCTTCTCTTGCCCTTCCAGAACTCGTCTAATTCATCCCTCCATCGTCTCGCCGGTCTTCCTCTAAATCGTTTCCCTTCGTATGGTCTCCGGGTTGTGATATGTTATATCGTAGTCTGCTGATGTGCCCTGTCCAGGTCCACTTCTGTCTGCTGATTTGTTCTATCACGTCTATGACCTATGTCTTCTGTGTTTCTCACCTGATATGTGATGTTTAACACACTTCATTCCATCTTTGTTTGTGCAGCTGTTAGCTTGTTCTTTGCCTGGTTGGTGAGTATTTGTTTCTGCGTCGTATGTCATCACTACCTTGTTCTTTGCCTGGTTGGTGAGTGTTTGTTTCTGCGCCGTATGTCATCACTACCTTGTTCTTTGCCTGGTTGGTGAGTATTTGTTTCTGCGCCGTATGTCATCACTAGCTTGTTCTTTGCCTGGTTGGTGAGTGTTTGTTTCTGCGCCGTATGTCATCACTAGCTTGTTCTTTGCCTGGTTGGTGGGTGTTTGTTTCTGCGCCGTATGTCATCACTAGCTTGTTCTTTGCCTGGTTGGTGAGTGTTTGTTTCTGCGCCGTATGTCATCACTAGCTTGTTCTTTGCCTGGTTGGTGAGTGTTTGTTTCTGCGCCGTATGTCATCACTACCTTGTTCTTTGCCTGGTTGGTGAGTGTTTGTTTCTGCGCCGTATGTCATCACTAGCTTGTTCTTTGCCTGGTTGGTGAGTGTTTGTTTCTGCGCCGTATGTCATCACTAGCTTGTTCTTTGCCTGGTTGGTGAGTGTTTGTTTCTGCGCCGTATGTCATCACTAGCTTGTTCTTTGCCTGGTTGGTGAGTGTTTGTTTCTGCGCCGTATGTCATCACTAGCTTGTTCTTTGCCTGGTTGGTGAGTGTTTGTTTCTGCGCCGTATGTCATCACTAGCTTGTTCTTTGCCTGGTTGGTGAGTGTTTTTTTTCTGAGCCGTATGTCATCACTGGAAGTTCGCATGAGTTGTAAACTTGTCTTTTCAAGCAGGTTCCAAACTTACCATGGAAGATGTCGCAGTGCTTGGTCCAGCCGGCCGTAATTCGTTATTGAATCACCTTGTCTTGGTTTTTTCTTTGATACTGTATCGCTGTCACAGGTAGTTGTAACTTTCAACGTTCTCTAACGACTTGGTGTTAACGAACACCAATGTGTGTCTGATACTGTATCGCTGTCACAGGTAGTTGTAGCTTTCAACGTTCTCTATCTACTTGGTGTTAATGTACACCAATGTGTGTCTGATACTGTATCGCTGTCACAGGTAGTTGTAGCTTTCAATGTTCTCTATCTACTTGGTATTAACGTACACCAATGTGTGTCTGATACTTTATCGCTGCAACAGGTAGTTGTAGCTTTCAACATTCTCTATCTACTTGGTGTTAACGTACACCAATGTGTGTCGTATTCTACCATCACAATTATCTTTAAAATGTTCATCTTCAGATCTTGTTTTTCACTTTCATCAGCTAGCTCCTGCAGCATTTGTTGTAGTTCTTGCGGTGTAGTAGAGCATATGAATATGTCGTCTGCGAAACGAAGATTAATGAGATATTCTCCGTCTATCACCAAGCCTCTGGTTTCCCAGGTCAGTGTTCGGAATATGCTTTCGAGTGAAGCCGTAAATAGCGTGGGCGATATGGTGTCACCCTGTCATACTCCTCTCTTGATGTTGATCTTGTTGCTCTTTTTGTGTAGGTGGACTGTCACCGAGCTGTTGGTGTAGATGTCTTTCAAGAGTTCAATGTACACATCTTCTATCCCCCTGTTCTTGAAGCGAGGGCAGTATTGCTTGAATTTGCACCGAGTCGAAAGCCTTCCCGTAGTCGACGAAAGCGATGCAGAGCGGGATATTATATTCTCGGCACTTCTCTTTCAGTTGGTTTACGGCGTGGATGTGGTCTGTCTTTGAGTACCTGCTTCTGAATCCTGCGCTATTGCACTCGTGGTTGGTTTTCATTGAGTGTCTTCTCTAACCTATTAGTAAGTAGTTTTGAGAATAATTTGTAGATGTTTGATAACAGACATATTGGTCTGTTATTCTTTAAATCTTTCTTATTTCCCTTCTTGACGATTATCACCAACTTTGCGTTCTTCCATGCGGTGGGTGTTCGTATGTCTGATAAGTATTAATATGTAGCTTAGCTAGTGTCTTCGTGTGATGGTATCTTCTCCGGCTTTTAATGTTTCAACGTTTACCTGGTCGTTGTTTGGTGTAACAACTAGACTAGCTTAATACATTACTATTTGTAGGCATGCATTATATTTTCAAACTATGATTCGTTCACACACACCCACGCACGCACGCACGCACGCACGCACGCACGCATGCACGCACACAAACATTCGTACACACACAAAGACACATACACACACAGACGCGCGCGCACACACGCGCACACACACACACCCTCACACACACACCACACATACACACACACAAACATACGTACACATGCACACACGCACACACGCACACACGCACACACGCACACACGCACACACGCACACACGCACACACGCACACACGCACACACGCACACACGCACGCATACACGCACTATATGTCTATAATATGAACACATTATAGACATGTTAGCATAGTTTTAAAGTGGGTAACCTGGACATGTATAGGGGGCTACTCTGCCCAAAGCCACCCTGCTGTGTGTAAGGTGCGTATAATACGTCTTCCGCATTGTTCGCCATTTGTCAAATGGAGCACAACAAATTCAGTTAGTACTGATACGCTATGGGAGACACGTGGGCTTCACAGCGAGTTCTTCGAAATAGCCGGCGATGCTGTGCGAACACGTTCGGTTCTCACACACCAGAGCGGCGCCGGAAGCAAGCGGGACGACAGACAATAATTTAACGAATGATGTCATCACCCTTGACACGATCGGGTGATAACAGATAACGGGACAGACAAGGTCGCCTTAACATTTACATTTGTTCTGGTTGTTAATTTCATTTTGTTTTATTTAATGGTGGTTGTAGTTAGTATTAATGGCGGTTGTAGTTAGTAATAATGGCGGTTGTAGTTAGTATTAATGGCCGTCTTATTTCACACAGGAAATGTTGCGGTCAGCTGTTAACTACTTTCAAAGTACACTCAAAGTGAGAGCCACTATGGGCCTCTTCGACTGGCAAAGTACGGTTTGATAGAGACAATGTCATGAACATTTGGTAGCAGATTACAGGTACATTTTGCGGAAACAGCTGCATAAATTATGCTGTTATTTTTTGCCCACGTTATGGTTTAAGGAAATGTTTTGTGGGTTGTGAGGAAGTGTACGGAAACATACTTGTGTTGCTTCAGCTCGAAAGACTTTTGTTCTCTTGTTGAACAGGGTTTAATCAAAGGTGTAGACCATTACTGCCTTCCGAGTCGCCACAATGGTCGCACGCAATCACTACTGCCTTCCGAGTCACCACAATGGTCGCACGCAATCACTACTGCCTTCCGAGTCACCACAATGGTCGCACGCAATCACTACTGCCTTCCGAGTCACCACAATGGTCGCACGCAATCACTACTGCCTTCCGAGTCACCACAATGGTCGCACGCAATCACTACTGCCTTCCGAGTCACCACAATGGTCGCACGCAATCACTACTGCCTTCCGAGTCGCCACAGTGGTCGCACGCAAACACTACTGCCTTCCGAGTCACCACAATGGTCGCACGCAATCACTACTGCCTTCCGAGTCACCACAATGGTCGCACGCAATCACTACTGCCTTCCGAGACACCACAATGGTCGCACGCAATCACTACTGCCTTCCGAGTCACCACAATGGTCGCACGCAATCACTACTGCCTTCCGAGTCGCCACAATGGTCGCACGCAATCACTACTGCCTTCCGAATCACCACAGTGGTCGCACGCAATCACCATTTGATTTTTGACGCGCACCTTTTTAAACAATTATTGATTTCCGCATAAGTCGGTTCTAAATATACTAGTCAACTTTAAATTAAACGTGCCAAATGCAACACGCTATCCGCAGTCAGCAACATAAATACCTCGTATGAGGTTGATTGTAGATACCATCCTGACCTGCATAATGACAATGTAATTAAAAGACGTGACACGTCACACCATTGACCACATCGTTAACAATGACAATGTAATTACAAGACGTGACACGTCACACCATTGACCACATCATTAACAATGACAATGTAATTACAAGACTTGACACGTCACACCATTGACCACATCATTAACAACGACAATGTAATTACAAGACTTGACACGTCACACCATTGACCACATCGTTAACAATGACAATGTAATTACAAGACGTGACACATCACACCATTGACCACATCGTTAACAACGACAATGACACAATGAATAGCCATCGATGGAGTTAAAAGACAACTTCACAAAACCAGTCACGGAGACAGTTTCAATGCTCAAATAGGGTAATTATATTTGCTTCTGGTATACATGTAGTTCCCCGAATTAAAACTAACGTAACTAAGGCGTGCTTGGTTTTTGAAAATCGTCCCTCATTGTGTTAACTACAACTGCATAAGTATGATATATATATATATACATATATATATATATATATATGTATGGTCGACATCTTGGTACAATGGGCAACATCAGGAAAGTACAAAATCATGAATACCATGTTCCAGAAGAAAGTAGGGAGGAGATGGACATGGAAAAGCCCAAATGTAGAAACGAAGACCGAAATTGACTACATCCTAACAAACAGGCCAGACATGGTCACTGACGTAACTGTCATCAACCAAGTCAACATTGGAAGTGATCACAGAATGATAATGAGCAACATCAACTAGACATCAAGGCTGAAACTGGGCGTCAAGGCTGAAAGGAAGAAGTTGATACACAAGAGACCACCGAGTGTAGATACCACACAAATCGGAAGAAAAAATATCGAATTCCAACTCGAACTGCGAAATCGATTCGAGACACTACAGGAACTAGACGACATCGACACCATGAGCGAAAACATCACTGAGATGATCCAACTAAGTGCGACAAGTGTAGCCAAAGCAATCAACATGCATGTAGTGAAGAGAATATCGTCACCGACACGAGCAATAATGAAAAAATGACGAAAAACGGCGACCATAACAAACAAATAGAGTACGTAGAAGTATGCATGACCATCAAAAAGAAAGCGAAGGAGGACATCAGAAAGTACAAACAAGAGATGATACGAGAAAATATGATGTCATCAAAGAGCCTGAAGAAGAGCCTAGGACGAGACAGACTGATTACAGAGCCTAGGACGAGACAGACTGATTACAGAGCCTAGGACGAGACAGACTGATTACAGAGCCTAGGACGAGACAGACTGATTACAGAGCCTAGGACGAGACAGACTGATTACAGAGCCTAGGACGAGACAGACTGATTACAGAGCCTAGGACGAGACAGACTGGTTACAGAGCCTAGGACGAGACAGACTGGTTACAGAGCCTAGGACGAGACAGACTGGTTACAGAGCCTAGGACGAGACAGACTGATTACAGAGCCTAGGACGAGACAGACTGATTACAGAGCCTAGGACGAGACAGACTGATTACAGAGCCTACGACGAGACAGACTGATTACAGAGCCTAGGACGAGACAGACAGATTACAGAGCCTAGGACGAGACAGACTGATTACAGAGCCTAGGACGAGACAGACTGATTACAGAGCCTAGGACGAGACAGACTGATTACAGAGCCTAGGACGAGACAGACTGATTACAGAGCCTAGGACGAGACAGACTGATTACAGAGCCTAGGACGAGACAGACTGATTACAGAGCCTAGGACGAGACAGACTGATTACAGAGCCTAGGACGAGACAGACTGATTACAGAGCCTACGACGAGACATACTGATTACAGAGCCTAGGACGAGACAGACTGATTACACTTCTAGACAAGCAGGGTAGAGAAATACAAGACCAACATATGATCATGGAATTAATAGAGGAATTCTACACCGAGCTATACGACAGTGAACATAATACCGCAATTCACACCGACCCGAAAGAGGTACCAGAGATAACACCATGGGAGGTGAAATCAGCGCTAAAAGATATGAAGAATGGGAAGATATCAGGCCACGACAATGTAAACATTGAAACATTAAAAGCAGGAGAATCAATACTGAGCCCCCTTCAATAACAGAGGATAGAAGATGTGTACATCGATCTCCTGAAAGACATCTACACCAACAGCTACACCAACATCAACAGAGGAGTACGATAGAGTGACACCATATCGCCCAAGCTGATCACGGCAACACTCAAAAGCATATTCCGAAGACTGACCTGGGAAACCAGAGGCTTGATGATAGACGGAGAATATCCCAGCCATCTTCGCTTCGCCGACGACATACTCACACGCGCTACTACACCATAAGAACTACAAAACATGCTGCAGGAGCTAGCTGATGAAAGTGAAAAACAAGGTCTAAAGATGAACATTTCGAAGACAAAAGTGATGCAAAAAATGACACAATCAATAGAGAACGTTGAAAGCTACGTCTATCTGGGACAGCGATACAGTATCAGAAACAAAAACCAAGACAAGGAGATTCAAAGAAGGATCACCGCCGGCTGGACAGCATTCGCCAAACACTGCGACATCTTCAAGGGTAACTTTGGAACCTGCTTGAAGATACAAGTCTTCAACTCGTGCGTACTTCCAGCGATGACATACGGCGTGGAAACATGGGCACTCACCATTCAG